>OU343224.1:200375349-200452996 GCA_910596185.1 Chrysanthemum makinoi | reverse complement strand
TGGTAGTGCAATTTATTGTACAATCAAAAACGATTAAAATTTTACCATGTTCGAAATTTGTGAATACGTTTTAACGGCGTCGACATCATGTGAGAGGGAAGATAAATCTCGGTAAAAGTTGTACTTGAAAACAATTATGACTTACGGTCATGGGAGCGATAAACAAGAGTTGCGGTTAGCGCTCTTTTGACAAATAATATGATTAACATCAACTACAAATTTCATTTGTTAATGTCATTCATCTCGGCAATTGTAGTTAAGTAAGTTATTAAATATTTTTTAAGTTTAGGTACGTGAATTGTTTTGTTGTGTGATCTTTGTAAAATATATGATGTCGATTAAGGATTTGTTTGTTAATAGATACTATGAAGGCTGGCTCGAATTGATAAGGGTAAGAAAAGTTGATTGAGGAATAAAGTATTGTGCTTTTGTGATATGAGTTTGCTTTGCAATATGCGCGTGTACGTTTGATGGTATTTGCTTGTGTGTGTTTGATGGTATTCAGTAGTCATAGCACATGTACATCAATTTTGAGTCTTTTCTTGATGGAAGTGCTCAATGTACCTGCAATTGAGTAAAGACTACATGCACTAACATTACAAGATTGTTTGCATTTATGTAGGTTAGTGACATCAGCATCCAGACCCTTAGGGTTTTCACAGTCACCCTTGGCATTGCCATTGGTGAACAACTTTCTAGTAGGTATCCATCTAAGTCCAGCATTCTTAAAGATTCTACCAGTCGATATCTACTTAAGGCAAGAGCTAGGATTTTTTGGCTTCTCATGCACAGTGGAAGACTTTTTGTTATTCCTAGTCTTAAAGGGTTGGACCTTAACACGAGCATTAACTTCCTGTTTCTTAGGTCTAGGTTATGAAGTGACTGGTTTGACAAAACTTGTTTCACACCAACTAGGGAGGCAAACCGTGTTTTTGATAGTTTTTGTCGTTCAGATCTAAACGCATTGGTTGTCTAACAACTGATTGGTTTCTATTTGGATGTAAAACTGGTTTCCCCAAGATTGATGGTTTTGCAAACTTAGTGTTTACACTTTTCCCTGCAGTTTTTCTCAGTTCATTCTTTAATGTTGTGATAGTGAAACCCTTATCCTGAAATTGAGCTTTGAGTTCATCGATTTTGACCATCGAAGAGGTTGTTTGTTCTAAAGTCTTAGTCCTGATTTCTATGATTGAATCACTTAGGTCTTTGTGGTGCCTTTTCAAAGTCTCATTTTCCTTGAGTAATTTAACCACATAAATTGACAGTTCAATATTTCTTGTATTAGTTGCATCAATGTCCTGGTTAGTTCCGACTAAATTACTCTTCTCATTCATATCAGAAATGTGTTTCTTTAAATCGTTTATTTCAAAAAGTTTACGAAATTCAGGAAATTCCGGTTTTTTGGATGGTTTATTAATTTGAAAACTTTCCTCCTTTCTTTGTAATGCAATTTTAATTAATTGTCCACTATTAAATATAGATAGGGAAGTTTGATCGAGTTTAACAAATAATCCTTGTTTGAAATTATGATTACAAATTCTAAAGAAGACATTAATTAATTATTAAGGTTAAAATTGTCATTCTGATAAAAGTAATAGACAGAAAACAGTAATAATTATGTTTTTCTTAAATTGTGTGTTTTTTGTTAGGGGACAAATTTTAGGACGGAGGGAATATTATTTTAATATAAACCGGTCATATGGGTGAAGTCAGAAAAAAAAATTAAACGTATATTGATGAAGTAAGATAATAAAAAAGTAATGTTTCAAGTCGGCAAATTTTAAAAGAGGATAACATCTCTGCTGCAAACATCCCTGCAATTATTTGTTGTTATATACAATAACTATTCCCTGATTTATGTATTCATACATAAGTGGTCCCTAATTTGTGCTTAGCAGCTAAGAAATTTGTGCTTAGCAGCTAAGTAAAAAGTATATGTTTAAGATCATTTGAGGACAAAAGATTCTTTACATATTAAAGGATCAATCTGCACATTCCATTTTTATTTGATCTAATTGATGAGATTAATCTCAACAATTTAAAAAACCCACTTTCATCATCTTTTTTCAAATATTAATATCTTTCAAACCGTTAATCGTTAAGCGAAAAAAAATATATCATTGCGACGAGCATTTAATTATCTTTTTATAGATAGGCACTTTATTATACTTTCGACAAAAAAAAATTTCCATATTTTTACCTTTTTTTTTTAAAGTTTTTTTCGTTTTTTTACGTTACTGAAATTTGCATTAAAAAATCATATATGATAAAACAGTAATTTGAATATCACATGTGATATTAGTGTTAAATCATATATGATATGTAATATCACATGTGATATTTATGTAATATCACATGTGATATTAGTGTAATATCACATATGATATTGCATATCATATATGATTTAACACTAATATCACATGTGATATTCAACTTAGTGTTTTATCATATATGATTTTTTTCATGCAAATTTCACTAACGTAAAAAAATGAAAAAACGTGAAAGAAACAAATTTTTTTCTTTTCTCGAAAGTATCTCAAAGTGCCCGTCTATAGAAAGATAATTAAATGCTCGTCGCGACGGTGTAAATATTTTCGCTTAACGATTAACGGTTTAAGAGATATTTAAATTATAAAAAATAAGTGAAATAATAAAATGCGTTTAATCTCAGTCATTGATTTCTTTTTAAATAATTGGTGGAGATAAGTCCTGTGAGAAAAGTTTGATTTGTAAAATAACTATGATGAAAGTATATTACTATTCCTTATTTTAATTTTATTTCTCGTTTTATCCTGTATCTACGTCAACATTTTGAAAACTTTTTATAAAGACTTCTACATGCTCAGTATTTCAACATACGTACTTATCAGTAATAAGTTATCACAGACAGGTAAAGTTCTCTAATTTGATTGTTCGCTTCTTCACATCATTAGCTTGCAATTATTTTCAGTTGGTTAACTAGAGATAATGAATATCGTGGTAAGCGAATCAACCATGGTGAGGCCAGCAGAAGAGCCACCAGAAACCAAGGTATGGAACTCTGACCTCGACTTATTGGTATTCAAGTACCACACACTTCTGGTGTACTTTTACCGGTCTGATGGTTCTGCTAGCAGCTTCTTTGATACCAAAGTTATGAAGGATGCTCTGAGTAGGGTCTTGGTTGCATTTTACCCGGTGGCAGGACTGTTGGGATTTTAGATCTAGTTAACCAGTAACCTCTACGAGTACGCAGTGGATAATGGATCTAGTTAATACAATTATGTTAACACGTAAATAATAAACATATAATTAATACATTATTAATTAATTAAAAGGGAATAAAGAAGGCTAACCTTGCTTGGCAATTGAACTCTAGTGACGCAACAAGAAACCCTACGAAACCTTAAGTATCTAAATTAGATACCTCGAAGAGTATCACACACAAACCCGATTCACGTATACGTTCGATATAGCTAGTCGAGAACGTAACTAATAAAACCAAACAACTCCTTTGTAACTTGAATAGCCCACGAATCAGAAAACCCAAGTCCAGAACTTGTCCTATCCGAGAACCCCAAGAATCTGGAAAAAAACAGCTTCTGAAAACTTACCCGATATCGGACACGCCTTGTCCGATATCCTTGTCTTCTGTCCAAGAAACAAAACTGCAAACAGAAGCAGCTAGAACCCTTATTGTTGCTGTGATTTAGTCGACTAGGAGACCAGAAGCAACAAGTAAACACCACACCTAAACACTTGTTGCAAATACAAGTTTAGGACCAAAACTAGAACCCTCCTTGTCGACTTGATATGCCAATCGACCAAGAAAGAAAAGCTGGGATATGGAGATCAGTTTTAGGGTTTAGAAGCTGAAGTTTATGCGTGAGTTTTGAGGTTCCAGGGATTGGTTTATATAGCCTTGTAATCCAAACCCTATTAGGTTAACATGGCTTGGTCGACAAGCTAAATAAAACCCAAACCCACTCAAAAACCTGTACCCGATCAGTTGTGAAACACAAGGCCCAAGGCTTTCACTTAACGACCCAAATAGAGAGCTAAAACAGCCCACGGGTCAATATAATGGTCGGGTCAGTTGCATGCATAAACGGGTAAGTCACAATTCAAGTATTAGTTACGTTCAACACGTATACTCGTGTTTATCGCGTGTGCCCCCATCGGCTCACACACTTCTAGTCGTTTACGTATGTTTATAACTCCCACAAACCAACAACTCCCACTTGGGAGTTGGTGTGTCGAATGGCACACAAAACTAACGACGGAAACGCCTAGCAAACGCTCTCACTCACTTTTTAACTAAAAGTGTCTGAGAGAATAGTTTCGTAAAAGTTTCTCAGTAGCATGGTCATTCAATGTCTTGCTCTAATCATCCTTTGTTATAGATACCGTTAAACCATGGATTATGGATCTCAAATCATTCCATATAGTTTAACCATTTAGAATCTCGTTATAGATTTTAATTCATATATACCAAATGTAATCAAGAATCATCTTGTATTACCCTTTGGGTCCGGCCGACAGTTATCGATTAAATCTGGAGATGCGACATGGTATCTTTCTGCACATATCAAGTGGAGTAACAAATCCTTTATTGACTACAAATGTTGTGGATGCTGCTTCACATCACTCCGAAATATAGCTTTTATAACTACCTTGTTCAGATAGCGTTTTGCGTATACTTACAAAAAATGATATCCACACATAACAGAACTTGCTTGTATCTCAAGTCTAAGGATGAAGATAACAAACCATTTTCAATATTTTACTTATGACAGGGATCCAAAAGTAAATGTTTGAAAGTTGGGGAATCCAATATGCATCTCTAGTGAATACATATGAGTTTGGTGGGAACAATCCGAATTCTCGTTAGAATTATAACCAACACTCACATTTGCCTTATCATAACAATATTCCCATATTGTTAACCGACAATGGACATATTTAGAATAATAAAAATTATTCAAGAATTAAACATGCAAATATAGGATAACAATTATTATATGAATGAATAACAAATACCAAGTATCTTTATTCATCATAAAGTAAAATTGTCTATCAATCCCAATTATCCAAATACTAAAACAGATATGCATGAAACTCATTTAGTAAGTTGAAGCCTAATGTTTCCAACATTTCAACCTTTCTTTAAAAGAAAAACTAAATAGTCATCTGAATAAACTTTCCGAATACTTATTTCAAAATATCACTTATAGTGAGAGATTTGAAATATAAGATGAGTGTCTTATCTCATATGCTCATACTATTGCAAGAATTATAGTATGGAGATGTCGCCCTACCTTGCATGAGGTATTAGAAATCAACGACATACTGACAGTCATCTTTACAGTTTCTAAAAGTGTAAAGTATTCTCATTCATTAATGTGTAATGCAACAATGCTCTATGTTGAGCATAACTAGTTAGCAGATTTTTCATAAATGATAAAATCCTACTACAAGTAGTATAAATAATCCTCTAGCATCATTTGTACTTATACAACACTATGCTTTATAATTCGTAAACATTTATAAAACAATAATCTAAACACTCTCAATTAGATATTGTTGTTGTCGCTCATTTGTTCTTGTACAAAAGCAACAACTAGTCTTATACACAATATAATATATATACATGATGAATCCTTAGTTTAAAAACACAAGGTTTCCATCCATGTAAATTATTCCAAGTGAAATATATCATTGAAGACTTGCTTGAATAATATATTGCAATTGTGTTAGACTTTATTTTCCGCATTTGTTTATTCCATATAAACATCTATTCCAAGGTTGTTTGTTTTATTCCCTAAATTTCAAGTGAAGTTTCATTCCAAGCTTAAGGATCAATATCTAGCTTAAATAGAATGATATCTTCAACATGTAAATTTTAAAGAAAAACACAATGCTCCCATTCAATATCAGATGTACTCAAGAGTTATCTTAATTCAACCAGAATCGTATTGTAATTAAATTCAAGATCTCAGCTCTTAGATGCATGATACAATCCAAAATATTGATTGCTCAAATTTTGTATACTACATAAAGATAATATAGATTCATAACCATTTTGATTGCACACCGTCCTCGCAAAAGGTAATCATAAAGAAAGAGTTATAAAATCTAATTGTCATATTCAACATACAAATCACATGTATGACAATTAAATATCTTTATATAATTAATGCATGTATTATATAGGAAAATTTAATCACAGTCAATTGCTTAAGTATGATTAAAAACTTCTTATAAAATGCCATACATTAATATGTATACAATTTTGTCCTTGTGAGTCTTTCTTCAAAAGAAACTCATTCTAACCTCATAGGTTAACTGTTAGGCGAAATAACAATCAAGCTCAAAACTCGATTTGCCTTTTAAGGACTGCATCTTATCATTCATAGTACTAAAACATTTATCAGATTCAAGATGTGATAATGTTCTAGTAGTTAGCTGATTTACAACAATCTTCTAACTTACATCCCTCAGCATTTATACAAAATATCACTCAAGTGATGAGGCATCCTTTCGGATTTATGAATGAGAGTAATCATTATACTTTGGTCAACATTTTCATGTTTAACCTTAGTATGACATTAATAAGCAGATTTTAGAAGGTTAAGTATTTTGTTCTCAAAAACTTTGAGATATGTATATACTCCCACTTAGTTTTATAAGTAGAGACAATTCTCTAAATACTAAGTATTTAAGCAACAATAAATTGTTCCTTACGGAGAACCACAAAATACATTTTAAGTTCTCATCTCAAGATTTGTTAATAAAATGCTTCATAAGATTTAACAAATTCAGAACTTAAATCAAGACATAATGGAATTCCTTCCAACAACTCAAATTAGGGTTTATAGAAAAACTCTAATTTAGTATCACTCTTTAACCAAAAATTCTAGCAATAGTTTTGTATTTCGTCAAGCTAGGAAGAACACCAAAACTACAATCTTCAAGCTAGGAAGTGTAGAAAACTCAAAAATCCAAAAGGATTTAGGATTCAATTGGTTTGAGTGGAAAAACCTCAAATCCCTAATGAATTAGGGTTTTCAGTTATGGGTTGTCTTGAATACCTTCTAGGTTTGAACTCTATTGAGTGTATCCATGACACACGTAATTTCTAACCTTGATATGTTTTGGAGGTAGAGCAATTAAAGCTATCAGAAACCAAACAATATGAATAAGGTTTGATCGAACACATTAGACATACCATAATGAAATGGTATCCTATGAGTTATTAGAATTGTGAAACTATATCAGAATTCTATAGATAACTTAATTCTCTTGGGACCAAATACTTGTCAATTGGGTCAAGCCAAATTGCATATAAAGTATTTACGAACCAAGTGCATGCAATAATGTATATTCATTGAACAATACAAGAAACTTATGTTCACGTGTTCACAAGAAGACAAAACTGTTCAAGGATTATATGTTCATGTGTTAACAAGAAAACAGAACATTTCAAAAATACATTATAAGTCTTTGAATAATTCAAAGCCTCATGTTTATGTGTTAACTATAAGACATAACACATTTACTATATATACTTTATGTTATAAGTCATTGACTAATTCAAGGACTTCATAATTATGTCTTAACATGTAAGCATAATTATACTAACAAAAGTAATCATGAACGCAAACTCTTGAGTTCTATAGTAATTTCAAGTTAATTTTATACTTCAGAATTATGATTATTATCATATAACCATAATTATGTTAACTAAAACATGTAGTCAAATGTTGAAGTAACTTTACACTATATTATGACATTTGAATGTAGTAGGGCAACAAACATCTAGTGTGTTCAAGTCCTAGTAGAATCATTATTAGAATGTAGTAGGGCAATAAGCATCTCATGTGTTTAAGTCCTAGTAGAATTCTTATTTACATGTAGTAGGGCATTAAACAACTAACGTGTTTAAGTCCTAGTAGAATTATTAGTTTCCTTTACCTTGCGGTCAAGAGATACCAATAATATTGTTGTTCCTTGCACACTTTGAGATTTCTCCCACTTGTGAAAGGTACAACATCATATTATGAAAACAAACAACACGTGATTGATTGTTCAAACGATATGATAATGTCATAGATATCATAAGTAGTTTTAGAGCCATAACCTTTAATAAGGAATTGTGGATTATTATTCTATAGATAACACTTCAGGAAGCGACAGCAGGAGGGCAACGTGTTATCTTATAAAATAAAATGCAATTTTCCTTTAAGCAATGGTTGTTCATATTCGGAAAGTAATAGATTATTTCAAAGCTAGTTTGAAATGATATGGGTGACTAACAGGAAATAAATCCCGTAGCTCCTACTGAAATTGACAACATTACATGAATGGTATTTCAGTAATAAAATGCAACTGCTCCCACTGGATTTGTCAACATTGTAAGTGTTACATTTCCAGTAGAAAGCATATAGCAGTTTTATATACTTTCCTATTCTCTTCAATTGCCTACGAGTAGCATGTACTTAGGTATTGAGCAGAGCATATGAAGTTCTACTTATGCAGACAATGGACTAGCCATTCTTTCATTCAATTAACTTGAATCTTTAGCATGCAATTCCTCCTTTATCGTCTACAAAGCCCCAAGGGTATTTAGCACTTTAGGAATAAAAAGAGTCCAAGAAGATTACCTAGCAAATATGCTAGTAATTCCTTTACTCTTTGCGGTTTAAACTCAAACATCGTGACAAGTGCAGGATGTTATTTATTTTGGTAGCTCTAAACACAATGTTTCCAGTTACACAAAATATTTTATCTTTCAATTAACTCTAGACCACGAAATGGTAATGAAAGATCATAAACGAGTTTATCAATTTTGGAATCCTATCTTAGTTAGTCAACTAAGGAGAAAAGATAGGAATAAGTCTCACTCTTCTTACAAGGAAAAGAGACTAAATTTGTCTTTCGAAGAAAAACAACTTTGTTTACGAATTATGTTGCAATAACACAATTAATCAGAACATAAAAAGTTCAATTCTAGTATTTTCGATAATTACATTCTTAAAAGAATTAACTACCCAATTAATTACTAATTAAGACTAAGATCCATCTTGCAACCCCACTTAATTACCATAGGTCTGACAATGTGTGGTGTAAAAAAATAGGACAAGAGGTAAGCGACGAGCGTTAATTGCAAAATGCAACTCTTAGATTTATGAGACTATTTAAGGCATTAGTATCAAGTAATAATGTCAAAAGCATATTTAGTTCTCATCTTATGCCTCGGGTCTGAGGTCTGACCAGGTTAACTCGATATAAGTCGACCAAGTATGAACGTGTAAAAATAACCAGAGGTCTGACAAGTGAGAAATAATTACCATGGGTTGGAAAGGCCCTTAGGTCTGACCAGAGAAGTCAATCCAAGTGCAGTGTCCATAGTTGGGTAGCATAGACTTAATATTAACAAATAGGTATGCACATATAAATGTGGTAAAAGTCGTGTACAAAGAAGCATGCAAAACAACTTTGTAACACTAATTTTAAAACTTTGGTAATGACACTGTAGTGATCATCATGGTTCACGGTAGCTCCAATCGAACGCACAGGGAGGCAGAGGACCAGGTAAGCGCCGAAGCATAACCTTAGACATCCTTTCAGTGAGACTGTGCTCACTTCTTTAAACCCCTTTTGAGTTTGTTCTAGTGGGTGAGCCGTACATCCCAAGTGTCCATAGCGTCTAGTTTTTAAATTCTTGAAAACGTGTTTCATATATTAGGTCACTTTATTTTACAAAACAATTTTCCACGAATCAAATAGCAGGTCACAATTAGCATGGTATTTTGGCGTGTAAATAAAGACCAATATTAATGTTATGGTTACGATATGTATTATTCCATATTGCATACAATTAGGTGTCAAAGCAAGTAATAATGCACATATAGGAATCACAAACATACAAGCATAAACATTAATATCAATAACCACATATTGTTCCGAGTCCTCTTGCGAGTCTTCCCCAAACGGAGAACCATAAGACCGTCACTAGGATGCAGTACCTAGATCGCCCCATACATCACTTAGAAAAGCAATTGAGTGGGTCTTGTGGCCGGAAAACACATACAAGCATGGCAATCCCAATTAACAAGTAATTACGCAATATATGTATTTAAATCAATATGTAATTCTAAGTATTACAATAATTCTAATTAACAATTAATAAATACAAATTAACTTTTAATTCTAATTAGCAAGTAATTTTAATTTAACATGTAATTCTTAATTAACAATTTAATTTTAATTAACAAGGTAATTATAATTCACATGTAAATTAAATTCTAATTAACAAATTAATTCTAATTATCAATATAATTTTAATTTGTGTGTGACTAGTTATTATTTATTAAAAATTGACAAGTATTGCATGTAGTTGTCAAAATTAAAATAAAACAAAATAACTAAACTAGGTTTCATGCAGCCCTTTTAAAACATGTTTATTAATTCAGAAACGTGTAACCCATAATCGCAAAAACGAGTTGACTCGTGATGCCACTGTTGGGATTTTAGATCTAGTTAACCAGTAACCTCTACGGGTACGCAGCGGATAATGGATCTAGTTAATACAATTATGTTAACACATAAATAATAAACATATAATTAATACATTATTAATTAATTAAAAGGGAATAAAGAAGGCTAACCTTGCTTGGCAATTGAACTCTAGTGACGCAACAAGAAACCCTACGAAACCTTAAGTATCTAAATTAGATACCTCGAAGAGTATCACACACAAACCCGATTCACGTATACGTTCGATATAGCTAGTCGAGAACGTAACTAATAAAACCAAACAACTCCTTTGTAACTTGAATAGCCCACGAATCAGAAAACCCAAGTCCAGAACTTGTCCTATCCGAGAACCCCAAGAAGCTGGAAAAAAACAGCTTGTGAAAACTTACCCGATATCGGACACGCCTTGTCCGATATCCTTGTCTTCTGTCCAAGAAACAAAGCAAACGAGCGCTAGAACCCTTATTGTTGCTGTGATTTAGTCGACTAGGAGCCCAGAAGCAACAAGTAAACACCACACCTAAACACTTGTTGCAAATACAAGTTTAGGACCAAACTAGAACCTCCTTGTCGACTTACTTGATATGCCAATCGACCAAGAAAGAAAAGCTGATATGGAGATCAGTTTTAGGGTTTAGAAGCTGAAGTTTATGCGTGAGTTTTGAGGTTCCATGGATTGGTTTATATAGCCTTGTAATCCAAACCCTATTAGGTTAACATGGCTTGGTCGACAAGCTAAATAAAACCCAAACCCACTCAAAACACATGTACCCGATGGGTTGTGAAACACAAGGCCCAAGGCTTTCACTTAACGACCCAAATAGAGAGCTAAAACAGCCCACGGGTCAATATAATGGTCGGGTCAGTTGCATGCATAAACGGGTAAGTTACAATTCAAGTATTAGTTACGTTCAACACGTATACTCGTGTTTATCGCGTGTGCCCCCATCGGCTCACACACTTCTAGTCGTTTACGTGTGTTTATAACTCCCACAAACCAACAAGGACGGTTAAAAGAAGACCATAATGGCAGGATCGAGATTGATTGTCAAGGACAAGGCGTGTTGTTTGTGGTAGCCAAGTCAGATTGTGTACTCGCTGATTTCGGCGATTTTATACCTAGATTGGAGTTTGTGAAACTTGTCCCGCAGGTTGATTATTCGTTGGGAATTAATTCGTATCCTCTGCTGCTAGTGCAGGTACAAAGTTCGACTCATTTACTAATTATAAATGGAGTGACTAGTGTTATATACTTTTTTTTGTTTGAGCAGGTAACACACTTCGTATGCGGGGGAGTTACGCTAGGAATTGGGATAAGCCATCATCTTGCGGACGGGACATCTATGATGCACTTCGTTAACTCATGGTCGAACTGCTCGTGGCCTTGACCTTACTCTCCCACCTTTCATAGACAGGACCCTCCTCCGTGCTCGGAACCCACCGCAGCCTGTTTTCGAGCACGTGGAATTCAATCCCGTTCCAACAATGAAATCATGTCCGCTCCAATCCTCACTAGGTGAAACAATAATTGACACGTCCATTTTCAAGCTGACACTAGACCAACTCAATGAGCTCAAAGCAAAATCCAAGAAGGATGGCAACTCAATCAACTTTAGCACGTCAGAAGTACTTGCTGGCCATATCTGGAAATCGGTGTGTAAAGTCCGTGGGTTAGAAGATGATCAGGAGACCGAGCTCTACATCCCCACTGATGGACGGTCTTGCCTTCAGCCTGCTTTGCCACCAGGCTATTTTGGGAATGTTATATTTTTAATCACTCCTAAAGCAAAAGCCGGCGAGTTAGTTTCAGACAAAACTTTTTGCGCTTTGACTAAAGTACATGACGCGATAGCACAAAGAGATAGTGATTATCTAAAATCGGCAATTGACTATCTGGAACTACAATCCGATCTGAAAACTCTATTCCGTAGGTTTAAGTTAAAATGTCCTAATCTTGTGATAAATAGTTGGATGAGGATCCCGATATATAAGGTCGATTTTGGATGGGGCCGACCTATATCCATGGTGCCTGCTTATTTCCCAGTGGATGGTATGTGTTTTTTGTTACCAAGTCCGATCAATGACGGGAGCGTGTCGATTGCTATTTCATTAAAAGCTCAACAAATGGAGGATTTTAGCAAGTTCTTGTATGATCTCTGAAAGGTTGCCGCATTTTTTATATGTTATATATGATGCATGTATGCATATGTATTTGGCCTAGCCACCTATATCATGGCGAAAATATGTTGTTCAAACGTAATAAGATCGAGCGTGACTTAATGTTGATCTGAGATGCTTGATAAACGTTGTCTATGTATCCATTAATTTATTGCGATTTGAAGCAGTAATACACTCAGAGGCGGACCCATGGCATGTGAAGGTGGTGCCCGGGAACCACCTTAGAACCTAAAATCGCTTAGAGGCATCATATAAATTTATTTGGGACCTACCTTGGAATTGTGTTAGGAACCACCTTGGATTCAAATTTGAAAAGAATGAGCAGAAAAGAACGGTTTCAGATTTAGCCGGACATTAACGCCGGAGTTGATGTAGATGGTGCGTCAAAGAAGATGAAAAGATAACAGTTAAAAGCGATAAATGTACTTTATTAGGTGAAGGCTTGTTGGTTCCCGAGAAGAGTTGTTGTATCCTATCATCTTTTATTCTTTATTTTAAACTAGCAGGGTACCCGCGCGTTGCAGCGGCAGGTACATGAAATAAAATTTTTCGGTGAATCATGTATTTTAGTTTATTATGCTCATAAATTTACAGATATCAAGAATTTCATGTGACATATTTTTAATCCTTAACTAAGAAATTTATTTTGTTCTTTTGGGTTTTTTTTAAAGCAATTCGTATAACATGAGCCCGTTTGGCCCGTGTCTGTTTGGCCCGTGCCCGTTCGGGCTCGAGCCCGTTTTGCCCGTTGCCCGTTCGGGCTCGAGCCCATTTGGCCCGTTGCCTGTTCGGATTTGAATATTTGTATAATGTCCTTTATTATTTGTATTAGTAACATTTAATGCAGGAATTGTGTTTAAGTTGGTTGTATAATATGCTTGATAATTTGTATTTCTTATGTAAGAGGTGTTTTAATAACTGCATTAATTGTATTTATTGGCCACATTAATAGCATTAAAAAGGTGTTTTGTCTTTTTAATATGTGCATTAATATGTTGTATACTATGCTTATTTGGTTGTAAGTCTGAAAATGATGTGCTTTCAAGTGTTGTACATCACGCTCAATTTGTTGCAAGTCTGAAAGTCTGAATTTTTTTTAGGAAAGAGATGCATCCGTGTATTATAAGTAGTAGAGATATGATTTACTATATATAGGTTTACCTAAAAGTTTAATTTGCACTCTAAAAAATGTACATTTGAAAAAACAATAATCATTATGTTAATTAAAAACATAGAATTGATTTGTACATGCTTAGTTACCATTGGGGTACACATTTTTTATGCTTTACGGTAATTGTATCAGAAATACATATTATATGACTTTTATCTACTTGTATAACATTGTGTGCAAAAAAAACAAAATATGCAAATCATCTAAAAAAAAAAAAAAAAAGCAGCTAATAACCTATTAAAGCACTATAGTTGTCAAGAATGTCAGTTCTGCGTAGCGAACTAAAAAAATAACTCTTTTAGACATTAATGTTGACATTTTTGTCTTTCTTTAAGTATTATGACCATTTTACCCTTCCAAATTACATAAATGGTCCCTGTGAGTTTGCGAAAATTGCATCCATCGTCCCTAGGCTAAATTATAAAAATGGTCCCTGTCGTTTGAAAAATCGCGTCCATCGTCCCTTTTTTCGAATTTTTTATTCCATTTAACCCTTTTATCTTTTGTCATAAACGATATAATTTTTGCTATCCACACATTAGAAAGCACTGACATCATTACACACCACAAGAATTTTTGCTCCATTTAACATTTTCCACCATTATTGGACCCTTAAACATGTTTTGACCCAAAAATAGCACCTACGTGAGCCATTTATCTCAAGAACCAAAACAAACTACTGCTGCAAAACGATTCGTGGGTTTTAGTTCAGGGACAATTAAGAATCAAAGAGGTGATTATTATTCGTTGTACTCGAATCTACAAGAAAGAAAAGGACGAATTATTTTTAGATCTGCGGTTGGTTTGTGATTAAAAAGAAGAGAGATTGGTGACTGCGTTTTTATTTGAGAGGATAATTAGGGGCCCGTTTGGTTTGTAGATGGGTTTAGGATTTAGATTTTGATTTGGATTTAAATTTGGTTTAGGATTTGGATTTGGATTTAATGTAGGAGAGAGAAAATATAAAAGTTGTTTATTTTATATATTGGGATATAAATTAGGATCGAAATTTTTAATTATTTAGAATTAAATATATATATATATAT
The DNA here is from genome assembly GCA_910596185.1 of Chrysanthemum makinoi. NCBI lineage: Eukaryota > Viridiplantae > Streptophyta > Magnoliopsida > Asterales > Asteraceae > Chrysanthemum > Chrysanthemum makinoi. The sequence goes on along the minus strand of OU343224.1, from coordinate 200,438,083 downwards.
ATAAATTATTGACTGGACCCACAATTGTATGAAAAGTAAAACAAAAGGACAAAAATTAAAGAGAGAGAAAGAATTAAAAAAAGAAAAGAAATCGTGAGAAGTGCATTTTGTCAGTAAACCAACCTCTCATGTGAGGTTTTGTGTATTCCCACCATTATGGGTGTCAACCCAAATTTAAATCATGATGCATCCAACCAAACATGTAATTTTCACTTTCAACCCAAACTCTTTGCACAAAAACCAGTAACCAAACTGGCCCTAGGATTAGGTTAGTAGTGTTATTAGGGTTGTATGGTTAAGTGTAGGTTTTAAGAGGGATGATACCAACAACTTTTCTCAACCAACTTATCTTCTTTTTCGATCAAAACCCACCCACACTTAACACCAATACATGTTCGAGACTCACCTGATGAGGATCTGCAGCTTGATTGGAATGAGGATCTGCAAGAATTAGTGGATCAAATGGAATTAGATGGTCAGCAGCTTGATTGGGATGAGGATCTGCAAGAATTAGTGGATCAAATGGAATATCTAAGGTCATCTAATGCTTGAATAATTAAGATTGAAGTGTGGGTATGTGTGATTTATGGATTTCGTATGTGAGTTTGGGTTATTTGATGTTTAGATCAACGCAAACCCACATGGACGATGTAATTTGATGTTCAAGGGTAAAATGGTCTTTACAAAAAAAATTATCTATAATACTTAAATAAAGACAAAAATGTCAACATTAATGTCTAAAAGAGTTATTTTTTAGTTATGCTACTGCAGAGCTACTGCCATTTTGACAACTATGGTGCTTTAATAGGTTATTAGCCCAAAAAATATACGTACGTGCTTTTCATGTATCTATATATAATCTTAAAACTAAGTATTGTCAAATTATGACTCTTTTTTAGCAAAATGATCAAATTATTACGGATCGGTTTCCAAACTTCGATTGTTCCGGTTGAACATGAAACTAATAGTGTTGGTGATTTGATGTCGTGTTCACTTTTTCTATAGAATGAATATTTTCAAGCGTAATTATTACTTGCCTAAATCGTTTAATTTGCATATGTTGAACTCGATAAAAGATACTCACATTTTTCATTATTTTGCGTTATATTATACACGGTCGAACGATCTGTTGACTTGTTGACATTTTCATTTTTACTAAGGAACCATCTTAGATTTGACGCTGGGTCCGCCACTAAATACACTACAAGAAAATTGACCTAGGCTTTGGATCTTCTAAATATTTTGAGGCACCCTGGGTGAAGTGGAGAGTAATTATGGATCCACGATAATAACTTTGATTAAAAGTGCAAACTAATCACATAAATTAAGAGTCATTAATGCAACTTTAATTTAAAGTTCAAACTAATCATATGATTGCCTTCAACTTGATCCGTGTTTATGACTGCTTTATCTTTTATTAGTAAATAAATATTAATTTAATTTATCATACATATACATGCATGTATGTAATCAAATTTTCGCAATTTTTTTTTTTTTTTTTTTTTTTAAGTTGTTTTCAGCAATTATAAGAATGTGAGTGTGGTTGGTTAGGGGCAACTAGGCAAGTTGCCAAAGTCACAGTTGCTTAGTTGATGTTTTGCCTTCATGGCTGCATTTATGTGATTCAAGAATACTCATATTCTTCATGAGTTGAAATCTTCTTTTTTTTTTTCTAATGTGTACGGGTGTATACACATACTGACATACACACATACGTAATGATGTATAAAAGAGTACTGTATGAATTAGCTTAATTCTCCAACATAATCAGCTAGTATTTCATCATGTCATTACCAATAAGCATACTTTAAGACAAACCCGTGTTAAATCAAGTAACTCTCAGTTAAACGCATACCGTTCAGTTTGAATAAGTTTTTACCATCCATACAAGGACAAAAAATGTCAATATCTCATTTAGTAATTATCCGATTTGCCTCATCATGTCTAAGAAAAGTTGCACTACCCTTACAAATACAGAGTTGGAACTTTCAATGTTGCACATCCATCTACTAGGCTCTATCTGAATTTTAAATATGTCGTCTCAAAGCGTAGGACGTTTTACAGGTTTACTACAGAAAAATCGGTGTAAAGCGGCAAGTGCAAACAACCAATTAAAATAGCTTCATGGATGAGTTAATTAAGTTAGTCAGATAAAGATCATTTTAAGTTAGTCATATAACTCGTGTCTTTAATTTTTTTTTTTTGAAAGGCAAAATAAATAAAAAGCGCAAAAGCGCAACCAACTACAAACCAAGGCATCCACCAAATCAACATGGTGATTAAAATAGTGGACCCTAAAATAGAAAATTACAAAGCTCAAAACCTATACAAAAAAACTACCACACTAGATGATGACAGAAAGCACAAAGCCATCAACTGAGATGGCACAATCCCACAAAAAAAGAAATAAAGAAGGCCTAACTCAATGACTCAATAAACAAAGGACTACAAGGCCACTAGTGACTCAAAACATTGCATCCCAAAAAATAACAACCACCTTGTGCACTACTGCCATGAAATAGCCAAACACACCATTTTCGTGTCTTTAATATCCCACAACTAAGGGTGTGTTTGTTTTTTCTTAAAAAGTCTTACTAGCCCTCTTACTCTTACCAGTAAGAGGAGGGCAGACGTTTTGCTTGTTTGTTTTTTTCTTTTGAGTAAGACCCAGTTAGACATATAACATCTTACTCAGTAAGAGGTGGGGGACTTGTCTTACTGCCTCTTACTCGTTTTGTAAACTTTATATAATATATTTGATTGTTTATTAACTATGTTATATTTATGATAAAAAGTCTTGTTTCATATTTACATAAGTTACTTATTATCGCATTACGTTGGTTTAATAAACAAATTGCAAAAACGAGCACTTAAAATCATTCGGACACTTATACAAAAACAAACAACATTATATTGTTCAGATTTAGACTTTCTAGCCACGTCTTACTAGTAAGATGTGGTAGTCAGATTCAGACTCAAAACATCTTAATGAAACAAACACACCCTAAGTAGGCCCTTAGTTATGCAAAAAATAACAAGGGGCTGAACTCAAGCAAAACTACAGTAATTGACAATTAAATATTCTTTATGATTAGCATATATGTATAAATCAAAATTCATATTGCAGCAAAAGGGCCGATTAACAAGGACAAAATGGATTGACGATGACATGTCCTCGCTCAAGGTTTTTGGTGAAGACATGTCGTCGCTGAAAAGTCCTCGCCAATCTGTTGGGATTTTATAAACATGTTAACTGTTTAACACTACGAGTACGCAACGAAATATGGATCTAGTTAATGTAATCAAGTTAACACGTAATTAATAAACAATAAAATATAAAAGGGAACAAGAAAAACTAACCCTCGTAGTCACCCACAAGTTTATCTAACAACGAAACTAAGTGATCAAAATGATCACCTCTACGAGTGCTCACACAAACACTTTAACACGAATACGCCCGATAAAGCTAGTCGCGTCACGTTTAACCAAACAACTCTTGTATTACTTGAACCCACTCGAACCAAACAAACCCTAGACCCGTTCTGTGTTGTCCGAGATATGAAACCAACCCGATAACCAGCTTTGCCCTTTATCCGATATCGGATAAAGGGGTAACAAGTTGTTTTCTTTTCTGCCTGAGAAACTGCAATCAAACCACCACAAATCTGTCTTCTTTATTCGACCGGGAAACTCAGAAAACAAGTACAAATAAACCTCAACACTCTTTGGATTAATATAGATGCAAGATTAAATTTTTCTAAGTCGCGATTCAAGAACAAGAACCCTAGTCGACTTAGAGTTTAGAATCGGTATAGAATGATGATGATTGGATCGATTATACTTGCTGCAAAGAGGGTGAAAGTCGTGAGTTTTATGAGCTAAGGAGGGTGTTTATATAGCCTCAAAAACCTAGCAAACTTGGGCTTGAAACTTGTTCTCCAAGTTAGCTTGTATTCCTTATTCTCATACACTTCTACTAGCCCAACGTAAAACCAAACGCCCCTATTGACAAACGGTCAATGGGCTTGGTTTTGAACACAATCGGGTTTAGTTTAGTTGGGTCAAAGACGGTTCAAGTTCAAGTATTAAACGTATAAACGTACTCTCGTGTTTAACTTGTGTGCCCCCAATAGGCTCACACACTTTTAGTCGTTTTAATGCGGATCCAACTCATATAATCCAACAGCTCCCACTTGGGAGTTGGAGTAGCAGATAACACAAAACCAACTACGGAAACGCTTAGCGATGCTCTCTCGCTAATTAACTAAAAGTGTCTGAGATATAGTTTCATAAATCTTTCTCAGTAGCATGGTCATTTATGTCTTGCTTTTATCATCCTTTGTTATAGATACCGTTAAACCATGAATATGGATCCTAACTAATTCCATATAGTTTTAACATTTAGATTCTCGTTATAGAATTTACTTCAGATATACCAAATGTAATCAAGAATCATCTTGCATTACCCTTTGGGTTTGGCCAAACAATTATCTGGTTAAATCTGGAGAGGCGCCATGGTATCTTTATGCACATATCAAGTAGAGCAACAAATCCTTTGTTGACTACAAGTGTTGTGGATGCTGCTTCACATCACTCCGAAATATAGCTTTTATAACTACCTTGTTCAGGATAGCGTTTGACTTATACTTACAAAAGTGATATCCACACATAACAGAACTTGTTTGCATCTCAAGTCTAAGGACTACTTAATAAACCATTTTCAATATTTTACTTATAACAAGGATCCAAAAGTAAATGTTTGAAAGTTGGGGTATCCAATATGCATCCCTTGTGAATACACATGAGTTTGGCGGGAACAATCCACATTCTCATAAAATATAACCAACACTCACATTTGCCTTATATAACAATATTCTCATATTGTTAACCGACAATGGACATATTTAAAATGATAAATCATTTCATGGATTAAACATGCAAATATGGAATAACAGATTATATGAAAGAAATAACAAATACCTGGTATCTTTATTTATCAGAAAGTAATAACTGTCTTACATTTCCAAATTATCCAAATACTAATTACACACAGATTTACATGAAACTACTAGATGGTATTAAACCAATACCCTAGTCAATTTAGAATGCTTATGATACGCTAAAGCCTTCGTAAATGGATCAGCTAGGTTGTCATCTGTGTGAACTTTTGATATCTTCACGTCACCTATCTCAATGGTCTCTCGAAGATAATGAACTTTCACGCGGTAATGGCTAGCACCCTTGGTGATTCCACTTTCATTAGCTATAGTAATGGCTCTAGTATTATCACAATACATATTTATGGGTTCTTCTATTGTGAGAACAATACCAAGGCTAGAAATAAATTTACGAACCCATACAACCTATTTAAATGCATCACAAGCATCTATATACTCAGCTTCTATAAATGAAGTAGCAAAAATACTTTGCTTTGTGCTTTTCCAATCAACAACACCTCTATTTAAAACGAATACATATCCAGTCTGAGATTTTAAGTCATCAGCATCTGTCAGATATCCAGCATCAATGTAGCAAGAAACCCTGAGCTCTCGTTTCGCCTCCCCTCCATAAACCAGAAACATATCCTTAGTATTGCGCAAATACTTAAGAATAATAGATCCTATAGCCGAAGCGTAAGGAACTCTTTGCATGCACTCTTTAGCAGCAGGTGTCTCAGCACCTTATGACTTACTCAACTTAGGCTCCTTTTGCATTGGGATAGCTCCACGTTTGGAATTCTCCATGTAAAATCTCTTCAAGATTTTCTCAATGTAAGCACTTTGACATAAACCAATTAATCGTTTAGATATGTCTCTGTAGAACTTGATTCCAAGAATATATGTAGCTTCTCCTAAATCTTTCATGGCAAAACATCTTCCAAGATAGGATTTTACATCTTGTAACATTGGAATGTTGTTTCCCATGAGCAATATGTCATCAACATATAGAATTAGGAAAGTGACATAACTCCCACTAGCTTTCTGATATACACATGGCTCATCTTGATTTTGAGAGAATCCGAATTTCTTAATCTCATCATCAAAACATTTATTCCATTGCCTAGATGCTTGCTTGAGTCCATAAATGGAACGCTTGAGCTTGCATACAAGGTTAGGATATTTAGGATCAACAAAACCCTCAGGTTGCTCCATATATACCTCTTCATAAAGATGTCCATTGAGGAAAGCGGTTTTGACATCCATTTGACAAATCTCATAATCATAGAACGCAGTTATGGCTATGAGAATCTTTATCACTCTAATGTCTGCAACAGGAGAAACAGTCTCTTCATAATCAATCTTGTAGGTTTGAGTGAAGCCCTTTGCTACGAGACGAGCTTTAAAAGTGTATACCTTACTATCCATGTCAGTTTTCTTCTTGAAAAGCCACTTGCTACCAACTGTTTTACAGTTAGGAGGAAGCTCAACTAAAACCCAGACGTCATTGTCTTTCATGGATTGCATTTCCACATTCATCGCATCAACCATTTCTTGGATTTAGGATCCAACAATGCAACTTTATAGTTATTGGGTTCACCAAGATCCCCTAACTCATGTTCCTCAGCATCGATGTATAAGCACATTCGATCAGGAGCACAGCGTGTCCTAGCGGACTTACGAATTGAAATAATATCACTTTCAGGTTCATCAATTTCTTGAGCATCCTCATCATGATGTAAGCTAGTGTCTAGAGAAGGATTTGTATCTTCATCTTGAATAATTTCAAGATCTTCTAGACTCCCACTTGCTTCTTGATCCAAGAGATTATTCTCAAAGAACTCAGTATTTCGAGCAACAATAACTTTGTTCTCTAATGGAAGGTAGAAAGAATATCCCATTGTTTCCTTTGGGTATCCTACGAAGATACACTTAACAGATTTGGGTTCAAGTTTTTCAGTTTTGGTAAGTGTATCACGCTTAACAAGTGCCTCACAACCCTAGACTTTTAAGTAAGACAGCTTAGGGGCTTGCCCATGCCATACCTCGTATGAAGTCTTATCAACCTTCTTAGTTGGAACCATATTGAGAATGTGTGCAACAGACTCAAGGGCATAATCTCAAAAAGACTTTGGAAGAGTAGTTTGACTCATCATGGAGCGAACCATGTCTAACAGTGTTCAGTTTCTCCTCTCAGACACACCATTATGTTGTGGAGTGTAAGGAGGAGTGCGATGGGCAATAATCCCATGATCCTTAAGATGATCCAAAAACTCTTGACTCATATATTTACGCCCACGATCAAAACATAGTAACTTAATGGTCTTCCCGAGTTGGTTTTCTACTTCCTTTTGAAACACCTTAAATGTTTCAAACACTTCATGTTTATGTTTCAACAAGTAAACATAACCATACCGACTATAGTCGTCAGTAAAAGGGACGAAGCAACTTGCTCTTTGTCTTGACACAATTCTAAATGGGCCACATATATCCATGTGTATTAGTCCAAGTAGATCCTTAGCCCTTTCCACTTGATGTGAATAGGGTTTCCTTGCCATCTTACCAGACATGCATGAAACACACTTTTCAAATGACTTAATGTCAGTTGAGTTGAGAAGTCCATCATGTTGCAACTTCTCCATGCGTTTCTTGCTAATGTGTCCAAGACGACTATGCCACAAAAGAGCAGAGTCCAAGTTAGACTTGGCTCTTTTATTGCTAACAACAAACATAGAACTACTATTTGTATAAGAACAAGACATATCAATTTCATAAATAACATCCCGTAAGATAGCAGTAAAATAAACAACGTTATTTCTAGAAACTGAAATTGCATTATTCGATTCAAAACGATTAACAAAACCATCGTCATATAAGCGGGAACTGAAATTCCTCTAGTAATAGAGGGAGCATAATGACAATCGTTCAAAACAATCACTAATCCACTAGAGAGACATAAATGAAAAACACCAATAGCTTCAACTCCTGCCCGTTGACCATTGCCCACGTACATACTTAAAGCTCCTGGCTGGCTTCCTTTCTTCTACACTTTTCTACACATCGGTTTCCTCCCAACTTATAATCGGATCTTGAGCTACTAATTGTTTAGCTTATTGATTTGTTGGTTGTGATGAGCTTGAATTTGTACATTTTTGTTCATATGTGAGTTAGGGTTTGGATTTAATTTTTTAGGTTTTTGTGAAATTAGTTGTTGTTTCATCATTCGGGTTGGGTATGTGATTCTTTTGTTATTGTGGTTGTTACCATCAGTTTATTTATCACGGTTTCAAGATTTTTCACATATTATAACAAAAAAATCTCAATCTTATCTTCATACCTCCCAAACGTCTTCATCAACCTCGCACCGCTACAGTCTTTGCTACTCGAAGTGATTTATCTACCTTAGGACCAACGACAAGAGGTGGTTGTGATTGTTCCAGTTTATGTTTTGCAACATGTGGGTATAGTTTAATTTTATTTAATTGATACTTTTTATTTTTTTCAACGAGGGTACCACCAAGAAGCCGCCGGTGTTGCACACATCGCTACTGATGGTAATTCAAACTTTTTTTTTTATACTTTCAACTTTCAATAAATATTGAAATTGGTCTTAGAAACTGATGATGTACCCTCCGAACAGCTCGAAGGACACCCCTTCGATATGTGTCGAAGCCCTTCTGTACGAAGGCCCAAGTTAGGTCTCCATAATGTTAGTAGGCGTCAAACCATTCGTACACACGAAGGTTACCTGCGGGGAATTCGCCATTCGAAGCCCTAAGCCCTTCGGGGTATAGTTGACAAAGGAGCAACGGATATGAGAACCTCCTGACTTGGTCAAACCCACGATCTCCCTCTCTTTCCTGGCTTTCCCGCCAAGTTTGAGAACGTGGGTCACAAAGCCCTAGCGGTTACCCACAAGCATGGGACGCCCCCATGTTCTCTGACATTTACGCAGAAGTGCCTCTAACCCTATTTCTTCCACTATAAATAGGTTGGACGGGCAGAAAGTTATGGTAAGCTCATTGAATACTCATTTCTTAACTTACATAAACTTATACAACCATAACTCATACTTACTCTCACGCCGGAGGTGGTTCGCAGGGTTTAACCCCTGCGTAATCACTTAACATAGTGTCTTCGTATTTTTTATTCTCATGTGAAAGACAATCTTGGCTGGAACATACACCCCTCATACCTTTGATCATCATCGAAGCCTGGTAGTGCAATTTATTGTACAATCAGTGGCGCCATCCGTGGGACCCGCTACTATTAGTCCCGTAATCACCCAGTCTTAAAACCTTAACCGATTACGCTACTTTTCCGGCATAGAACCAAGAAGGGAAGATACACCTCCACCAGGTTTCTCTACCCTGGTACCTCTCAACACAACTAACACCGATAATCTCGCCCCCATGACAGCCTCCACCTTCACTACACGATCTCGTTTGGAAACCACTCCCGTACATCACGCCTCAACTTCCGCTAACCCTATTCCTGAAATTAGCCCTGCCTTCGTTGAGGCAAACTTCGAAGCCTTAGAGTCCTTGTTGAGGGCTCATAAGAGGCAAGTTCGCAACACTGAGATGCGAAGGGAACTGGAATATTCCAGGTGAGGAATATGACGAAGAGATCGAGGTAGACGAAAGGCCTCGACCCATTAACGGGGCGTTCGACGAAATGGTTCTCCTTCCGTAAGAAGGCCCAATGGAAGAAGCTGTCGGTTTGAAGAAGGTCCGAGGAGATCCGGGAAGAAGGGAAAGGGTACAAGGTGAAAGAATGAGCGAGAACTCAAACGGAGGAAGCAACCCAGTAGGAAACGAAGGGGTAAACCTACCACCTCTCCTAGCAGCCCACTTAGGAAGAGAAGAGATGGGGGCTCTGATACCTTCATCATACGTCTCAAGTGTCGGAGGACCTCCTCCATACTCTGGGATGAACCAGCTGCCCCCTCAGGGAATGAATCCCTACCTACCTGCTCAAACCTATAATATCTACCCTCCAAATGGGTCTCTCCACAACCAAAGTTACCAGCAAGTGCCTTACGGACACGTTCATGTGCACTCTACACAGACAATGGGTGGAAACCCTTCGTATCAACCTTCCACAGCCTACGCTGCATTTACACAACCATTTCCTAACCCGTATAACCCTACACCTGTTTATCCACTCCATATAACCCTTACTATGCCGAAGCCTCTGAAGCTTGCACACCTTTTGTGAAGTGGATTGAAGACTACCCTCTGCCTGACGGTTTAAAGATGCCCACTCACATAGGCACCTACGATGGGAAAGGCGATCCTGATAACTTCTTACATTTGTTCGAAGGCGCTATCAAGATGCAGAAGTGGGTCATGCCCGTAGCATGCCACATGTTCACGTACACGCTCTGAGACTCCGCAAGAATATGGTGGAATGGGCAAAAGTTGGGGAGCATAGTAAGTCTAGATGATCTTAAGGCTAAGTTCCGATCACACTTTAGCCAACAGAAGAAGTACACCAAGACTCATCTAGCCGTGCACACCATCAAGCAAAGGGACAGCGAAAGCACAAGGGCCTTCGTCACAAGGTACACCGATGAAACTTTGCAAATTCTGGGGTTGCACGAGGAACAAAGGATTTATGGCTTTGTACATGGCCTACAGACTCGAAGCTTGGTGGAATTCCTGTCCACCGACCTTCCTACCACTTACAAGGCACTGATGGAGAAGACTTACACTTGGATTGAGTCCAAGGAAGTAGCAGCAAAAAGAGCTCCGTTAGAACAAAGATAAGCCTCTGATAAATTCTCGAGAGGGTCCTCCTGGGAAGGATCCAAGAATAGGAAGAAGAACAGAGATCACTTCACTCCCTACAACAAAGGCTCGAATCATGGACTCTTGGAAAACTTGGTCAAATCTCCCAGGGAGATTCTGGCTACCGAGAAAACCGCAAAGTCCTTCGACCCACCACCTCGGATGTCAGCGCGAAGCAAAGCCAGGGACATGTCGAAGTACTGCCACTTTCACGAAGACCATGGGCACGACACAAACAGCTGCAGAGAGCTGAAGAAGTAGATTGAAGAGGCAGTACGGTCCGGACAATTGGTGCAACTGGTAGTGCAATTTATTGTACAATCAAAAACCAGTTAAAATTTTACCATGTTCAAGCTGTGAATACGTTTTTAACAGCGTCGAAACATCATGTGAGGAGGTCAGTAAATCTCCAGTAAAGTTCTACTTGAAAAACAATTATGACTTACAGCCATGGGAACAGTAAACAAGAGCTGGGTTAGCGCTCTTTCGACAAATAATATGATTAACATCAACTACAAATTTCATTTGTTAATGTCATTCATCTCGGCAATTGTAGTTAATTAAGTTATTTGCATATATATATTTTTTTTAAGTTTAGGTACGTGAATTGTTTTGTTGTGCTGATCTTTGTAAAATATATGATGTCAGTTAAGGATTTGTTTGTTAATAGATACTATGAAGGCTGGCTCAGAATTGATAAGCTGGTAAGAAAAGTTGATTGAGGAAGAAAGTATTGTGCTTTTCTGATATGAGTTTGCTTTGCAATATGCGCGTGTATGTTTGATGGTATTGCTTAACTGTGTGTGTTTGATGGTATTCAGTAGTCATAGCACATGTACATCAATTTTAAGTCTTTTCTTGATGGAAGTGCTCAATGTACCTGCAATAGAGTAAAGACTACATGCACTAACATTACAAGATTGTTTGCATTTATGTAGGTTAGTGACATCAGCATCCAGACCCTTAGGGTTTTCACAGTCACCCTTGGCATTGCCATCGGTGAACAACTTACTAGTAGGTATCCATCTAAGTCCAGCATTCTTTGGCTTCTCATGCACAGTGGAAGACTTTTTGTTATTCCTAGTCTTAAAGGGTTGGACCTTAACACGAGCATTAACTTCCTGTTTCTTAGGTCTAGGTTATGAAGTGACTGGTTTGACAAAACTTGTTTCACACCAACTAGGGAGGCAAACCGTGTTTTTGACAATTTTTGTCGTTCAGATCTAAACGCATTGGTTGTCTAACAACTGATTGGTTTCTATTTGGATGTAAAACTGGTTTCCCCAAGATTGATGGTTTTGCAAACTTAGTGTTTACACTTTTTCCTGCAGTTTTTCTCAGTTCATTCTTTAATGTTGTGATAGTGAAACCCTTATCCTGAAATTGAGCTTTGAGTTCATCGATTTTGACCATCGAAGAGGTTGTTTGTTCTAAAGTTTTAGTCCTGATTTCTTTGATTGAATCACTTAGGTCTTTGTGGTGTCTTTTCAAAGTCTCATTTTTCTTGAGTAATTTAACCACATAAATTGACAGTTCAATATTTCTTGTATTAGTTGCATCAATGTCCTGGTTAGTTCCGACTAAATTACTCTTCTCATTCATATCAGAAATATGTTTCTTTAAATCATTTATTTCAAAAAGTTCACGAAATTCAGGAAATTCCGGTTTTTTGGATGGTTTATTAATTTGAAAACTTTCCTCCTTTCTTTGTAATGCAATTTTAATTAATTGTCCACTATTAAATATACATAGGGAAGTTTGATCGAGTTTAACAAATAATCCTTGTTTGAAATTATGATTACAAATTCTAAAGAAGACATTAATTAATTATTAAGGTTAAAATTGTCATTACGATAAAAGTAATAGACGAGAAAAGATAATAATTATGTTTTTATTAAATTGTGTGTTTTTTGTTAGGGGACAAATTTTAGGACGGAGGGAATATTATTTTAATATAAACCGGTCATATGGGTGAAGTCAGAAAAAAAAAAATTAAGCGATATATTGATGAAGTAAGATAATAAAAAAGTAATGTTTCAAGTCGGCAAATTTTAAAAGAGGATAACATCTCTGCTGCAAACATCCCTGCAGTTATTTGTTGTTATATACAATAACTATTCCCTGATTTATGTATTCATACATAAGTGGTCCCTAATTTGTGCTTAGCAGCTAAGAAATTTGTGCTTAGCGCTAAGTAAAAGTATATGTTTAAGATCATTTGAGGACAAAAGATTCTTTACATATTAAAGGATCAATCTGCACATTCCATTTTTATTTGATCTAATGGATGAGATTAATCTCAACAATTTAAAAAACCCACTTTCATAATCTTTTTTCAAATATTAATATCTTTCAAACCGTTAATCGTTAAGCGAAAAAAAATATATCATTGCGACGAGCATTTAATTATCTTTTTATAGATAGGCACTTTGATATACTTTCGACAAAATTTTTTTTTCCGTATTTTTAAGTTTTTTTCGTTTTTTTACGTTACTGAAATTTGCATTAAAAAATCATATATAATAAAACAGTAATTTGAATATCACATGTGATATTAGTATTAAATCATATATGATATGTAATATCACATGTGATATTTATGTAATATCACATGTGATATTAGTGTAATATCACATATGATATTACATGTCATATATGATTTAACACTAATATCACATGTGATATTCAACTTAAGTGTTTTATCATATATGATTTTTTTTATGCAAATTTCACTAACGTAAAAAAAACGAAAAAACGTGAAAAAAAACAAATTTTTTTCTTTTCTCGAAAGTATCTCGAAGTGCCCGTCTATAGAAAGATAATTAAATGCTCGTCGCGACGGTGTAAATATTTTCGCTTAACGATTAACGGTTTAAGAGATATTTAAATTATAAAAAATAAGTGAAATAATAAAATGCTTTTAATCTCAGTCATTGATTTCTTTTTAAATAATTGGTGGAGATAAGTGCTATGAGAAAAGTTTGATATGTAATATATTACTATTCCTTATTTTAATTTTATTTCTCCTTTAATCCTGTATCTACGTCAACATTTTGAAAACTTTTTATAAAGACTTCTGCATGCTCAGTATTTCAACATACGTACTTATCAGTAATAAGTTATCACAGACAGGTAAAGTTCTCTAATTTGATTGTTCGCTTCTTCACATCATTAGCTTGCAATTATTTTCAGTTGGTTAACTAGAGATAATGAATATCGTGGTAAGCGAATCAACCATGGTGAGGCCAGCAGAGGAGACACCAGAAACCAAGGTATGGAACTCTGACCTCGACTTATTGGTATCCAAGTACCACACACTTCTGGTGTACTTTTACCGGTCTGATGGTTCTGCTAGCAACTTCTTTGATACCAAAGTTATGAAGGATGCTCTGAGTAGGGTCTTGGTTGCATTTTACCCGGTGGCAGGACGGTTAAAAGAAGACCATAATGGCAGGATCGAGATTGATTGTCAAGGACAAGGCGTGTTGTTTGTGGTAGCCAAGTCAGATTGTGTACTCGCTGATTTCGGCGATTTTATACCTAGATTGGAGTTTGTGAAACTTGTCCCGCAGGTTGATTATTCGTTGGGAATTAATTCGTATCCTCTGCTGCTAGTGCAGGTACAAAGTTCGACTCATTTACTAATTATAAATGGAGTGACTAGTGTTATATACTTTTTTTTGTTTGAGCAGGTAACACACTTCGTATGCGGGGGAGTTACGCTAGGAATTGGGATAAGCCATCATCTTGCGGACGGGACATCTATGATGCACTTCGTTAACTCATGGTCCGAACTCGCTCGTGGCCTTGACCTTACTCTCCCACCTTTCATAGACAGGACCCTCCTCCGTGCTCGGAACCCACCGCAGCCTGTTTTCGAGCACGTGGAATTCAATCCCGTTCCAACAATGAAATCATGTCCGCTCCAATCCTCACTAGGTGAAACAATAATTGACACGTCCATTTTCAAGCTGACACTAGACCAACTCAATGAGCTCAAAGCAAAATCCAAGAAGGATGGCAACTCAATCAACTTTAGCACGTACGAAGTACTTGCTGGCCATATCTGGAAATCGGTGTGTAAAGTCCGTGGGTTAGAAGATGATCAGGAGACCGAGCTCTACATCCCCACTGATGGACGGTCTCGCCTTCAGCCTGCTTTGCCACCAGGCTATTTTGGGAATGTTATATTTTTAATCACTCCTAAAGCAAAAGCCGGCGAGTTAGTTTCAGACAAAACTTTTTGCGCTTTGACTAAAGTACATGACGCGATAGCACAAAGAGATAGTGATTATCTAAAATCGGCAATTGACTATCTGGAACTACAATCCGATCTGAAAACTCTATTCCGTAGGTTTAAGTTAAAATGTCCTAATCTTGTGATAAATAGTTGGATGAGGATCCCGATATATAAGGCCGATTTTGGATGGGGCCGACCTATATCCATGGTGCCTGCTTATTTCCCAGTGGATGGTATGTGTTTTTTGTTACCAAGTCCGATCAATGACGGGAGCTTGTCGATTGCTATTTCATTAAAAGCTCAACAAATGGAGGATTTTAGCAAGTTCTTGTATGATCTCTGAAAGGTTGCCGCATTTTTTATATGTTATATATGATGCATGTATGCATGTGTATTTGGCCTAGCTAGCCACCTATATCATGGCGAAAATATGTTGTTCAAACGTAATAAGATCGAGCGTGACTTAATGTTGATCTGAGATGCTTGATAAACGTTGTCTATGTATCCATTAATTTATTGCGATTTGAAGCAGTAATACACTACAAGAAAATTGACCTAGGCTTTGGATCTTCTAAATATTTTGAGGCACCCAGGGTGAAGTGGAGAGTAATTATGGATCCGCGAAAATAACTTTGATTAAAAGTGCAAACAAATCACACAAATTAAGAGTCATTAATGCAACTTTAATCTATATCTATTATCTATATCTATCTATTAAACAAGGGTTTTTGCTGATGCAATTTTGATGATGTGCATGTAGCTATTGGATGAGCCTAATAGTGATGATGTCATTAAGATATTTACTTTTTTATTCGGTACTATACTCTTGAAAAATTGATACTTACCAAACACTCTGTGCTCTCCTCGAAAGATGAGACCATGCGTTTCATCTGATTGGAAAAGGCAAATTGCTACAATTATATATAGGATTGATTTCTCTGCAATCAAATTTAAAACTCAAATATTTTTCTTGAGCTCTATTCCAGATTTGCTACATGTATCTACTTCTTATTTCATCATTTCATTCTCAATTACTGTGTGATTTTTTATTTTCTGGTGTAGTGATGAACGTATGTAAGATTGTTGATGTTAATGCATTAGATTAATTAATCAATTTCTTTATATATTCTCCGTCTCCGTCTTGATCAATAGGTTTCTTTTTCTTTTCTTTTGATGCAAGTACTTAATCAATGTCTTCTTCTATGCAGGTAGGAAAGTCGCTTCAAAAAACTATGAGATTCATTTGCATTAGCATGCATTTTTTTCATAGTTCCACATGACTTGATTTTTTGTTTGTATGCGTATAGCTACTCATCATATTACATATCACTTTTTTAACAGAATTATGTGTGTCGAATTACTCGACTTATTACTCTGATCTGTTTTGAAACTTGAATGCTCCAAGTGTTTGTTGAAATGCCTAACTAAAAATCAATAAATAGTTAATTTGTTTGAGTAAAAGCTATTATGTAAGTAAAGGTTACAAGTCTTGGCTATGCTATCGTATTTGAATTTGTCAAACATATTACTTGCATAGTTCAAAATTGATATGTAGAGGACTTAGTGAAGAACCTTTGGTTGAATATGTTAATGAGATAAGTAGTTGTTGAGGAATCAAGGATGTTTAGGATTGCTTATCTAAACATACATATCTGTTTATTTAAGGGTGAAATAATTAGCTGTTGGTGTTGACAACTAACAACCTGGTTCTAGAGCGGAATAACTTCGAAAGTTGAAGACGAAACACACAGTTACAGCCTTGCTTATTATCGACAGAAAAGAAAAGAAACCACACAAGATGGTTTAACCGAACGTTTGTATTAAACGTTCGGTTAAGTATTTATCGTGTGCGTGTTCTTTACTTTTCTGTCAATGCAAGGCTTCTTTATAGGTTGATTGTGTGTGCTTCAAGATTGTGTAATTGCAAGGCTACTTTAGATTACCAGGTTGTTGGTCAAACAGTACCAACATTAGCTTTTAGAGGGTGTTTGGAATTGCATATTGAAAGAACCTATTAGACAATCATTATCATATTATTATATAGATCCATAATAGTTTAAGCTTAATGGTTGATTTTAGATAATGTAGGTTATTAATAGAACCATGTAGGTGAATAATAATGTCGCATATGAAGCTTTATACACAACTTCTGACATTGTTTACGTCTGTACGATATTTTGATGTGGGAGTTTTAAACTAAAGGATTTTAGAGGACGGAGGTGCTAGCAGGCCAGTTGTAAAGAGTTACACAGTTAATTGTAGCAACTAACACCCTCAAATTTCGAGTTTATTGGGCTGGAAAAGGCACTACTTCAATCACAGTTAGAGCCTTAGAGGAAGCTGTGGTCCTCTTATATCCGCTATATCAGTAGATTTGAGTAAGTCACTCTTCATATCCTGCTTCTCATTTCTTATCTTTAGGCTTACAAATGGTATAAAGGTGTTATTGACGATCTTATAAAATGATGAAGAGGGGATGTATGCTTGATTTCTCTGATTGGAAAAGGCAAATTGCTACAATTATCTATAGATTTGATTTCTCTACAGTCAAATTTAAACTTTGAATTATCTCAAATATTTTTCTTGAGCTCTATTCCAGATTTGCTACATGTATCTACTTTTCTATGTAGTAACATATCCAATTAGTACAACTAATTGCCTATAAATCTATTCTTACCTGTGATTTGAGTAATTTTTTTGGTTGGAACCATTTATGCCTGCTTTGCTATAAGAGTTTTGAGTTATACCCGTGTCACTGGAACCATTTATTAGGTTGTTGTAACCTCAATATGTTTTTAATTTTATTGTGAGTTGTTTATAATTGGATGTAAGCTAAAAGATGATCTCTTTAATGAGATTGTAGGTATATATTGCTTTGATGCCAATTCAATTGCCGAAGAGGAAAGAAATTGGAACCCAAGATCTTTAGTGTGTATCTATTTGCAGCCATGTGAGCTTGCTGTGATACGCCAAGGGCTGCTAATGGACCAAGGAGAACTGCAAGGGTGTCGAAGAAACCAGTGTGGCACAAGGACTTTGTGTTACACTAGGATTAACTATCTTTATCTTTATGTTTTATTAGGATATGTCAGTCATGTTAGGATAAGAGTCATTGAGAGTCATTGTTCGTCTAGGAAACATCTTTATGTTTGTGTTGGATTAGCCTTTGAGTCGTGTATGCTATTTAAGCAACACCATTAATGCAATCATACAGATTTTCTGAGTCAAATACTTCTCTTCTTCTTGCTTTTAATTCTGACGGAGCTAGCACCCGCTTAAAGTGGTGCCAACCATCGATACTACCTCAACGGGTCGTATCAATTGGTGCTTTCATTGCTATCATGAGCATCGACGAGAACACTATTCGGTTGTTGCTCAAAGAGCAAGCCGACACGGTTCAACATATTGCACAACAACAAGCTGCGGGGTTTCAGGAGCAGCTTAATGCCTTGCGTACTGAATTGCAGGCCACACGAGGGTTACTTCAGCATCGTCCGGGTGGTGGTGGCGATCAAGGGTTATTGCCAAGATCGATGCGTTTGGATGTTCCCAAATTTACCGGGGATGATCCTGATCGATGGATTTTTGCCATTCTGAGAATATTTTTCTTTACTTAACACACCCGCGGATCAACGTTTGCGGATTGTGGGTTTTAACCTCGAAGGCGCAACGGCGGAATGGTTTCGTTGGATGTCGAAGAATGGGTTGGTCACCGATTGGGATCGTTTTGTGGAAAGTGTTAAAAACCGATTTGGACCTTCCAAATACAAAGACCCACAGGGGGCTTTGTCGAAGCTGCTACAACTAGGTACGGTGGAGGAATACCAACGTGAGTTTGAAAGATTAATGAATAGGGTTACTGATATACCAGAAACATTGCTCATATCTTTCTATATATCTAGGCTTAAACTTCATCTTCAACGTGAATTGTTGGTGTCCAAACCGATAACATTAGGTGACGCATTTTCGTTAGCACGTATTACAGAAGCCCGCTTGGATGACCAGGTATCGTCGTTTACATGACCACCAAAGCTGTTATGAGTCTTTGGGGGACCACGACAGTCCACCCCCCGTTTTGGGGCTTCTTCAACCTCGGTTGGCGCTACTAAACAAGCATTGTTACTGACTCCATCCCAAACTCAACCCCCCTTCAATACAACTTCCAAACCACTTGCTATTAAATGGATTTATCCCGCGGAACGTCAAGAACGCCTTAACAAGGGATTGTGTTTTAATTGTGATAATAAGTGGGCACGCGGTCATAAGTGTCCGGGGAAATTTTTACTGCTCATGGCTGATGACGAGGATGATACAGAGACCGAGGCCGACACACGTGTAACCACCTGCATTTTTAGGTTACTTTTCATTTTCGAGAATTTACTATTCACTTTTACTATTCACTTTCACTATTCATCCTGTAAAATTTTTAATTCACATTCTCGTAAGATAAATTATTTTAGTAATAACCTGAGAGTTTGACCATCGTTAGATCATTTTCGCAAAAGTTATTAAGTAAACATCGTTTTAAAGTTTCGTTTTAGACGGTCCACCGTTTAAACATCACACACATAACGAAAATCAACCATGACAATTTTCCTCGCATCAGATAAATTTTTAGATCACTCATGATTAATTTGAGAATTTTAAGATTCATTATTTTTAATATTACCAAATAAGCCCAGCGCATAACAAAACTAAACTTACGTTTTAAACAATTCTACTTACATCGGACTTAACGATTCCTGCTGTGTGTTTCTAATATGTTTTTGACACTTTTACATTTTTGGAAAAGTCAAACATATTTCCCTCCTCCTTTGACCATAAAGGAATTAACCTTATACGTTCTACATTTTGCATAAATCGCGTAACTTTTAAACTTCACGAATAACTGTAAAGTTATCTCGCGTATGACGAAAACCACATTTTAACATCTCATATCACTTTTAGACTAATTTTAGTCTACTCTAAATAAATTCACAGTCGTTTCTCTAAAATTTCGTTCTTTTCGATAAAACCTGAATTACGCGTTTTTGACCCGTATTTCCAGCTTTAAGCAGCGTTTTTGCACCCAATGTGTAACGCCCCGACCCGACAAGGGTAAAGGAATCACAAATAATTGTGTCATATCAAAGCAAACATAAATATCCAAAAGAAGTCTTAGCATAAACGCGGAATAATTCAAGTCAACATGACTTCAATACATAGGTCCCAATGGAAAATAACTCCAATAGAAATAATCTGAAATAACAAAGTCTTAAATGGCATCATAAGATCAAAGCTAAATATCTCTAAGGTAAGTCCACTCATGCACTCATCCCAAAGCAAAACCCAGCTCCAATGCTTAGATACCTGCCGCGGAATAAAAGAAATGCGGTGAGCTTCAAAAGCCGATGAGCAGAGATATAAAAGCAAAACAAATACGAAACGATATCGAATACGGAATATAGTGAACGAAAGATAGCAAAATCATAATCATTTTCAAAGTATAAATTCAGAATTATCGAATAAGTTTTATAGTTAACTACCACGAGTCCGAAACATATATCGATCATAATCATATTCACATAAGGCAACATTTGTAGGGGAGACCTACCAGAGTTATGAAGGGCGTGCATGCACGCAGCATCAATCATCAGATAACATATAACAGATAACAGATAACAGATCTATGATGCATCCATACGCCCCACAGACAGACATTGGCCATAACATATAATTGAGCTCATAACAGAATAACAGATAAGGGACGTGGCAGAACATCACTCTACTGCCCTAGAGTCATGTCGAGGTGCATCATCGACACGGACATGGAACCCCCATGACTAGTGAAATATTTGGCTCTGGTGTCAAACTATCTTAGGTCAAATCAGAATGTCAAAACTGACACAGATCATACTTTATCATAAGGTTAATCATATTTCCAAAATCAGAGTTTTCATATCATATAGTTCAAAATCGATGTTTCACAATTCAAATCGAGTTCAGATAAGCAATAGCTCAAACAAACAGAATGGGGTTCATAGCAAAGGCTTAGGAAACCTTAATATAAAAGCTAACGAAAGAAAAACGTTATAAGAAACCTTTCTTGAAAGGTCAGAATATACTGTACCTTATTCCAAAGCAAATGACCAAAAGCAGAAATACGGAAAGCAAAGGATTACTCCTTCTTCACAGAACCTATACACATTAACGGTTGTACATGTTATTTATGATTCCATAATTTTCGAAATGATCTTTTACTATTTGATGTTTATACTTAGTGTATTTAGTGATCTTATTACTTTAAAGATTTATGATTAAATGAGACTTAAGTGTTTTATAACCGATATTATAGATTAGGGTTCATTATGTCATTTATTAAAGTGTAGGGCTAAATGTGAAAATAGTTTAAACGTCATAACTCACACATGAAATAATGAATTATTATACTTAGCTTCAAACCCTAATCGACTCTCATTTATGTTCTAGGGTTTTCTCATTCTTTTAATATCATATTAATGCTTACTTTATATGTTATGTCATTTAATGACTCATTACTCTTGTTTATTTACTCAACACATTCATGACTTAACCATACGTTACTTATACACATATTATACGTCAACTTTTATATCCATGCACGTTTATGATTTCATGTGACCCCAAAGTTACTTATTACTCGGATTAGTTACACATTTACACACACATGCACAATAGTTTAGACTAGATATGACCACGTACTACGTTTACATATCAACAAGCTTACTTGACTTATAAAACACACGCATGATACACGGTTCACAAACCAATTAGGGTTCGGCATGCATGGTTCGGTTCACACCTCAATCTAGGGTTTAGGTTTTACATGACCTTTCTCGTTTAACACGCGTTCAAAAACCCTCACATGGTTCGGCTAACATGTAGGTTTCGGCTAACATGTTTTACGCAAACCCTAGCTCATCTACGTATCTTACTTAATCACGTTTGCATGTTTTACCTTGTCCGATTCATGATATATGTGGTTCGGTTTTCTTAAGCTCGACATACTAATGATCCGATTCAAACAATACATATATATTACATGTTCTCTTAATATTACAAGGTTCAATTCATATTGGTTTGTTGGTTTCATATGGTTCGGCCAAAAGAAAAGAACACAAGCTCGACTAAAACAAATATGATACAACATATTATACGTTAGGTGTTATCAAAAGAAGACGAAAAGATCATTGTTATACCTTAGCTTGTTGGACACAAGGTCTCGACACCAAGGGAGTTGGTTCGGCCGAATAGGAAGAAAAAAAAGAGAGAGGCAAAGAAAACTAGGGTTCCAAATTATGTTTAATGTGTTGTATATATAGCTAGTACAATTTTCGGTTTAGGCTTGAGATGGGGTGGGCTTCGGCTTGGTCCAACCGAACAAACAAAACTCACGCCCCTTTGGGCTCTCGGCTCACTAGTCCAACCGGACAAAATTACACAGCCCAACATGGTTCACCAAATAAACGAAAACAAAGCCCAAACGAATGGCCCAACTATTTACGCGAGACTTTTAACTTCCGTCATACAATGTCGATCACGTACACATATTCGTTAAGTTTTAATTATAGATAAGTTAAGTTTTTAATTTCGTTAAATGAATATAAATATCTTTTACATATTTTATAAATTTCGATTCCAAGGGTATTTTAGTCTTTATTCATGTTTTAGATTTTCAGGTTTTACAACTCTTCCCCTCTAAAAGAAGAATTTTCGTCCTCGAAAATTGAAATGAAACAAACCGAAAACGAAATGAGAACATACCAAACTATTCAAAGAAATGAGGATAACTAGCTCACATCGACTCCTCGGTTTCCCAAGTAGCCTCACGCTCTGGGTGATTTTTCCAAAGAATCTTAACGAACGGAATGACTTTATTTCTCATGACTCTTTCTTGCCTTTCTAAAATAGCTTCCGGTTCTTTAGATAAAGACATATCGGATTGAATTTGATCAAACGGATAAGAAGCAACGTGTAACGGATGATAGTTGTATCCCCTTAGGAGAGATACATGGAAAACATCATGAACATGCGATAACTGAGGCGGAAGTGCTAACCGATACGAAACTTCTCCTATACGGCTCCAAAATTTCAAACGAACCGATGAATCGAGGACTAAGCTTGCCCTTGATTCCAAAACGTTTCACACCTCTAAACGGCGAAACTTTTAGAAATACACGATCTCCAACCTGAAATTCTAAATCACGACGATGCTTGTCGGCATAACTTTTCTGACGAGACCTAGCCTCCTTCAACTTTTCTCTAGCAACGGCTACTTTCTCATTACTGATCTCAATCATTTCCGGACCTTCAATTAAGCGTTCACCTACTTCATCCCAACAAGTAGGTGCTCTACATTTTCACCCATAAAGAAGTTCAAAGCGGTCTTTGCCTTAATGCTAGCATGCCAACTGTTGTTGTATGCAAACTCTACTAAACAAAAATATTCATCCCATGCCGGTTCATTCTAAAGCACAAACCCTTAGCATGTCCTCTAAGGTCTGAATAGTCCTTTCTGACTGACCATCCGTTTGAGGATGAAAGGCATCTTGAAATTAAGTCGAGTACCCCAAGATTTTTGCAAACCTTTCGAAACGGAAGTAAAACGCGGATCTCTGGGACACAATAGATGCCGAGTACCATGAAGCCTGACGATCTCTTCTGTGAAAAATTTCCGCAAATCTACCAATACCATAATCCTTTCTAATTGGTAAGAAATGAGCAGATTTGGTTAGTCGATCAACAACTACCCAAATCGCATCATGCTTCTTCCGAGTAAGAGGTAGCCCAGTCACAAAATCCATAGATATCTTATCCCACTTCCATGTTGGAATATCCAATGGTTGTAACAATCCACTAGCCCTTTGGTGCTCAATTTTAACCTGCTGACAAATCATACACTTCGACACAAGCGTCGCCACATCTTGCTTCATGCCATTCCACCGGAAATCTGCTTCAAATCCCTATTCATCTTGGTAGAACCAGGATGGATAGTGAAAGGAGAACTATGAGCTTCAGTCATAACTTTCTCGCGAAGTATCGGATCATTGGGAACACAAAGCCTATCTTCATACCATACTATTCCGTCATCATCAACCTTAAACTCCGTCTGCTTACCTTCTTTAACATTTTGTGCCACGGCCCACAGCTCGCCATCATCTTTCTGAGCTTCTTTAATTTGCAGTATAAGGTTCGACTCCACCTTCATACTAGCCCAGTATCCATCAAAACCTCGTACGCACAACTCAACATCCAAACGCTCTAAGTCACGAAGAATCCTAGGTTCAATCTTAATACTTGCAAGAATGCCTGATTTCCGGCTAAGTGAAAAGCAACTACATGAGCCTTACCGGGATGGTACTGAATATTGGTGTCATAATCCTTAAGAAGTTCTAACCATCTTCTTTGTCTCATGTTAAGTTCTTTCGAAGTGAAAATATACTTGAGACTCTTATGGTCGATGAAAATATCACACGTCTCTCCATACAAGTAATGTCTCCAGATCTTCAACGCGAACACCACTGCAGCTAACTCAAGGTCATGAGTTGGGTAATTCTCCTCATAAGGTTTCAGTTGTCTTGAAGCGTAAGCTATCACCTTTCCATGTTGCATCAAAACACAGCCTAATCCTTTCTTAGATGCATCATCAGATATTTGAAATCCTCCGAACCGGATGGAAGAGTCAAAATAGGAGCGGACACCAATCTCCGTTTCAACTCTTCAAAAATCTCTTCTCGTTCATCCGTCCATACAAACTTTTCACCTTTTCTCATCAGTTGGGTTAAGGGCAAAGCTAAACGAGAGAAACCTTCAACAAAGCGTCGGTAGTAACCAGCAAGTCCTAGAAAACTCCTAACCTCATCAACATGTAGTAGGTCTTGGCCATTTAGTGATAGCCTCAACTTTAGACGGATCCATGGTGATACCATCAGCAGATACAATATGACCAAGGAACGCGACTTGTCTTAACCAAAACTCGCACTTCGAGAATTTGGCGTACAACTTCTTCTTCCTCAGAATCTCCAAAACTATCCGGAGATGTCGTTCATGTTCTTCTTCAGACTTAGAGTAAACCAAAATGTCGTCGATGAAAACGATAACGAACTTATCGAGGAACTCATGGAAAACACGATTCATTAGGTCCATAAACGCAGCAGGCGCATTTGTCAAACCAAAAGGCATAACGAGGAATTCATAATGACCATATCTGGTACGAAACGCGGTCTTAGGAACATCTTGCTCCCTCACACGTAGCTGGTGATAACCAGATCTCAGATCAATCTTAGAAAAGAACTTAGCTCCTTGCAGTTGATCAAACAAATCATCAATACGCGGAAGAGGATAACGGTTACGAATGGTAATACGGTTGAGTTCACGGTAGTCGATACATAGGCGCATGCTTCCATCCTTCTTTTTCACAAACAAAACAGGTGCACCACATGGAGAAACACTGGGTCGAATAAATACATTCTCTATCATCTCTTGCAGCTGCTCCTTCAATTCCTTCAGTTCTACAGGTGCCATACGGTACGGAGCCTTCGAAATCGGTTCACACCGGAATTAACTCAATGCTAAACTCAACTTCTAGATGGGGAAGACCAGGGAGTTCATCGAGAAAAACGTCGGTGAATTCACAAACAACAGAAAGGTTTTCAATGTTAGGACTCTCCAAAAGACGTGTCCTTAACAGATGCCAGAAAACCTTGGCACCCATGAGCAAGCATGGTCCGTGCCTTCATAGCGGAAATGAGCTTAACAGATTTGAGGGGTTGAGAACCATAATAAACGAATTCAGGGTGTTTTACGTCTCCAAAGATCCGCAGTTCTAGCATAGCAGTCGATGGAAGCTCTATGATAAGCCAACCAATCCATGCCTAGAATGATATCAAAGTCGACCATATCGAGAGGATACAGATTTGCAGAGCGAACACGATCATCAAAACGAAGAGGGCACTTAACGTATTTATGATCAATGATCATGTGGTTTTTCATAGGCGTAGAAATTGATAAGTGGTTTGCTAATTGTTTGGGCTTCATATTAAGTTTCTTAGCAAATGTGACAGATATAATGGAGTGTGTGGCACCGGTATCAAATAAAGCGAAGACAGAATAATCATTAATGAAAAGAGTGCCCGTAATGGTACCTGAAGTGCGCTCCGCCTGATTCCGAGTAGTAGCATAAACACGTCCAGTAGTAGGTGGCGACTTGATGTAGTTTCCAGGAATCACCGGGTTCTTCTTAGGGCAATCCTTGATCTTGTGAGTAGTGCAACCACAAGAGAAACATCCACCAGTAGCCTTGAAACACGGTCCCGGATGAGCCTTTCCACAAGTAGTACAGATAGGTGGGGAGGCAAAACTTCGGTGTCCTTTGCGACAGAAGATCCTGAAGCACGACCACTGATATGATCCTTGAGCTGACTGATCCTTGTTGTAACGCTGTTTATTGTTACTCTGATTCTGACGATCATTTCCATTCTTGCCAGCAGCTCTGCTATCCTGACTCCTCGCCTCAGGGCGCCTAGAGTCCACATTCCTTCCCTGACCGACCCGGCTGATCATAACTCCTATCCACTTGACCCCCAAATCATAACTCTGCCATTTCCCTTATAATCGCTACTTTGAGTCCTACCTTGAATCCGATCACCATCGCGGTTACGCTTGTTGGAACCCGAAACCTCATGAAAGATCTCAATGTTACGAGCTGCGTCATTGCAGGCCGACACATCCTCATACTCGATGGTCCAACACCCACTTATTCAGTCCCCACTTGAAGTGCTTAGCTTGGCGCCTACCATCTCCAGCAATCGTTCCCACAAAACTTACCAGCCTCATAAACCTACCCATGTACTCATTGGAGTTCTCATGATCAAGCTGGTAAATCGCCTGATAATCCCTCTCATACCTTTGTCGCCAAAGCATCGGAAGTAACGGTTATAGAAGATAGTACGAAATTCAGTCCAGTACAAGTAATGCAACAAAAGCATCTCCTCCTTTTGCCTGTTTGAGTGCCTTCCACCAATTCAATGCATCACCTTCCAACTTAAATGTAGCCAAACGAGTCTTAAACTCGTCTCCACAACCCAATACTTCAAACAGCTTTTCTATGTGAGTGATCCAGTTCCTCGGCCTCGGTGGGGAGTAGCGGTGCTAAAGAAAGAGGCTTGAGTTTACCGAAACGCTCGAGCCAAGTATGAATGCCGACGGGTTGATTTCCTCCACCACTACCCGAAGTACCAGTCTGGTTGCGAATGTTGTTGATCACCTGTGCCATCATCTCAGGTGTGGTAAGACCAGGGAAAAGAGTGTTGAGAGCATTGGCAATCGCAGCATCCAAGTTAGGAGCATCATCGTCTCCATCCAAGTTACCGTTACGACGAGTTTGAACCATCTGAACGATATTCAAACGATTAGCAAAATGAACAAAGGTGAGATACGAAATGGAGTACGCAGAAGGAATTCTAAAGTCTACCCAATCCTCACAGGTCATAGCCTAAGTTCTAAGGGTCTCAAAACCTAGGGTCCATATGTCACAGGTCCTGACTACAAGTCGTAAACCTGGGCTTTGATACCATAAATTGTAACACCCCGACCCGACAAGGGTAAAGAAATCACAAATAATGGTGTCATATCAAAGCAAACATAAATATCCAAAAGAAGTCTTAGCATAAATGCGGAATAATTCAAGTCAGCATGACTTCAATACATAGGTCCCAATGGAAAATAACTCCAATAGAAATAATCTGAAATAACAAAGTCTTAAATGGCATCATAAGATCAAAGCTAAATATCTCTAAGGTAAGTCCACTCATGCACTCATCCCAAAGCAAAACCCAGCTCCAATGCTTAGATACCGCGCGGAATAAAGAAATGCGGCTGAGCTTCAAAAGCTCAGTGAACAGATATAAAAGCAAAGCAAGTACGAAACGATATCGAATACGGAATATAGTGAACGAAAGATAGCAAAATCATAATCATTTTCAAAGTATAAATTCAGAATTATCGAATAAGTTTTATAGTTAACTACCACGAGCCCAGAAACATATATCGGATCATAATCATATTCACATAAGGCAACATTTGTAGGGAGACCTACCAGAGTTATGAAGGACGTGCATGCACGCAGCATCAATCATCGGATAACATATAACAGATAACAGATAACAGATCTAGGATGCATCCATACGCCCACATGATGCAGACATTGGCCATAACATATAATTGAGCTCATAACATAATAACAGATAAGGGACGTGGCAGAACATCACTCTACTGCCCTAGAGTCATGTCGAGAGGTGCATCACGACACGGACATGGAACCCCCATGACTAGTAAAATATTGGCTCGGGTGTCAAACTATCTTAGGTCAAATCAGAATGTCAAAACGAACACAGATCATACTTTATCATAAGGTTAATCATATTTCCAAAATCAGAGTTTTCATATCATATAGTTCAAAATCAGATGTTTCACAATTCAAATCGAGTTCGGATAAGCAACACCAAACAAAGAATGGGGTTCATAGCAAAGGCTTAGGAAACCTTAATATAAAAGCTAACGAAGGAAAACGTTATAAGGAACCTTTACTGAAAAGGTCAGAATATCTGTACCTTATTCCAAAGCAAATGACCAAAAAGCAGAAATACGGAAAGCAAAGGATCACTCCTTCTTCACAGAACCTATACACATTAACGGTCGTACATGTTATTTATGATTCCATAATTGTCGAAATGATCTTTTACTATTTGATGTTTATACTTAGTGTATTTAGTGATCTTATTACTTTAAAGATTTATGATTAAATGAGACTTAAGTGTTTTATAACCGATATTATAGATTAGGGTTTATTATGTCATTTATTAAAGTGTAGGGCTAAATGTGAAAATAGTTTAAACGTCATAACTCACACATGAAATAATGAATTATTATACTTAGCTTCAAACCCTAATCGACTCTCATTTATGTTCTAGGGTTTTCTCATTCTTTTAATATCATATTAATGCGCAATTACTTTACATATTACGTCATTTAATGACTCATTACTCTTGTTTATTTACTCAACACATTCATGACTTAACCATACGTTACTTATACACATATTATACGTCA
Source organism: Chrysanthemum makinoi (assembly GCA_910596185.1). Taxonomy (NCBI): domain Eukaryota; kingdom Viridiplantae; phylum Streptophyta; class Magnoliopsida; order Asterales; family Asteraceae; genus Chrysanthemum; species Chrysanthemum makinoi. The sequence continues at coordinate 200,408,987 of OU343224.1, read as the reverse complement.
ACTTTTATATCCATGCACGTTTATGATTTCATGTGACCCCAAAGTTACTTATTACTCGAATTAGTTACACATTTACACACACATGCACAATAGTTTAGACTAGATATGACCACGTACTACGTTTACATATCAACAAGCTTACTTGACTTATAAAACACACGCATGATACACGGTTCACAAACCAATTAGGGTTCGGCATGCATGGTTCGGTTCACACCTCAATCTAGGGTTTAGGTTTTACATGACCTTTCTCGTTTAACACGCGTTCAAAAACCCTCACATGGTTCGGCTAACATGTAGGTTTCGGCTAACATGTTTTACGCAAACCCTAGCTCATCTACGTATCTTACTTAATCACGTTTGCATGTTTTACCTTGTCCGATTCATGATATATGTGGTTCGGTTTTCTTAAGCTCGACATACTAATGATCCGATTCAAACAATACATATATATTACATGTTCTCTTAATATTACAAGGTTCAATTCATATTGGTTTGTTGGTTTCATATGGTTCGGCCAAAAGAAAAGAACACAAGCTCGACTAAAACAAATATGATACAACATATTATACGTTAGGTGTTATCAAAAGAAGACGAAAAGATCATTGTTATACCTTAGCTTGTTGGACACAAGGTCTCGACACCAAGGGAGTTGGTTCGGCCGAATAGGAAGAAAAAAAAGAGAGAGGCAAAGAAAACTAGGGTTCCAAATTATGTTTAATGTGTTGTATATATAGCTAGTACAATTTTCGGTTTAGGCTTGAGATGGGGTGGGCTTCGGCTTGATCCAACCGAACAAACAAAACTCACGCCCCTTTGGGCTCTCGGCTCACTAGTCCAACCGGACAAAATTACATGGCCCAACATGGTTCACCAAATAAACGAAAACAAAGCCCAAACGAATGGCCCAACTATTTAACGAGACGTTTAACTTCCGTCGTACAATGTCGATCACGTACACATATTCGTTAAGTTTTAATTATAGATAAGTTAAGTTTTTAATTTCGTTAAATGAATATAAATATCTTTTACATATTTTATAAATTTCGATTCCAAGGGTATTTTAGTCTTTATTCATGTTTTAGATTTTCAGGTTTTACACAATGAGACTTATCACCCATTTTATATTTTTTTATGGAGTATAATGATGAGTTTCATCATTCCTACAAGTTTCGTATTTTTACGATACCCGGTTTTACGTTTTATGGCTTAACGGCTTACGATTAGCGATTAACGGAACCAAAACTCACTCTGTAACCAAGATAATACCAAAACTAACCACCTAAGTCATCTTATCTTGTTTAGGCCAACCTAAGGGGGGGGGGAGTCATCATTTTGGTGGCATCATCCTAACCATGGTACATTTAGATCTTTACAAGTGTCCTAACTTAACCATGGTTAATATTTAACCCAATATATGGTTAACTGGTATGTGCTAAAACACATACCTTTTTCATTATCAAAATAGACCCAAAATAACCAAGAAAGAGCCGTTTATTGCTAATATTTGTGGTTTTCTTGAGTTTGTGCTTGTGCAGGTATGGATATGTTAAAACACACAAAAAGGAGCCAAAACTGAAGAAAAACCGAGCACGAGAGAGAGAAGTGTGCAAAAGCCGATGCCGGGGATGCTATTTCAGAGATTTTGGTGCTTAAAAGATCAAATTACGGAGCTATGGATCATAATTTGGGAGTTTTTCATTTTACCCCTTAACTTTCCCAAATTGTCACTTTCACCCCTTTAACTTTTCCATATTTACCCTTATTACCCTCACCTCTCACTTTTCCCAATATCCCAAATTCACCCTTCACTTCCACAAAATGTCGCCTTTGGTCCTTGGAATTTTACAAATGACAAGAATGGTCCCTATATTCACTTGGATCACACAATATATCCTTAGTCCAAATCCACTATCCAATTCACAAAACCTTACACGGCCCAATCTAAAAATCCTTTGCCTGGCCCAATCCTAAACACAACCCGGTCAAATACCCGTACCCCAGTCAACATTCAACTTGAAAAATATTAAACAATCCCAAACAACCCCGCGCCCAACTGTAGCACTCTTTCTTCTCCAAATTCCAAACACACCCGTACACCATTTTTCCACCCATTAACCAATCCCAAACACTCAACTTCGTACTAAGAATCCTTCTAGAAGCCTTCTGCCAAGGTGTCAGAAGATATGATGCAATAGACTGCCACTGTGGACAAAAGGAGCAATTCTATTGGCTTAGCCACCTCACCACAATGATCCTAAGGCCAAGAATGAGTGGAATGACAAGAATGATGATCAATGGCTCAGATTAGAAGTCCCAGAACCTTCTCAAAGGCATCCCAAGCTCGGATATATAAAGACCTCTCATCACATTAGCTCCTTTGTCCAATTCCTTAAGTTTTAGAGGAGTTTTGACCTCTTTATTTCCTGTCACTTTTAAATGTTTTCAATAGTGTAATGATTGTAATTTCAGTTTTCAATTTGTAAACTCATTTCTTTAATGCAAATCTCACTTTTACTTGTCAAATCATTGATATCAGTTTTGGATCATTTATAATCTGTCTTAAGTATTATCCACTGTTGCTTTAAGCTTATATAAGCTTGGATAAGCTTATGTGAGCCCATTGTTGTTTCTAATCTGCTTAAATCTCATTTTCTCAAAAAAAGTCAAAATAAGTCAAACTTTGAAGTCTAATCTAGTCTTGGTAAATTTATGGTGTTAATCTGTGTTATTGGTTAAGTTTAATGTTAGATTGCTTGTTGTGATTCAGTCAAAATTCTCATTTCATCAGTTTGCATAGTTTAATTTCATATAAGCATGTAAAAGGGGTGTTTGGATTGCTTTGTTAAACTGCTTTAGAGGCTAGAACAATGGTTTAGATCTGTTGCTTTAGGTGTAATATGGTTATATGCATCACTTTCTGTCTTTGTATTGCTGTCATTTGAGCTAAAAGTCAAAATTAGCTTGTAGCCACTCTAGAGTTCTCAACTGTTAGAATCAGTAGTTAGAAATCTCACACATAGGCTTAGAAGTTGATAATCTAGCTTGTGAAAGTCTTATTGCATTAAATTACATTGAATTCAGTCCTAGGTTTGCATCTAAATCTCACAAAAGTCAAAATACTATTCTGTTCTTTAAAAGTCAAAAGTAGTCTAAAATCAGTTTTTGGCAGAACTTGCAGCCTATGCTCAGTGTTCATTTTAGCTTATTAAGGTCTCAAATTTGGTCATATTGCAGTAGGCTAGGTGGTCTTTAAGACCACATTCTTGGTTTTTGCATTAGCTTATTGGATCAGTAGTTACATTAGCATTAAGTTAGGACCTGTTTACTGTCCCTGTTCTGTGCAGCAGCCCTGTCCCAATTTGCACCTTTTTGTTTGATCTATAACTTGCTCATTACTAGTCATCATTAGCTGTAATTCTGGATAATTACTCTCTGCTAGGTTGTCTTGAGAATCCCACTCTTGTTTTTCCTTTAGCTTAACAAATAAGCAGTTTGCAATGGCTCAAACTTAGGCGAATCATATTTGCTTAATATTGGCGTTGGCTTAATCTCGGTAATCAGCTTATTAGGAGTTAGGAATAGTTGAATCTGGTTTCTTTAGAGTATTTTTAGCATTACTTACCTGCTGTAGAAGTTTGTTAGCTTATAGTGCTTATTGGCTTATTTCATATTGCTTATTTCACCAGTTAACATAGCAGCTCTCTATTTCTCCACATAAGACCATGTTTTTATATTTTTCCCTGCTTTAGAATTACATTTTAGAATTTCCCTGCAAGTTTCATAATTTTTAGTCACTATTTGCTATTTTTCTAGATTAAAATCAGTTTTTAATCATTTTAAATTAGCTTTAATTGCATTTAATTCAGAAAAAGTTCCAAAAAATAATTTTTCAATTTCAACAGTTTAAGATAAATATAAAAAGCATAAAAAACATTTTTCCATATTTTTCCCCTTTTATTTGGTATTTTTCATAATTTAAATTAGATTTAAATAGATTTAAATTCATAGAAAATAGGAAATTAATCAGAAAATTATAAAAATAGTTTAGAAAAGTCTTTAGTGTTATTTTAGATTTTAGAAAGTAATTTCATATTTTTCCCTCTCTCTCTCATAATTTTTAGATAATTAGTTCACTTTTATTAGTTAATAATTAGTTTTTAGTTAAAATAAAATCAAGAAAATTCCTAAAAATTAGTTTTAATTCATATTTAGCTTTCATATATCAATTTTAGAGTAAAAGTACTTTTAGGTTATTTTTAGGAGTTAGATTAGTCGTTATTGCTTTTTATTCGCGTTTCGTTTAATTTCCGTATTTGCGTTTTAGCGTAGAATTGCGTAGTTTGCCTTAGTTCTTAGGATTTCCTGTAGATTAGATGTTCCATTTACATTCCTTATCCCGTAGTTTAGAATATATCATATTATCCCCTTTTCTCATTCGAATCCCGATTATTGAGACGTGAGTTGGAAATTCCATTCAACCCTCGTTCGGAACGATCTCGGTGCTCAAACCTAACACGTTTGAGTTACCCGCATACTACACATCTTCTTCTTATTATTGAATTTTTATCAAGAATCGAATTTTTGGCGCCGCTGCCGGGGAGGGCTTGTAGCGAGTTTTCGTATTCCGTTTCGAATCGTGTGCATTTGAAGATCCTTCCTCGTAAAGTTATCGTTGATATTTGTACATATCCATTTTATAAAAACCCAAAAAGATTTTCCTTTTCAAAATTTGTTTTAAAAAACCCAAAAATATTCTTCTTTACCCTCTGAACCGTCAATTCTTTATCTCTTTACCCTCTTATTCATATAATTCTTCTCGATGTCTTCATCTTACCATTATGGTTGTCAATGGTGTGGGGGACCTCATAATGGTGGGAATTGTCCCGGATGTAGCATTGTGAATACGGGAGACGAGTTTGTCTACGACCAATATCCCTACAATGATACGGTGATTTCCTTAACCAATCCCCATACCATGAGACGGAGTCATACTCGTGTGAGTCCTGTGGAGGTCCTCACCAAGGTTTTCAATGTCAAGCTCAATATAACAATCAGACCTTTGGTTATGAACCTTATCCATATACTTCACCAAACCCGTCACAACAATCATATTGTTGTGAGTATTGTGGAGGTCCGCATGTTAACTCCGATTGTCAAATGCAAAACCCGCTTGTCTATGAGCAGGTTCCTTGTGATAATTATGACTATTCTTATGACCCACCTCCACAATACCAAGAGATTCAACCACAACATCCGCAAATTCCTCAAGATAGTTTCCAAAGATGTATTAATATACCCGAAGAATTTATGGATAAAGATCCTCATCAGAAAACGTATGGTGAATTACTTGCCGAAGATCGAGCATCTCGCAACGAAAGATCTATGATAGAATTACTCGAAGAAGAAGAACGAGCAGCTCAGATTGAAAAATGCCTTGAAGAAATACGAATTGAGGAGCAAGCACTTGCAAGACGTGCCCGATGGCTCGCGACTTACATCGACGATGATGATGAGGATTCTATCCAAATGAAAGAATATTATGAAAGTTTGTCAGCTGAAACTCCTCCCGTTTCTGAGCCTTTCATTTCCGACCCTTCCCCTTCACTCACGCCGGTTGAGAGAAGTGACGTCATTTTGGAAGAGGTCGATGATTCTATTTCTTCAAACATTGTTGAACCCGTTGACTCTCTCATAATGGGGGACGAGCCTCTTAATACTATTCCGGAAACGGAATCTTCTTGTGTTGAGAGCCTTATCCCAATCCCAAGAGAGTCTGGGGTTGTAGATGATATTTGTGATGAGCTTTCTCTTGATATTTCGAATGATCATGATGAGATGTTTTCCGATTCCGAGGATGTATCTGCGGTGATTGTGATTCGCTTTTATGTGATTCTCTTGACATCTCCGAGGTTACTTCGGGATTTTCTCAAATCCACTTTTCGAATTCAAAGATGACTACACCTTTTGTGAAGTTAATCCTCTTTTCGACCAAGATTTTGAGTCCGATTCAGAGACCACAACGGAAGTGGTGGATATTGCTAGCTCTCGGAGCACACCACTTGTCCCATCTCTGTGTTCCGACCTTTCTCTCCCGTCATGTGATGTTATGCAAGACGAAGAAAGTTATGAATCCGACACTGAAGATATTATGGAGATTGATGAATTGACTAAAGTGGTTGAAGACGATATTCTTGATGATCCGCCTTATGATTCTGATATGGAAGAAATCGACTTATTTCTTGATGATCCAATACCACCGGGTATTGAGAGTGACGGGTGCGACTCTAATCAAGATATCCTTTTTCTTGAAAGCTTGCTTAATGATGATTCTCCCTCCTCTGTTGAGTCGACCCTCACTTATCCCGTTGAACCCGCATGTGAAGACAAAATCTTTAAACCCGGGATATGCATTGATGAGCCTTTTGTTAAAATCATTTCTGGAGATAAGGATCCTCCGATGGATGCCTTCAGTATTGAGCTTTCACCTCTTATCTTTTACCATGAGCTCCCGACTTCTTTGGAGTATTCTCTTATCGATCCTTCATCCCTTCGTCCGCCTGCAAAACCGCCGGATGATGGATCGATCTTTCATATGCCTTATGTGAGTTTGGGAGGAATTATCCTTTATGTGCTGATGCCCGACATTTTCTTTTCCTCCCAAACCACCCAGTCTCATTCTTTCGGGAATGAGGACACCGTTTTTGACCCTGGTATCTCTACCACTTTCTTCCCCAAGGACAAATGAATTCGGGGACGAGTCAGGCTAGCGACTCGTTTAAGAAAAATAGTAGCGCTTCGTGGGAGGCACCCCATGCTTATCCATCTATTTTCTTTCTATTTTCTAATAAGTGACGCGAAGGGGTCTGCCTCTTCGATTTCTCGTGTTTGGTTGTTTGTGATGTTGTTTAGGATGTTCCCGATATGAAGACTCTCGTTCGAAGTTTGTCTTTTCTCTACTCGAGTTTCATGATCGATCTTTGATGGAAATCCGATATCCAAATCTTATCGACTAACGTTTATCTTTGAGCATAATTAATAAACGGCTTTTAGATTTTCGTTGATACCCTTGCTTTTAAACATTGAGGACAATGTTTTGTTCTAGTCTGGGGTAGGGTAATCTTCGATTTGATTTGACCGCACTTGCTTGTTTTCTGTCGTGTACTCTCGTAACCCCGTTTTCCTTAGAAAATGAAAAATTGTGCAAAAATGTGAAAAATTTAAAATTTTTGTAAGCTTTTGTTAAGTCTTTTTGATTGAAAAGTTTTGCTAGTCTCTTAGATAAGAAGCTATAAAATGCGAATTCTAGCTCACAAGGCCAAGATTTTGCAAGTTTCCCTGAGTGACTTTAAATATGCATGACTTGATTTCATTAGACGAAGCATTTGCTAAGTTAATATATGTTTTGACACCTTGATTGACTTTCCGCTGGTGAGAGTAGGAATAGAATTCTGACTTGACCGGGCGTGTTGAGCCCTAGCTTGTTCCCTTAACCATAGATATCCTAAAAATTATCGGCTAAGCATCTGCGGATCTCATTATTTGGGATTTTAAATTTGCAGAGATCGAGAAATGATAGAGTTACTTATGAGTTTAGATGCTAAGCGTGGAGTAGTTGGTTCTCTTTAGAGCCCATCGAAGGTACTTATGGCTTTTTGTTCCCACAAAATTGTTTCACCCCATATCTGTCTAAATAATTAGAGATGTCGAGTTTTTGGCGATGGTTAGTTCTTTATCTTCTTAAAAGAATCTTTGTTTTAAAAATTGGGTACACATCAAGGATCCGTAATAAATGTATGAATAATAAGTGATAAGTGATAAAGTAATAAGTAAAGTTGTGAGCTGCGGTGTCGAGATCGGACCCTTGGATCTTTAGCCGGGATTGAATGAGGTCTTAGCCTAACCAGCCGGGATTCTCATCTCATGAAGCCTATAGTCTTGGAATTACCCCGTGAAGCTCCGTGGTTCACATCTCATATAAACAAAAGTATAAGTAAAAAAATAAAAAAAAAAATAAAAAAAAAAAAAAAAAAAAAAAAATGTTGAAAAATGAAAAAAGTCAAAAGTTAGTGAATAAAAATTCCTTGATGTGGACCTCATTTTTACGACAATGGTTCTTGAGAGAAGGCGGATAACTAATTATCGACTTAGCTTTGTATCTTTATCGGAATAAAAGTTATCGAAACGAGAAATTTGAAGAAATTCATTTCTCACACAAAAAAATTAAAAAAAATCTAGAGGAAAATAGGAAAATGGGAACGAAAAGGTAATTACATAAGTAACTTCCATGGGTAGTGTTAGCATCTAGAGTCGTTTGTAACAATGATTTCGGTTTTACGCTTAGTTTGGGACTTGTGAAAAATCAGGGACGATGTATTCTATCCGTATGGTCACTTCACGCTGTGTTGTGTTTTCTACTCTGTGATCCTAACGTGTCGTTTGAAAAATGTTTGAGTTATTGATCGACATGAAAGTTCAACAAACCGTCATTCATAATCGGAATGTGCTTAATTGTAATATCTATATGAGAATTAAAAGGTAAACAGGGCGTTTTTTAGAATTAAGGCTTTCTTAATCTCTTTTGAGGAATCTTTGCTACTTCTTCATAGGTTTAGTAGAAAGAGATTGAAATCCTTGGTTTTAGAAGCGTGAGTTGATTGCATTGCGTGAGGACACGGCAATGGTTTCGTCTGGGGTATTTTGGTATGTGCTAAAACACATACCTTTTTCATTATCAAAATAGACCCAAAATAACCAAGAAAGAGCCGTTTATTGCTAATATTTGTGGTTTTCTTGAGTTTGTGCTTGTGCAGGTATGGATATGTTAAAACACACAAAAGGAGCCAAAATGAAGAAAAACCGAGCACGAGAGAGAGAAGTGTGCAAAAGCGATCCGGGATGCTATTTCAGAGATTTTGGTGCTTAAAAGATCAAATTACGGAGCTATGGATCATAATTTGGGAGTTTTTCATTTTACCCCTTAACTTTCCCAAATTGTCACTTTCACCCCTTTAACTTTTCCATATTTACCCTTATTACCCTCACCTCTCACTTTTCCCAATATCCCAAATTCACCCTTCACTTCCACAAAATGTCGCCTTTGGTCCTTGGAATTTTACAAATGACAAGAATGGTCCCTATATTCACTTGGATCACACAATATATCCTTAGTCCAAATCCACTATCCAATTCACAAAACCTTACACGGCCCAATCTAAAAATCCTTTGCCTGGCCCAATCCTAAACACAACCCGGTCAAATACCTACCCAGTCAACATTCAACTTGAAAAATATTAAACAATCCCAAACAACCCCGCGCCCAACTGTAGCACTCTTTCTTCTCCAAATTCCAAACACACCCGTACACCATTTTTCCACCCATTAACCAATCCCAAACACTCAACTTCGTACTAAGAATCCTTCTAGAAGCCTTCTGCCAAGGTGTCAGAAGATATGATGCAATAGACTGCCACTGTGGACAAAAGGAGCAATTCTATTGGCTTAGCCACCTCACCACAATGATCCTAAGGCCAAGAATGAGTGGAATGACAAGAATGATGATCAATGGCTCAGATTAGAAGTCCCAGAACCTTCTCAAAGGCATCCCAAGCTCGGATATATAAAGACCTCTCATCACATTAGCTCCTTTGTCCAATTCCTTAAGTTTTAGAGGAGTTTTGTCCTCTTTATTTCCTGTCACTTTTAAATGTTTTCAATAGTGTAATGATTGTAATTTCAGTTTTCAATTTGTAAACTCATTTCTTTAATGCAAATCTCACTTTTACTTGTCAAATCATTGATATCAGTTTTGGATCATTTATAATCTGTCTTAAGTATTATCCACTGTTGCTTTAAGCTTATATAAGCTTGGATAAGCTTATGTGAGCCCATTGTTGTTTCTAATCTGCTTAAATCTCATTTTCTCAAAAAAAGTCAAAATAAGTCAAACTTTGAAGTCTAATCTAGTCTTGGTAAATTTATGGTGTTAATCTGTGTTATTGGTTAAGTTTAATGTTAGATTGCTTGTTGTGATTCAGTCAAAATTCTCATTTCATCAGTTGCATAGTTTAATTTCATATAAGCATGTAAAAGGGGTGTTTGGATTGCTTTGTTAAACTGCTTTAGAGGCTAGAACAATGGTTTAGATCTGTTGCTTTAGGTGTAATATGGTTATATGCATCACTTTCTGTCTTTGTATTGCTGTCATTTGAGCTAAAAGTCAAAATTAGCTTGTAGCCACTCTAGAGCTCTCAACTGTTAGAATCAGTAGTTAGAAATCTCACACATAGGCTTAGAAGTTGATAATCTAGCTTGTGAAAGTCTTATTGCATTAAATTACATTGAATTCAGTCCTAGGTTTGCATCTAAATCTCACAAAAGTCAAAATACTATTCTGTTCTTTAAAAGTCAAAAGTAGTCTAAAATCAGTTTTTTAGGCGAACTTGCACCTATGCTCAAGTGTTCATTTTAGCTTATTAAGGTCTCAAATTTGGTCATATTGCAGTAGGCTAGGTGGTCTTTAAGACCACATTCTTGGTTTTTGCATTAGCTTATTGGATCAGTAGTTACATTAGCATTAAGTTAGGACTGTTTCTGTCCCTATTCGATGTGACCACCTGTCCCAATTTGCACCTTTTTGTTTGATCTATAACTTGCTCATTACTAGTCATCATTAGCTGTAATTCTGGATAATTACTCTCTGCTAGGTTGTCTTGAGAATCCCACTCTTGTTTTTCCTTTAGCTTAACAAATAAGCAGTTTGCAATGGCTCAAACTTAGGGGCAGAATCATATTTGCTTAATATTGGCAGTTGGCTTAATCTCTGGTAATCAGCTTATTAGGAGTTAGGAGTAGTTGAATCTGGTTTCTTTAGAGTATTTTTAGCATTACTTACCTGCTGTAGAAGTTTGTTAGCTTATAGTGCTTATTGGCTTATTTCATATTGCTTATTTCACCAATTAACATAGCAGCTCTCTATTTCTCCACATAAGACCATGTTTTTATATTTTTCCCTGCTTTAGAATTACATTTTAGAATTTCCCTGCAAGTTTCATAATTTTTAGTCACTATTTGCTATTTTTCTAGATTAAAATCAGTTTTTAATCATTTTAAATTAGCTTTAATTGCAATTAATTCAGAAAAAGTTCCAAAAAAATAATTTTTCAATTTTAACAGTTTAAGATAAATATAAAAAGCATAAAAAACATTTTTCCATATTTTTCCCCTTTTATTTGGTATTTTTCATAATTTAAATTAGATTTAAATAGATTTAAATTCATAGAAAATAGAATATTAATCAGAAAATTATAAAAATAGTTTAGAAAAGTCTTTAGTGTTATTTTAGATTTTTAGAAAGTAATTTCATAATTTTCCCTCTCTCTCTCATAATTTTTAGATAATTAGTTCACTTTTATTAGTTAATAATTAGTTTTTAGTTAAAATAAAATCAAGAAAATTCCTAAAAATTAGTTTTAATTCATATTTAGCTTTCATATATCAATTTTAGAGTAAAAGTACTTTTAGGTTAATTTTAGGAGTTAGATTAGTCGTTATTGCTTTTTATTCGCGTTTCGTTTAATTTCCGTATTTGCGTTTTAGCGTAGAATTGCGTAGTTTGCCTTAGTTCTTAGGATTTCCCGTAGATTAGATGTTCCATTTACATTCCTTATCCCGTAGTTTAGAATATATCATATTATCCCCTTTTCTCATTCGAATCCCGATTATTGAGACGTGAGTTGGAAATTCCATTCAACCCTCGTTCTATCTCGGTGCTCAAACCTAACACGTTTGAGTTACCCATATACTACATCTTCTTATTATTGATTTTTTAACTGAAATCATTAACCAAACTTACCCTCCTATAAATAGGAAGTAAAATGCATCCTAAAGACCTCCACAATCTGTTCTTGGTCGTTCATATCATAAATCCTTCACATCTTCCATCATTTGATCCATAAACTCCAAGTTTATGCAAGGAAGTTCCAAAGATCAAGCTTCTACATCAAATCTCTAGCAAGTTTAAGTGATCTTCTTGACTTTAAATCCACTCAAGTCACTTAGTACTTCATCACCAACTCTTCAAGTTTGCAAGGGTGCCAAGGTGTGGAAAGCTAGCTCAATCCAAAGCCTTAAGCGATCAATCAAAGTCCGATCCTTACTAAGTTACTCCTTTCTTATTGAAAGCCAAAAGTTGTAAGCAACTTATCACCACCATCATCTCATCTTTATTATTCATAATCTTAACTATTTCATGCTATATATATAGTTACTATGTTGGATCATGATGTACAAAAATCTTTAAAACAAGTTATAAGAACCTATATGTCAAACTTGGGTTAGTAAGTGTATGAATGATAAACTTTTGTACAAAGTTTCCACAAACTCGACCACATATAGATCTGATACTTTTCATATTCTTGTAGATAATATTAAAACAAAAACGTAGCAATTTGAATCACCCTAAACGGACACACGAGTCAAAAGTTATGACAAAAAGAAATTAGCGAAACTAAAACATGAATCTGCCAAAATAACTTACTGCCTAAAATCTGAAGTTTTTAGAAGCCCTTCTGGTCCGAATCATCAAAAAGTTAAAGCACGAAAGTTGTCCGGAACGACGTTTTCCTTCAACAACAAAGAAGCTCGGGCCTTGAAAACGCATAAATAGGCCAAAATCTTTCAAAAACAGAAACTGCCGTAAATATAGTCTCACAACTATACTTTTGTCACAACTAAAAGCAAACCAAGAGGCCTAATGGCCATAAGCCAAGACCACGGCTACGGCTAAGGTCAAGGTTAAGTCTCAAGACCATGGTAGTCAAGACCAAAGTCACGACAAGGCCATGGCTAAAGCCTCAAGGCTTGTTTACCCAAGACCGTTAACTATGGTAATCATATATATGAAACGACGAGAACTTGTAAAAACATGATAAAATTATTTATATAACAATCTCCACTCAAAACATATGTTGTATCTACTAAGTGCTACAAAAGTAGGGAGCTTCATGTGAGGGGTTTCATTTGAGTAAAACGTATCGACGAGTTGCTGGATTTACGATTTAAAGTGTCCTAGCTCCTAACGTTCTTGCATGACCTCTGAATTATGATGGCCCGAACGGTAATACGATATCTATAAACTAAATATGTTTTCACATATTAAAGGTCTTTCTATAAACATCAAATGATAATTGACTACATCATGATCAACATAGGAATATATATAGGATGGTTTATGTTTCCTTAAACATTATTCCAAACTTAAGTCGCAACATCCTATTCTAGGTTGCTCGTAGAAGTTCTCACGGCATATCCATCATTCTCATTATACATTTGATATCATTTACTCTGAGGTGAGTTCATAGCCCCACTTTCTATTATTTAATTGTTTTACAAACTCTTGGGGGAAATACATGCTTTATTTTAAACCGAACACATTGCTTTCAAACAAAAGCGGGCTCAAGTATCACAACGTATTGAGGCAGTCGTATCAAACAAAAGCGGGCTCAAGTATCACATACTTGAGGCAGCCGTATCAAACAAAAGCAGGCTCAAGTATCATGTACTTGATCTGATTGTTATTAGCACTAAGTTACCGCATTTGCCAAACTTAAGTCCCTTAATCATGAATCATTAATCACTATGTGAGAGTGGGCGCAAATATTGTGAATAGATCTATTGGGATTGACGAATCCCGTTTGTGTTGGCCCGTTAGAGGCAAACAAACGAACTATATTTGAGTAACATTGGTAAAACGGCAATTTTACGATAGGGCACGTACCGACATTTTCTCCAATTAATTTTGGAACACGTTAACGCCTTGATTGCATGATGCTTAGTCTAATAATAACTGTTTTGGTTTTCAAACCATTGGTGTGAATTTATAACTCACACTACAAACATAATGTGTTCAACTATCAAACAAACTCTATGAATTTCACTCAACCTTTGTGTTGACAGTTTTAAGCATGTATTTCAGGTCCATAATGTCGAAGCGGCACGGAAGAGCAAGGATATTGAAGAAGGCTATAAATTTTATTATCATTCGAAAACCTATTTACTATATTTTGTAAACAATGGAACCAACTGGGACCTCATTTTTGTAAACTCTGATATTTATATAAATCGAATGATAAATCCTTTTTAAACGACTCCTTTAGAGATCGTTTTATATTGTTATGACTGTTGTGCAATGAAGTAACACCCAATTTGAATTCCGCTGCGTATCACGAAATTGGGGGTGTTACAACACGCACTCTCGAGGCAGTGGAAAGTGGCGACATATCTATTTTACATTCTCTCGTCGGGCAAGGGAGCCCTCGTTCTCTCCAGCTTTGGGGTTCGATTGGGACATGTAATGTGCATGTTTTAATTGATGATGGTAGTACTCATAATTTTGTTAGGCCCGATGTTGTGGAGAAAATGCAATTACCGGTTCAAGCAACCAAAGCTTTTAAGGTCTATATCGGGAGTGGAGAATCTTTACTATGTGAGAGTCTATGTACCCATGTTACGTTATGTATGCAAGGATTCTCAATGGACATCGATTTATATGTTCTTCCAATGAAAGGTCCCGATGTTGTTTTGGGAATACAGTGGCTACAAAGACTCGGCAAAGTAACACATGACTATGCAGAACAAACCATGGAATTTACGATTGAGAATACTACGTATACCTTGAAGGGTGACGAGTCTTTAGGCATGAAAAGAATTAGTCTTCATCATATGCATGCATTACTTGAAACCGATGAAGTCTATGGAATTTATGAATTACACACTTTAACTAGGGATGAGGATGGGGTGACCCGTCGTCGGTGAATGCAGACTCCACACCCCCTGAGATTGCTTCGCTCTTGGATCGATTTGGTTCCTTGTTTCAGTTACCTACTGCCTTACCTCCCCATCGCATAGTAGATCATCGAATCCATTTGTTGCCTAATACCATGCCCATTAATGTTCGGCCGTATCGCTACCCTCACTATCAGAAGGGTGAGATGGAGAAGCTTGTTCACGAAATGTTGGAGCAGGGAATTATAAGGTTTAGTCAAAGTCCTTTTTCGTCTCCTGTTTTACTTGTTAAAAAAAAGGATGGGAATTATCGTTTTTGTGTGGACTACCGTGCACTTAATGAGGCCATTTTTAAGGATAAGTTTCCCATCCCAACTGCCGATGAGATGTTTGATGAACTCGGAGGGGCTGTTATCTTTACTAAGTTGGATCTACGAGCAGGATATCACCATATAAGGGTTCATGACCGCGACATTTACAAAACGGCTTTCCGCACTCATGATGGGCACTACGAATTTTTGGTTATGCCCTTCGGACTCACCAATGCTCCCTCTACTTTCCAAGCCACAATGAACCGTTTGTTTTCACCTTACTTACGTAAATTCGTAATCGTTTTCTTTGACGATATTTTAGTTTATAGTAAATCACTTGAAACTCATGTGGAGCATTTGGAGTGTGTGTTGTCTTGTTTACAGAAAAACCAATTTTTTGTGAAACGTTCTAAGTGTGCGTTTGGGGTGTCTTCATTGGAATATCTTGGTCACATAATATCAGGGCATGGTGTGGAGGTGGATTCTAAAAAGGTGGCAGCTGTTCGTGACTGGCCAGTACCTAAAACGCAGCGACATGTGCGTGGATTTCTTGGGTTAGCTGGGTATTATAGGCGGTTTATAAAGGGTTACGCTACTATTGCTGCTCCGTTGACTGATTTGTTGCGCAAAGACGCGTTTCAATGGGGTGAATCAGAAAAAACAGCCTTTGAAGCTCTCAAGCTGCAATTATCCACTACCCCGGTGTTAAGTTTGCCTGACTTTGCGCAAACTTTTGTTATAGAGACTGATGCGGCAGAAGGAGGCATCGGTGCGGTATTTCTCCAAAATGGTCGACCCATATGTTACTTTAGTCGGCGGTTAGGACCACGCATGAGAGCCGCGGCGACTTACCAGAAAGAATTATTCGCTATTGTGGAAGCGGTTTTTAAGTGGCGACACTACTTGCTTGGGCGACGTTTCGTGATACAGACTGATCATAGGAGTCTCAAGGAGCTTATGCAGCAGGTCATTCAAACTCCGATTCAACACAAATATGTTCGTAAGTTGCTAGGTTTCGACTTTAGCATTGAATATAAACCGGGGGTACAAAATCAGGTGGCCGATGCATTGTCTCGAATGTATGAGGATGCGAACCCTTAATGCTTCTTTTATGTCATTAAGTCAACCATTGACCGATTTTATGGGCGAACTAAAGGCAGAGAACCAGGATTTGGAGGAGTTACGTGTTCTACATCAACAACTTGACCAAGGGTCAGCTGCGGTTGGTTTTCGGCGTCAGGAAGGGCTGGTAATTTTTCAAGATCGTTAATTTATTGGGGTGGAATCCAAATTAAAACCCTTGTTGTTGCGTGAGTATCACGACACACCCAGCTCGGGTCATGGCGGGGTCAAGAAGATGATGGTCGGTTTATCAGCTATGTTTTATTAGAAAGGGATGCGTCGGTCGGTGGAAGACTATATTAAAAGTTGTCGTGTATGTCAACAAACCAAGTATTCGACACAAGCATTTGGAGGTTACTTACAACCGTTAGCTACGCCGACTGCGGTTTGGGAGGATGTATCAATGGACTTCATCACGGGTATGCCATTATCAAAGGGTTTTACTGTTATTCTGGTAGTGGTAGACAGATTCTCTAAATATGCACACTTCGCTCCTTTACCAACTAGTTTCAATGGCCACAAAGTGGCGGAGGTCTTTGTCGAAACCATTGTCAAACTCCATGGAATCCCGAAATCTATCGTGTCTGATCGTGATCCTATTTTTGTTAGCAAATTTTGGACGCAACTTTTTAAGCTTAGTGGGACGCAACTCAATCCTAGTACCGCTTATCATCCTCAAACGGATGGACAAACGGAAGTGGTAAACCGTGGGCTGGAACAATATTTGCGAGCCATGGTCGAGGATTGTCCAACTCATTGGGTTCGTTTTTTGCCATGGGCCGAATATTGTTACAATACAACATATCATAGTAGCATTAAAATGACGCCTTACCAAGCTTTGTATGGCAAGGTTCCGTTAGCTATCATTCCATATCCTCCAGGATCATCTAAGGTCGTGGCTGTCGATGATGCGTTGATTGAACGCGATACTTTGTTACGGCAACTAAAGAAAAATTTGTTAGCTGCCAAAAATCGAATGGTGGACAAAGCTAATCGTAGGCGTCGGGAGGTTGAGTTCAATGTGGGGGATAAGGTGCTCGTCAAACTTCAGCCTTACTGCCAACTTACCTTGGCTAGGCGCTTATCCAACAAATTGGCTAAGCGTTACTATGGTCCATATGAGATTTTAGAGCGTGTGGGAAAGGTGGCTTATCGACTAGCCTTACCACCGGATAGCAAGATTCATCCCATGTTTCATGTTTCCATTCTCAAGCCATTTATGGGAAATGATTCTAATGAAGTAACAGACCTTCCTGAAGAGGTGGAAGACGGACGGCCAATTGAGCAACCTGTTGTTGTTTGTGGGTCGCGGTTTATATTGCAACATGGACAACTGATGCAACAAGTTTTGGTACAATGGGCAGGACGTTCACCTGAGGAAGCAACGTAGGAGTGGGTGATCGAGTTTCAGAATGCTTACCCGGCTTATGACCTTGGGGACAAGGTCATTTTTGAAGAAAGGGGGAATGATACGCCAAGGGCTGCTAATGGACCAAGGAGAACTGCAAGGGTGTCGAAGAAACCAGTGTGGCACAAGGACTTTGTGTTACACTAGGATTAACTATCTTTATCTTTATGTTTTATTAGGATATGTCAGTCTTGTTAGGATAAGAGTCATTGAGAGTCATTGTTCGTCTAGGAAACGTCTTTATGTTTGTGTTGGATTAGCCTTTGAGTCGTGTATGCTATTTAAGCAACACCATTAATGAAATCATACAGATTTTCTGAGTCAAATACTTCTCTTCTTCTTGCTTTTAATTCTGACGGAGCTAGCACCCGCTTAAAGTGGTGCCAACCATCGATACTACCTCAACGGGTCGTATCATGCTGTTAGAAATGGATGAAGACGGAGAAAATGTATATCATGAGGGTTCTGTCAATGAAAGGGGAACTTTGACACTGCTTTATGTTGGGATTTTAGATCTAGTTAACCAGTAACCTCTACGAGTACGCAGCGGAAAATGGATCTAGTTAATACAATTATGTTAACACGTAAATAATAAACATATAATTAATACATTATTAATTAATTAAAAGGGAATAAAGAAGGCTAACCTTGCTTGGCAATTGAACTCTAGTGACGGAACAAGAAACCCTACGAAACCTTTAAGTGTCTAAAATAAACACCTCGAAGAGTATCACACACAAACCCGATTCACGTATACGTCCGATGTAGCTAGTCGAGAACGTAACTATAAAAAACCAAACAACTCCTTTGTTGCTTGAATACCCCACGTACAGAATAACCACAAGGAAACCAGTTACCAATTCTGTCCGAGAAAACTAAAGCTGGAAAACAGCTTGTAAAGTGTTACCCAATATCGGACAATGCTTGTACGATAACCACCTTCTATCCGAGAACCAAAACAAACGAGCAGGGACTGTTTTGGATCTTGTTGCTGCTTGTTTGTGTCGACCAGGAACCAAACAAAGAGAAACCAAACACCTTGTCTAAACACTTGTTGAGATTACAAGTTTAGAACTTAACTAAAACCAAAACCCTTGATTGATTACAAGAAGTAAACGACCAAGGATGTAGAAGCAGAAAACAGGTGAGTTTTAGGGATAGATGAGGTGATGTTATGCGTGTGAAAAAGAGGAGCAGAAGATTTGTTTATATAGGGTTTATGTCAAACTAGACTAGAAAACCTAGCTTGGTCAACAAGTTGAAAAACCCACATGCAAACCCATCCATTCAATAACTGATCGTATGGAATTAACAAGGCCCAAGGCTTTCCCTATTTCGACTCAAACAAGAACTCCAAAAAGCCCACGGGTCGAAATAATTTACGGGTCAAGTTACATGCATATTCGGGTAACGTTTATTCAAGTATTCGTTACGTTCAACACGTATACTCGTGTTTATCGCGTGTGCCCCCATCGGCTCATACACATCTAGTTGCTTTGTCGTGTTTTAGAACTCCCACAAACCAACAGCTCCCACTTGGGAGTTGGTGTGTCGAATGGCACACAAAACTAACGACGGAAACGCCTAGCAAACGCTCTCACTCGCTTTTTAACTAAATGTGTCTGAGAGAATAGTTTCGTAAAAGTTTCTCAGTAGCATGGTCATTCAATGTCTTGCTTTAATCATCCTTTGTTATAGATACCGTTAAACCATGGATTATGGATCTTTAATCATTCCATATAGTTTAACCATTTAGAATCTCGTTATAGATTTTAATTCAGATATACCAAATGTAATCAAGAATCATCTTGCATTACCCTTTGAGTCCGGCGACAGTTATCGATTAAATCGGAGAGCGCCATGGTATCTTTCTGCGCATATCAAGTGGAGTAACAAATCCTCTATTGACTACAAGTGTTGTGGATGCTGCTTCACATCACTCCGAAATATAGCTTTTATAACTAACTTTTTCAGATAGCGTTTTGCGTATACTTACAAAAAGTGATATCCACACATAACAGAACTTACTTGCATCTCAAGTCTAAGGACGAAGATAACAAACCATTTTCAATATTTTACTTATGACAAGGATCCAAAAGTAAATCTTTGAAAGTTGGGGAATCCAATATGCATCTCTAGTGAATACATATGAGTTTGGCGGGAACAATCCGAATTCTCGTTAGAATTATAACCAACACTCACATTTGCCTTATCATAACAATATTCCCATATTGTTAACCGACAATGGACATATTTTGAATGATAAATCATTTCATAGATTAAACATGCAAAATGGAATAACAGATTATATGAATATAATAACAAATACCTCGTATCTTTATTAATCAAAAATAATAAGCTTTTACAACTCCAAATTATCCAAATACTAATTAACACACAGTTTACATGAGACTACTAGCGGGTACCAAACCTATTTCTCTAGTCAATTTAGAATGCTTAGGGAAATCCAAAGCTTTCGTAAATGGATCAGCTAGATTGTCATCTGTGTGAACCTTTAATATCTTCACATCTCCCATTTCAATGGTCTCTCGAAGATAATGAACTTTAGCGTGATAATGTCTAGCACCTTTAGTGATTCCGCTTTCATTAGCTATAGTAATGGCTCCAGTATTATCACAATACATATTTATGGGTTCTTCAATTGTGGGAACGATGTTCAACCCAGAAATGAATTTACGAATCCATACAGCCTCTTTTGATGCATCACAAGCAGCAATATACTCAGCTTCAGTAGATGAAGTAGCAAAAATACTTTGCTTAGTGCTTTTCCAATCAACAGCACCTCCATTAAGAACAAATACATATCCAGTCTGAGATTTTAAGTCGTCAGCATCTGTCAGATATCCAGCATCAGTGTAGCAAGAAACCATGAGCTCTTGTTCATCTTTTCCTCCATAGATCAGAAACATATCCTTAGTATTGCGTAAATACTTAAGAATATTTTTTACAAAGATCAGTGCAGTTCACGGATTCTTGGAATCGGCTTGTCACATTATGTGCGAACGCAACATCAGGACGAGTACATCTCACAGCATACATAATAGAACCTATAGCCGAAGCATATGGAATTCTTTGCATGCGCTCTTTACGGCAGGTGTTTCAGACCACGTGATTTACTCAATTTAGGCTTATCTTACATTGGGATTGCGCCACGTTTGGAGTTCTCCATACAAAATCTTTTCAAGATTTTCTCAATGTAAGCACTTTGACTCAAACCAATTAATCGTCTAGATCTGTCTCGATAGATCTTAATTCCAAGAATATATGCAGCTTCTCCTAAATCTTTCATGGCGAAACATCTTCCAAGATAGGATTTTACATCTTGTAACATTGGAATATTGTTTCCCATAATCAATATGTCATCAACATACAGAATTAGGAAAGTGACATAACTCCCACTAGCTTTCTGATATACACATGGCTCATCTTGATGTTGAGAAAATCCGAATTTCTTTATCTCATCATCAAAACGTTTATTCCATTGCCTCGATACTTGCTTAAGTCCATAAATGGAACGCTTGAGCTTGCATACACGGTTAGGATATTTTGGATCAACAAAACCCTCAGGTTGCTCCATATAGACCTCTTCGTAAAGATGTCCATTGAGGAAGGCGGTTTTGACGTCCATTTGCCATATCTCAAAGTCATAGTATGCTGCTATGGCTATGAGAATCCTTATAGCTCTAATGTCTGTGCACAGGAGAAAAGGTTTCCTCATAATCAATCCCGTAGGTTTGAGTGAAGCCCTTTGCTACGAGACGAGCTTTAAAGGTGTATACCTTACCATCCATGTCGGTCTTCTTCTTGAAGAGCCACTTGCTGCCAACTGTCTTGCAGTTAGGAGGAAGCTCAACTAAAACCCAGACATCATTGTCTTTCATGGATTGCATTTCCACATTCATTGCATCAAGCCATTTCTTGGATTCGGGATCCAGCAATGCAGCTTTATAGTTATTGGGTTCACCAAGATCCCCTAACTCATGTTCCTCAGCGTCAATGAATAAACACATGGTTGAGCACGGCGTGTCCTCTTGGACTTTCGAATGGGAACAATATCACTTTGAGGTTCTTCAATTTCTTGATCATCCTCTTCATGATGAATGCTAGTGTCTAAAGAAGGATTTGTATCTTCTTCTTGAAGTAATTCAAGATCATCCATACTCCCACTTGCTTTAAGATCCATAAGATTACTCTCAAAGAACTCAGTTCGAGCAACAAAACTTTGTTCTCAGATGGAAGATAGAAAGAATATCCCATAGTTTCCTTAGGGTATCCTACGAAGATACACTTAATAGCTCTAGGTTCAAGTTTGTCAGTTTGGTAAGTGTATCACGCTTAGCAAGTGCCTCACAACCCAGACTTTTAAGTAAGACAGCTTAGGGGCTTGCCCATGCCATACTTCGTATGGTGTCTTTTCAACCTTCTTAGTTGGAACCATATTGAGAATGCGTGCAGAAGACTCAAGGGCATAATCCCAAAAGGACTTTGGAAGAGTTGTTTGTTTCATCATAGAACGCACCATGTCAAGCAGGGTTCGATTTCTCCTCTCAGATACACCATTGTGTTGTGGAGTATAAGGAGGAGTTCGATGGGCAATAATCCCATGCTCCTTCAGATGATCCAAAAACTCTTGACTCATATATTCACCTCCATGATAAAAACGTAGTGATTTTATGGTCTTCCCGAGTTGATTTTCTACTTCCTTTTGAAACACTTTGAATGTTTCAAACACTTCATGTTTATGTTTCAGCAAGTAAACATAACCATACCGACTATAGTCGTCGTGTAAGTCACTTAAGTAATTTGCTCCTTTCCTTGAAGTGATTCTAAATGGGCCACATACATCTGAGTGTATAAGTCCAAGTAAATCTTTAGCCCTTTCCAGTTGATGTGAATAAGGTTTTCTAGCCATCTTACCAGACATACAAGCAACACACTTTTCAAGAGACTTAATGTCAGATGAGTTGAGAAGTCCATCGTGTTACAACTTCTCCATGCGTTTCTTGCTAATGTGTCCAAGACGACCATGGTCTTGGCTCTTTTATTGCTTACAGCAAACATAGAACTTTCATTTGTATTTGAATAAGACATTTCAATTTCATAAACACCATCACGAGGAATAGCAGTAAAATAAACAACGTTATTCTTAGAAACTGAAATATAATTATTCGATTCAAAATAGTTAATAAAACCATCGTCATACAAACGAGAAACTGAAATAATTCCCCTAGTAATAGAGGGAGCATAATGACAATCTTTTAAAACAATAACTAATCCACTAGGGAGTGATAAATGATAGTTTCCAATAGCTTCAACCTGCAGCGTTGACCATTGCCCACGTCATGGACTTAAAGCTCCGGCTTCAGCTTCCTACTGCCCCTTAGACCACGAGTATTATTACGATGTGAGTACCACAGCCAGTGTCATATACTAAGGATGATTTAGGGAAAGAGTAGAGTTCTATAGTGAAAATACCTGAAGAACTAGCTGCAAAGAGACTTTCTTCTTTTCATTAACTCGGCGAGATCTTGGGGACAATTCCTTCTCCAATGTCTCTGTCTCACCACACGGTGACAGGTAGCGTTCTTTGCTGGATTATCCTTCTTGGGTGGTGGAGGAATCTTGGGTTTGGATTTAGAGGAAGAAGCATTGTATGGCTTATACTCAGGAGCATAACCAAACTTGCTTTTTCCATTCCCGATTCCCCTTAGAGCCTTGAACGATTTGTTATTCTTCTTTTGGTTTTTCTGGACCTTACCACCACGCACATAATGGAGTGCAGGTGCAGCATCTTTATTTGGCAACGTCTGCTCATGTTGCTTAAGCATAGCATGCAGTTCATTTATAGTCTTCCCCATGCTGTGCATATTAAAGTTCTGCACAAACGAGATGTACTCTTTAGAAAGACCGATTAGGATCAAACTAATTCCATAGTGAAGAGTAACTGGGTGACCAAGACGTTCCAAACTGTCAATGTAGCTCTTCATCTTTAGAACATATGAGCTAACCGATTGACCTCTTCCCTTGCAAGCGTGGAATTCACGCGGTTTGTAGAAGCTCTTGTTCTGCTTGTTGAGAGAACATAGACTTCAACTCCTGAAGCATGTCATAAGCACCAAGATGAGTTAGATTTCGTTGGATCTCTAACTCCATGGTCATGAGCATGAAGGCAGCTATGTCCTTTGAACCTTTAACCCAAGCAGTGTGGTGCAAGAGCCTCAGGTAGGACAGGGTGGCCAGGAGTAGCAACAAGTGCTGCAGGTATGGGATGCTCTAGATAAGCTTCCTTATCTTCAGCTGATAGGATGATGCTGCCTGGCGATACCAATCAATTAAATTAGGTCCAGTGAGTTTTTGTTTCTCAAAGAAACTCCTGAGTACCGAACTGTTTCCGATTGAAGTAGTCATCTACAATTGAAAAGTTCAAATAATTAGTATTTTCGATAATTACATTCTTAAAGAATTAACTACCCAATTAATTACTAATAAGACTAAGATCCAACTTGCAACCCCATTAATTACCATAGGTCCGACCGTGTATAAAAATGGGACAAGAGGTGTGACGAGCTTAATTGCATAATGCAACTCTTAGATTTATGAGAATGTTTAAGGCATTAGTATCAAGTAATAATGTCAAAAGCATGTTTAGTTCTCATCGTATGCCTCGGGTCCGAGGTCTGACCAGGTAAACTCGATATAAGTCGACCAAGTATGAACGTGTAAAAATAACCAGAGGTCTGACCAGTGAGAAATAATTACCATGGGTTGGAAAGGCCCTTAGGTCTGACCGGAGAAGTCAATCCAAATGCACGTGTCCATAGTTGGGTGGCATAGACTTAATATTAACAAATAGGTATGCACACATAAATGTGGTAAAAAATCGTGTACAAAGAAGCATGCAAAACAACTTTGTAACACTAATTTTAAAAACCTTTTGGTAATGACACTGTAGTGATCATCATGGTTCACGGTAGCTCCAATCGAACGCACAGGGAGGCAGAGGACCAGGTAAGCGTAAAGCGTAACCTTAGACATCCTTCCAGTGAGACTGTGCTCACTTCTTTAAACCCCCTTTTTAGTTTGTTCTAGTGGGTGAGCCGTACATCCCAAGTGTCCATAGTGTCTAGTTTTTAAATTCTTGAAAACGTGTTTCATATATTAGGTCACTTTATTTTACAAAAACAATTTTCCACGAATCAAATAGCAGGTCACAATGAGCATGATATTTAGGCGTGTAAATAAAGACCAATATTAATGTTATGGTTACGATATGTATTATTCCATATTGCATACAATTAGGTGTCAAAACAAGTAATAATGCACATATAGGAATCACAAACATACAAGCATAGACATCAATATTAAATAATCACATATTGTTCCGAGTTCTCTTGCGAGTCTTCCCCAAACGGAGAACCACAAGACCGTCACTAGGATGCAGTACCTAGATCGCCCCATACATCACTTAGAAAATCAATTGAGTGGGTCTTGTGGCCGGAAAAACACATAAAGCATGACAATCCCAATTAACAAGTAATGCATAATATGTATTTAAATCACTATGTAATTCTAATTATCACAATAATTCTAATTAACAATTAATAAATACAAATTAACTTTTAATTCTAATTAGCAAGTAATTATTAATTTAACATGTAATCTTAATTAACATTTAATTTTAATTAACAAAGTAATTATAATTCACATGTAAATTAAATTCTAATTAACAAATTAATTCTAATTATCAATATAATTTTAATTTGTGTGTGACTAGTTATTATTTATTAAAAATTGACAAGTATTGCATGTAATTGTCAAAATAAAAATAAAACATAATAACTACACTAGGTTTCATGCAGCCCTTTTAAAAACATGTTTATTAATATAAGAAACGTGTAACCCATAATCGCAAAAACGAGTTGACTCGTGATGCCATTGTTGGGATTTTAGATCTAGTTAACCAGAACCTCTACGTGCTTGCAGGAAAATGGATCTAGTTACTACAATTATGTTAACACGTAAATAATAAACATATAATTAATACATTATTAATTAATTAAAAGGGAATAAAGAAGGCTAACCTTGCTTGGCAATTGAACTCTAGTGACGGAACAAGAAACCCTACGAAACCTTTAAGTGTCTAAAATAAACACCTCGAAGAGTATCACACACAAACCCGATTCACGTATACGTCCGATGTAGCTAGTCGAGAACGTAACTATAAAAACCAAACAACTCCTTTGTTGCTTGAATACCCCACGTACAGAATAACCACAAGGAAACCAGTTACCAATTCTGTCCGAGAAAACTAAAGCTGGAAAACAGCTTGTAAAGTGTTACCCAATATCGGACAATGCTTGTACGATAACCACCTTCTATCCGAGAACCAAAACAAACGAGCAGGGACTGTTTTGGATCTTGTTGCTGCTTGTTTGTGTCGACCAGGAACCAAACAAAGAGAAACCAAACACCTTGTCTAAACACTTGTTGAGATTACAAGTTTAGAACTTAACTAAAACCAAAACCCTTGATT
Organism: Chrysanthemum makinoi; assembly: GCA_910596185.1. Taxonomy (NCBI): domain Eukaryota; kingdom Viridiplantae; phylum Streptophyta; class Magnoliopsida; order Asterales; family Asteraceae; genus Chrysanthemum; species Chrysanthemum makinoi. Next base: position 200,382,808 of record OU343224.1, on the reverse strand, counting down.
GATTACAAGAAGTAAACGACCAAGGATGTAGAAGCAGAAAACAGGTGAGTTTTAGGGATAGATGAGGTGATGTTATGCGTGTGAAAAAGAGGAGCAGAAGATTTGTTTATATAGGGTTTATGTCAAACTAGACTAGAAAACCTAGCTTGGTCAACAAGTTGAAAAACCCACATGCAAACCCATCCATTCAATAACTGATCGTATGGAATTAACAAGGCCCAAGGCTTTCCCTATTTCGACTCAAACAAGAACTCCAAAAAGCCCACGGGTCGAAATAATTTACGGGTCAAGTTACATGCATATTCGGGTAACGTTTATTCAAGTATTCGTTACGTTCAACACGTATACTCGTGTTTATCGCGTGTGCCCCCATCGGCTCATACACATCTAGTTGCTTTGTCGTGTTTTAGAACTCCCACAAACCAACACTTTATTTTTTGTGTTATGTGTGATGCTTGAAGTATGTTTTGGAAACAATAGTTAAAAGATTCATTTCAATTTGGACTGTGGTTATCTTTATTTCTGGACACAAGATGTTGTTATGTTATGGTATTGGTCTCCATGGACATTTTGCTTTAGTGAGAAAAATGTGTTTTTTACATTCCTTTGGTAAATTCAGTTTTTCGTATATTCTAGACATAATGTATTATTTCAATTGTTGATGTCTGCATTGCTTGAAACTATGTATTATTTCAACTGTTGATGTTTGCATTGCTTGAAACTAGAACTTGAGATCTTTGGGGAAATTCATCTTTAAGAAGCCTATAGGTTTTATTAAAAACTTATGACCAGATATTTACAAACTTGCCAATCTTTGTTACCTGTGATTTTAATTATTATGTGCAAATATTGTTTCCGGTATTAAATTTTAATATTTTACCGGAGACTATATAATCCTTAAACTTATGACTACGGAATTATATAAACTTCTATTTTCCATTTCACCCTGTTTTGGATATGTATTTGTTTCAGTTTATTTCTATTTAAATAGCTGTTTTATATTTACGTTGGCATTTGGTGAAGGTCTTACGGGTCTGTTTTGTGTATGTTCCAGGTGGATTATGAAGATGTTTGTAAACCAAATGCATATACTTTGGTAATGACGAATATCCCCTAAGAGCGAGCATTCTTATGTTAACGATGGGTGTCTTTTACCCTCTGTTGTAAAAATCGGTCTAGGCGGCCGATTAATCCTCGCATAATCACTGATCGTTCATTAAGCGCCTTGATTTATCATAATCGGCCTATTTAATCGGTTTGGTCAAAGATCGCTTAAAAATCGGTCAACAAACCGATTAATCGGATAAAATCGCTTAAAAATCGGTCAACAAAATCGCTTAAAAATTTGTCAACAAACTGATTAATCGGTCATAGATCACTTAAAAATAGTCAACAAGCTGAGTGATATCTATGTTTGACTTTGAACTTAGAAGAGTTATGTATTATGTTTATATTTGAACACTTAAAATATTTGAATTTTGATGCACTATGCTTATCTCATACATATAATATAATATAATATCTAAAATTAAAATTTTGTGCATAAAAATTCCAATCCGATTAATTCCCGATTAATCCCCGCCTAACCGATTAATCGCTAGACCCTAACCGACCGCCTCACTAGCGCCTAACGATTTTTACAACATTGCTTTTACCTCCATTCCCAAAACTTGATCATTCCGTGCCATTGTTTTTGTTACAAAAAAATCAAATAAACAATAATTAGTATAATAACAAATGCCAGCAAAATTAGATGACATTCATTTATATGAGCACTTGAAAAAAATATGTTTGGATTGCCCGTGTATTACACGGGTCTTAAACTAGTTTAAAGTTCAAACTAATCACATGATTGCCTTCAACTTGATCCGTGTTTATGACTGCTATATCCTTTTTTAGTTATTAATTATTAATTTAATTTCTCATACATTACATGCATGTATGTAATCAAATTTTCACTAATTTTTTTCTTTTTTTTCCTTCAAAGTTGTTTTCAGCAATTATAAGAATGTGAGTGTGGTTGGTTAGGGGCAACTTGGCAAGTTGCCAACAAGTCACGGTTGCTTAGTTGATCTGAGATGCTTGATAAACGTTGTCTATGTATCCATTAATTTATTGCGATTTGAAGCAGTAATACACTACAAGAAAATTGACTAGGCTTTGGATCTTCTAAATATTTTGAGGCACCCTGGGTGAAGTGGAGAGTAATTATGGATCCACGATAATAACTTTGATTAAAAGTGCAAACTAATCACATAAATATCATGGGACTTGTGGTCTAGTGGTTGAAGCTTAAGCAATTAAGTGAGCCACGAGTGAGAGTAGTACCGGATGGGTGACCTTTCAGGAAGTCCTCATTTACGGACCGCAAGCTCTGTTGATATTAGGCAATGAAGAGGAGAGCCTGTAAGCCACTAGTTGCGCAGGTTCGAATCCAAGCCGGCCCCGGTTTTCTTCCAGCGTTAGGGCCCATTGTTTGGTGGGTGTGATCTTAATCCTAAAAATGAAAGTCACCGTTAAAAAAAAAATCACATAAATTAAGAGTCATTAATGCAACTTTAATTTAAAGTTCAAACTAATCATATGATTTGCCTTCAACTTGATCCGTGTTTATGACTGCTTTATCTTTTATTAGTAAATAAATATTAATTTAATTTATCATAAATATACATGCATGTATGTAATCAAATTTTCACAAAATTTTTTCTTTTTTTTTTTCCTTCAAAGTTGTTTTCAGCAATTATAAGAATGTGAGTGTGCTTGGTTAGGGGCAACTAGGCAAGTTGCCAAAGTCACGGTTGCTTAGTTGATGTTTTGCCTTCATGGCTGCATTTATGTGATTCAAGAATACTCATATTCTTCATGAGTTGAAATCCTTTTTTTTTTTTTTTTTTCTAATGTGTACGGGTGTATACACACACACATACGTAATGATGTATAAAAGAGTGTATGAATAACTTAATTCTCCAACATAATCAGCTAGTATTTCATCATGTCATTACCAATAAGCATACTTTAAGACAAATCCGTGCTAAATCCAGTGACTCTCAGTTAAACGCATACCGTTCAATTTAATGAAGTTTCTACGATCTACACAAGGAAAAAAAATGTCAATATCTCATTTATTAATCCGATTTGCGTCATCATATCTAAGAAAAGTTGCACTCCCCTTACATATACAGAGTTTGAACTTTCAATGTTGTACATCCATCTACTATACTACGCTCTATCTGAAATTTAAATACGTTATCTCATATACGTAGACGTTTCTGGGTTTACTATTTTATAGAAAAATCAGCGTAAAGCCGCAAGTGCAAATAATCAATTAAAATAGCTTCTTGGATGAATTAATTAAGTTAGCCAGACAAAGATCATTTTAACTTTTGCGACAAATAAATTAGGGGTGGATGCATTAAAGGAGAAGTGGGGTGATAAACCCCCTATACTTAATAAGTAAATTTACATTTGCGTTTGGTATCTTTCATATCCCACAACTAGTTATCTCAAAAAAAAAAAACAAAACAAGGGGCTGAACCCAAGCAAAACTACAGTAAGTAATTGACAATGAAATTTTCTTTATGATTAGCATATATTTATAAACCAAAATAGACACTGCACCAATCGGGCCGATCGGCGAAGATGAAATGAATCCTATGACATGTTCTCACTAAGGTTTTGGTGAAGACATGCCGTTGCTAAAAAGTCCTCGCAAATAGTCGGTCACTAAAGGTTTTGGCGAAGACAATTTCGAGTTTTACCGACACTGATGTGGGACCCACAGAAATTCTAAGGCAAAGTCGATACTTGGACCCACCAGACTTTTGACAAGGACATTTCATCGCTGATGTCCGTGGCTAATTAATCCAGTAATTGTATTATACTATTATTTAATTAATTATCTCTAAAATAGATACTTTAATATAATTTATTAAATCACCCATAACTTGGGGGGTTTATTTAATTTTATTAAGCAAACCTAATGGGATCCAAAATTTCTAATGAGGGTAACTATATTCACAGAGTTGTTGTATGATTATAAGACTTTTGATTTCTATTATATGATCGTCAAGTTCTTGCTAGTTTGTGAGCTGAATAATATAACATCAAGTAGCCAAATGCATTATAAATCCACTCCATTAATGCCTAAGTTGGATTTCTATTGGAATTTTTTTTCTCCACTTTTCTACTAACAAATTAGGGGCAGATGCATTAAGGGAGAAGTTGGGTTCTTCAGACTTCAGAGTAGTGACAGACCCCCCAGTGGCCTAACCTTTTGCTTCTTGTGACTTTATAGTTTATAGCCCAAAGTTAAGTAGGCCATTTATAAAACAAAAAGGCCTTCCAGCCCAAACAAAAATGGAACAGTGTTGATCTGTTATTGTGTTTGTTGTTTTTCCATAGTACATATGAATTCTTTATTTGGTTAAAATTATTGCTGTACATTATTTGGCTAGAAAAATGAAAAGCACTTAATACATAATTGGCTATCCAAAATGGCTATCCTCATTAGCACCCGAAATGATGTAACATTTTATGAAGATTAACAATAGCATTCGGTTAACAGTTACATTTAATCAATCTCGTAGTTGTAGTTTAGTGTATCAATTCATACTGTCATTCAAGCGGTATGGTGTTTGATGTCAAATGGCTGTCACAAGAGGTGTAGGCGTATGATTTTTTTTTTTTTTTTTTCGACCGTTTCTAATAAAACTGGTCAAGATTGAGGTTCAGTATTCTTAAAAAAACTAGTACAATGGATTTTGTGTATGATCAACATTTGTTGATGAACCAAGATTCATTGTATGCAGAGATTTTGAAGTAAGGCTCATTGAAGTGCTACCAACAAATAGTTTGCAGATCTTGAATAATTAAACTTCAGATACTGCCAACAGCGGTTATTGAATGTTGTTCACTACTGTTACAATACAACACTGCAAAATTTCAGATAAGGACCAACGAAATCTCTTTAACTTTCCTCAACTCTTTAAAAGTATGGTTTAGTAATTTAATATAATACAAAAATTACAAAAATTGGTGATACAAACCATTAAATTTACATGTGATATGCTCAAGAATTCAAAGTGAATTTATACAGGAAACCTTGCCTTGTCTGCAGCTGCATCGCGGCTCTGCACCATATCGACATAGAAAATAAGTAACGGGTACACTTATAAATGTTCTAAGTTAGTTGGCCTGATAATGATCTGATGGTTTCATTTGAACATGACCAAGTACATAGTGGTGAACTTTTTTAATTATCATACAAGGAATTGTTAATTACAAAAAGATCATTAGTACTTGGGTTTTTGTCAAGAGTATTTCATTCTTGCAATATTTAGGGGCTTATGAGTTTATAGCAAGTCAAGTACTAATGAGCGGGTTGAGTAAGGGGAAACTACTAAAAGATCATTAGCACTTATGTTTTGTTGATTACGAAAGTATCATTAGTATTTGGTTTTTATCAAGAGTCGCTCATTCTTGCATATGTCTATGCATATAATGCATTAAAAGTACAAGTTGGGCGAGTTGAACATGTTTGACTTGTTTCCTTTTAATCTGATCCTTATGATTCTGTCCATTTGACCCGTTAGAGATAAACATAAATCCAACCTTACCCCCTTGGGTACACACTTGATGAGAATCAATTATGATACTTTGATTGCGTTCTTGAATGAATACGAAGAAAAAAAACAAATTTTACTTTGTTAAAGTGAGAGATTCAAGACAAACTGTAGAATTAAGATCTAGAAAAACAATGTGCCTGGTGTTTATACTTTTTATCCAAAGTGGTCCATTCTTGCAAGCTTTATCTTCGTATATTTGTAAAATTATGTTAAAACTTGTTTACAAGAAAGTAATTTTATACTCGAGCAATCTGAATGATAAGGAGGTGACAAAACAAGTTCCATTTTTTGTTTTTACTTTCAGTAGATACTTATGTGCTATGTATTAAAATGATTGCAGACACTATATTATTAGAATAATAAGACAGTATGTTTTCATTTTGAAGGACAATAAGGCATTGAAACAAATTCTGACATTATAAGTATTTCAATTAATGTTACGCAACTTTTGACCCGTTTGACCCATTATTACTCGTTTCATCTTTAGCTAAATTGATACATTTGATCTGTTTATGAATGTCCATCCAAAAAGAAATACCAAAGAAACAAATTTCAGCTGCGTTAATGGTTTCACTAGTTTTAATTTTGAAGATTAAAAGTTAAAATAATGTACATACCAATATGGGTGTCAATGGCTACTACAGCTTCTGATTGTCAGTCATCCATGTTCTTCATGTATTCCTTTGATAATTTACTTTCCATTATCAGCTGCTGTTCTTTGATGAGTGAATACCCCGATTCAAGTAACGCTTCCACTGTTTGCTGATCAATCATACACAAATTCGTGGTTAACTTTTGAACACATGATACAAACCACTTGAATACAAGTGACAAATGGCTGCAGCGGGTGCGTTGGTAAAGTTCAATTTTAGTAGGGGTCGGGTTTGCACGAAACACTTTTTGTCTAGAATTTTTAATTATTTAAAACTAGTTTGTGTGTCACATCTTATTACGAATATTACGTTATTTTAGTAACATCACATATAAAAAGTTAATAAGAAGTTTTATGCAGCGAAAATACAAACATAACCCAAATCGACCCGTTCATAAAATATGGCTCGAAAGTATTTCCTATACACATTGATGCTATGTGAATCTGGTAACAGGATAGAAAAAAAATTCAAACATACCTCTGGAGGCACAAACACAGGGAGATTTTCATCTTTTTTTCGCCTGAGGAGTTTACTTCCAACAACTTCAGGACCACCGATATCATTGACCCACTATATAATACAATAAAAAGCATCAGCCAAATCGAAGATGCAGGGTATCCAAGTTCTTTCGAAATTTTGGTGTGTCTGATCGAAAAACATAGCATAAAAAAACACTGGTCACGTTAAATACCTTCAAGATCGAGTTGTCATATGTTCGTGACCTAAGAGCTCCATAGAAGTCCAAGGCTGCAAGTAGATATAATATTCGGATACGTTTTATAACGTATGGAAAATGGATATCAGAACAGATTTTACAGGCTTCTAGTTTGCAAAGATGCATACACAAAAATCAGGATACTGAAGCATACTTATAGTTAGAATGATATTTAATCCTGTAAACTCACAAAATTATTGTCATAACCTGAAATTCTCGCGATTCGCGATGACGTGACAATGAACTTAATTGTTGAGGAGGACATTTTACCCCCTTTACACGGTTATAGGTCATTTGAGTTACATTTTATTTATAATGGGTCAAATGAAAAAACTTTTAAAATTTTATCAAAACTAAAATAGGTGAACCGATTTTAATTCCTCCAGTCGTACTTACATTTTACTCCTCCTACGGTTTGCCTAGAAAATCATACCATAATTTTTTGTAATCATATTTAAATATGTTAA
>OU343224.1:200157469-200375249 GCA_910596185.1 Chrysanthemum makinoi | reverse complement strand
TTTTATGGATAATTATTAATATATATGACCGATTCAACTCGAGACTTCTGGATTAAAATATTATTTATGAGAATCAATGTATAAATAATTAATATATGTGTTATATTTAATTATTTGATCACGAAATAAATACTTAATGATATTTAATATTTGACGAGTGATTATCGGTCAATTAAATGTCAACGGTATATGAAGAAAAGTTAACAAGTCAAGAGAAGGTTTTTGGAATCCTCTTTTGGGCTTGTGTTCGGGTCAAAACTATAGAATCCCACATCGGATACTATAGCAATCTTGACATCTACCATAAGGCTATAAATACATCCCCATGTATTCATCCCGTACACTAGATTTCAATAGAAGGCCAAACCTCTTCTTCTTTTCCATCTTGTTCTTAGGTCGAGTGTAATCCCCATTGTGGGATTTATTTAAAGTGACCTTGAGCATAACAAAGGTGTTTGGTTAATCTATTGTGATCAAGAACTTTTCTCATTGAGTCGCACTAATACGTGTGTACAAGAACGAAGAGCAAATACACTTGTGTTTGCATATCTGGGGTATTCGACTTTTGATATGGTCGAATTATATAAACCCTAATTTATTAGGGTTTAGGGTTTCTTGGTCGTTGATCTTAATTGGGGCTTTCATGAACCCTAATTGCATTGATTCTAAAAGGTACGCATATACTTTTAATTCGGTTAATTAATTTACAAGTATTATTCCTATTACCTCCGCTGCATGCTTTGATGATGTTTACTTGTTTTATATAATTGTTATGATTAGTAAAACCCAACAGTGGTATCAAAGCCGTTAATATGTTGTAATTAATTACCGAAACACATAAAAATTGAATCTTTATGATTATTATATGCTTTTATGGTTTCTAGGGTTTTGAAAATTGGAACCCTAATTTTTTATTATTGGGTCGATTACCCTTTAATTGTTTATTAGGTTTTATTTTTTGTAAAACTTGTAGAAACCCTAGGATTGCATGTATATTTTATGTGGTTTTCATGAATAATTGTTATGTGCCATGATTATATATGATCTTGGGATTATAATTGTTATGTGGAATCCATGGTGGAACATGCATGTTTTGCCATGGAGTATTGTTTATTGATTAATTGTTAAGTGATATACACATGTTTTTATTTATTTGATAATATTGAATTGGGGAAGACCTCATTATACTAATAAAAATTCGTTATGTGCTATTTGGTATACTATTGACTTTGGCTTACGAAATCGACTTGTCGATGTATGTGGCTTATCTACCTTGTAGTTGAAAGCCCTAGTTGATGTATGCATTTTTACGCCTAGAATTGTTTATTAGGTTTTATCGAAATATTATGCATGGCTAATTGTTTTTTTTACATATGTTAATTGTTAAGTTATATGTATATTATTTGAGTTCCTTTTAATTTTATTAAAATGCCTTTTGTTTATATTGTATGACATGTTAGTAAGCAAAAAGGGTTTTTTTAGAATAGAAAATTAAATGGACTAAATAATGGCGAAAATTTGATTTGTTTTTCTAAGCATTAAATCTTGAACTTTTAATCGATTGATGCGACTGTACTAAATGGTTAGAACGGCTCACCCACTAGAACAAACTATAAAGGGTTATTTAAGAAGTGAGCACACCTCACTGATGGATGTCTAAGGTTATGCCTCAAGCTTACCCGGTCCTCTGCCTCGTGAGTTCGATTGGATCTACCTAGTATAACCATTCTATGTACGAAGCATCTTAGTGCAAAGTTGTAAGTTTCTCAACGCATCGATTAAAACTTTGTAGAATTTAATCTTAGCATTTAAAATCGTATGTAAGGTTTTCGAAAATATTTTGTTATAAAGTTGTATGCATGCTTCTTTATACATAAGTTTTGATTACACGCCAAAAATTGTACCCTTTAAATTTAAGTTTATGCCATCTAATGATATGAAACACTTGAAGTTGTAATTTAGTTATGTGAGACCTTGATCTAGATTACAATGACAAGGTGAATTATTTTGTTGTGTGAGACCTCATCTTAATGATTTGCAGTTTCTAAATTAGACAACTTAATTAAGTTAGTTAGTGAGACCTATGACTTAAGGCATAAGATGGGATAAAACATGCTTACATTTTGCATAATTGTTTTGGCAAAATTGTAAATCCCATATTTTATAGGAATTGAAAACTTGTTTGTCAATTATTGTTCTTCGACAATTACCTATTCTATACTTTCATCACTAGCAGATCAACTGATGTGGTGAAACTATGATAATGAGGGTCCTAGATTCAAGGAAAATTCTATGGTTAATATGAATATTGACCAAGGGTATTTTATTTTCTTGAAAGATTTTATTATCGAAAATACTAAAACTGAATTTTGAAAATTCTTTTGATTGTATTAATGCAACATTAAACCGTAAACGTAGTTTGGGCTTTGGTAAATTGATCTACTGTTTTCAATGTTTGATCAAGAAAAAATTTACTAAAAGACAAACATAAACTCTTTTCCATGGAAGAAGAGTGTGACTCAATCCTATTCCTTTTCATGATTGAGAAAGGTATGTTAGGAACATTAGAATTGTCTAAATTCTAATATAACTCATAGCAACTTTAATAGTTAAGAAAATTGCACACCATGTTTTCCTTAAGAGATTTCATTACCCTCTTTTGGTGATTGAATTCTTATATGACATTTTGGTCAACTAGAAAACATGTTTGATATTATATGAGTTATTACATTAGAATCTAGACTAATTACCGCAAAATTGGTAAAAGACAAACTAGTATATTGTATCTAGTTGTTTTGATTTGACCAATTAAAGGTGCTACACACCATTGTGGGGATAGTAGACCTATTGAGGAAGAAATTGCATGCTCAATTTTTCAAGTTAATAGTATGATGGATGATTCATCATCTACAGAGTAGAATACACTCTTTTAGTACCTAAGTAATTGTTACGAATAGTCTTTGAAAGGAGTTACAACGTAATAGCACGCTATTTTCACTGGTTAATGCAACACTTACAATGTTGTCAAATCCAGTGGGAGTATTGTGTGTACTGAATAAGACATTATAGTAACGTTGTCTAATTCAGTGGGAGTTACAAGATTTATTATCTTGGTAGTGACTCAGATTATTTCTAGATTTTCTTGAAATAATACATTACGTTTAAAAATGTAGACATTCATATTCTCAAGGATAGTTATGAACGTTTCCTTGATAATTAAGTGCTCCTACATCTACTTGTAATGCTTATATATCTATGACACTATCATATTGCTCACATAAACAAACGAATGTCATGGTGTTTATATGCTATATGGTGTTGTTCTATGCACAAGTGGGAGAAGTATTAATTGTGTGCAAAAGAACAACACATACAAATATGATTAATGGATTCTCTTGATCGTAAGATAAGAGATTATCGTTCTAATAAGATTGACTTATTTAGAACATGTGTCAAGATTATAACATAGACTACTTTTATGTCTTATGTCATTCAAAATATAGAAACACTTGAAGTTACATTTTAGTTTAAGTGAGATCTTGGCTAAATTGTAATCTCAAGGTAAATCTCCACTTGTCGTGGGATCGGGCGTGGATGCTTTTGCAGTTTCTTAAGTTGGACACTTCTTGGAATGACATAAAATAAATAAAGTAATTTAATACTATCCTAAATATTTATGTATTTGAAGAATGACATAAATAGATGGAGTAGTATATTAACTTGAAAATAAATTAATTGAAACCACTATGTGGTGTTCATAATTACTTTAAATTATAAATGTTTATGTGTTTCTTTGTAAAGTCACCAACATGAAGTCTTTTAAAGACTTATAATATAAAGTAAGATATTATAATTGTTATGTCTTTTGACTTAGTCAAAGAATACTCATGTTATAAAGTATGCAATTGGCCTAAAATTATACCATTAAGTTGTATTAGTTGGTAAATAGGTAAGCCAAAAGGAATATGTTTATCTTATATATTGTTAGATTGTCTTACAATATTAATTCTAATGAAATATTGTATGTATATGGAATGTTCAGTTAGAAGAATCAAACATTTGTTATATTGTTTGATTTAAGATAAGAATATCTTCTTTTCTTCCAAAAGTTATCAAGGTTAGAAAATTGAGTATTGATTGGATATACTTAATAAAACTCAAACCTAGAAGATTAATAAGACACCATTTTAGTATGGAATGTGATGAATCACATTGAGTCTTATATATTGAAGTTTTGAATTGTTAAAACTACTTATGGAGTAGGTTATTAACAAACAAGATTTACGAATCACAATGTATTTGTAATATCCCAATAGAAAACAATTTAGTGTTGTTCTAATTGCTAAAGTATTTATAGATAGTCTTTAAATTACAAAAGCAAGTGGGAGTTTTGTTTAGATCTTGAAGAGATTAAATTACAATTACAAAACACATAATCTTCTAAAATACACTAGTGAATATCATGATGAGGTCAAATATGATATACCTCAAAATGATGGAATTCTCATTCATAGATCCAAGGATATCTCGATATTTGATATGATGAAAAATATGATTTACAGGATCATGGTAAACCTGTTAATCATAATGATATATTACCTAATATTGAATTGTGGTAAATTATTCATACTATGAATGTAAAGATGCTGTCCAAAGAGATAATCAACTTTGTAAACTTGGTTTATCTTAATAAAGATGAGTTTCTTCAAAGGAAGGAAAACCCTAGTGGTTTAAATTCTTTGTGTAGAAATCATATGGACAAAATTGTACATGTGTTTAATGCATGACTTGTGACAAGATTATTAATCACACTTAAGCAATTAATTGTGATTGAATATTCTTTCCTTGGCACATTAAATATATAATGATTATGATTGTCATACTTATTTTCATTGATATGAAAATGACATTGGATATTAAAACTCTTGTTGTGTGATTACTTTGCGATGACTCGATAAGTAATACAAATGAGTTTTATGAATTCACATAATCTTTGAAATGTACAAACGCAAGAATCCATGAATGGATATATGCATGCATCTATGAGATGATTCTTATGTTTAACTATTAAATCCATGTTTTGGTTTAAAATTAAAATAAGATAATTTCTAAGTATTCCTGAAAGCTAGTGGAGTATTATGTTTATTTTCTTTAAATCTTATATGTTGTGGGTAGTAACATTCCATCTAAGCTAAATGTTAAGTTTGGAATGGAACTTCACATGAAAGATTTAGAAAATAAGACATACAACCTTAGAGTGTATGTTTATTGTTAATAAACATGTGCGGTAAAATAAATGAGTCTAATAGAACATGATATATCATTTGGAAAATGGATATGTAGAACATGAATTAAATCTTTGTTTGACATAAGGATTTTTCATGTACATCATGTTATTGTTGTATCATGCTTGAATGCAAGATGATTTGACAACATTGATATCTAATGAAGTTATTAGATAACTAGTGTAATGAATATTCTAATAGAATATGTTTGAATCTAGAATTACATTCCTCACGGATTTGCTCTCAAAATTATAAGGATGAGCAATACAGCAATTGTTGCATAATTGTCATAGCCAACAAACTTGAAAGTTTGAAGGTATCAAACATTACACTATAGATATTGAAGTTTACGGAGATTTTAAAGAGCATATTGTTGTTTGTATACAATGATGCGGGTTTAATTGAGATGACACTCAATACTAGTCATGGGAGGATTTCATCCTTGTAAATGGTCATGTGAACTAGTTGTGCTCAAACCGCAGCATAGTTGCATTATAAAAAAAAGAATTAGAATGCTTTAAACTTTAAAATTGTTTGAAAGTTTGATTGTCATAAATTGGTGTTGAGGATGTCACACACTTTATGAAATATATTATAATATCAAGATATTTGGAATGCACACATACAAGAACTTCACTAGTTGAATTCTTGAAATAAGTATTCTCAAAATTTCGATAGATCAAAGTTAGTTGAAATTATGCCTTGTCAACAAGTATGATTGTCATTACTTGAGACATAATTCATTAACAAGTATCATCATGCATTGATCTATTTAGTATTTGGATAAGGGATGTTATGAACAAATATTATTTAAATGGAATAAAATATTGGTTATGTTTATTTTTCATTTTCTTAATATTATATCCTATATTTGCATGTTTAATCCGTGAATAACTTATTATTCTAAAAGTCCATTGTCGATCAATGATGGGAATGTCATTGAATTAAGACAATCTGAGTTTTGTAGAATATACTTTAAGTATATTGATGCTGGGACATGCCATTCACATGATATTCAATGAATTGAATATAGGACGATCCCAACTTACATGATGATACTTTATGATTTTGTCATTAAGTATATCTGTTTATCCTCAACTTGAGATACCAGATAACTGATATGAATATAGTGCATTTGTGTAAGATAGTCTAACGCTATCCGTAATGGTAGTTATAAGGCTATTTTCGAAGTGTTACAAAGTTCATGAGTTATGTTTGTAGTCAAGAGAATTTGTTCTTTGAATTTGTTTCAAAGCATAATACTATATTTGGGCCCCTCGTAGGGTTGACAAGATGTTTGTAAGGCCTTACCCAAGATCTTCTAATACGTTCAGATGATTTTGTAATCTTGTTCAATCAAATACAACGAAAGTAATATTAACTTATGATATGACTTGATCCATATTCATAGTTAATGTAGTATTAGTAACAAAAGGATAAATAAAAATGATGAATCATTAAATGGTTTTTCCAGGAGACCATACTCGATTCGATCAGGGGGCATTGGCGTGTTAAAGCTAGACTAACCAATGTCATTACTATATTAAGTAATATCCAAGTGGGAGCTGAAAGGTTTATGGATAATTATTAATATATGTATGACCGATTCAACTCGAGACTTCGGGCTTGCACACATTACGTATAAGAATCAATGTATAAATAATTAATATATAAAATGTTATATTTAATTATTTGATCACTAAATAAATACTTAATGATATTTAATATTTGACGAGTTTTGATTATCGGTCATTAAATGTCAACGGGATATGAAATAAAAGTTAACAAGAAGGTTTTTGGAATCCTCTTTTGGGCTTGTGTTTTTTTAAAACTATAGAATCCCACATCAGATACTATAGCAATCTTGACATCTACCATAAGGCTATAAATACATCCCCATGTATTCATCCTTTGGACACTAGATTTCAATAGAAGGCCAAACTTCTTCTTTCTTCCCTCTTGTTCTTAGGTCGACGAAGTGAATCCCCATTGTAAGGGATTTACGAGTGACCTTGAGCATAACAAAGGTGTTTGGTTAATCTATTGTGATCAAGAACTAGCTTTTCTCATTGATGCGTTACTAATACGTGTGTACAAGAACGAAGAGCAAATACACTTGTGTTGATATCTTGGGTATTCGACTTTGGATATGGTCGAATTATATAAACCCTAATTTATTAGGGTTTAGGGTTTCTTGGTCGTTGATCTTAATTTGGGGCTTTCATGAACCCTAATTGCATTGATTCGCAAAGGTACGATATACTTTTAATTCGGTTAATTAATTTACAAGTATTATTCCTATTACTTCACGTGACGCTAATGACGCTTTACTTTTTTATATAATTGTTATGATTAGTAAAACCCAACATTATGTGTGCTCGTTGTTAAACAAAGGGATTTAGTTAAAGGCATGTGAGAGTTTGATAACATATCAAAATGGGTTTGGGTCAAAACGAGGTAATGTTGTTGATGGGTAGAAATGGCTCGGGTCGTGTTACGTTATCGGCCAATACTTTTTGTCCATTTTTGTATAGTACTTTTTTATCAACTAAACTTGTCAAAGTTGATTGCCAAAAAACTACAGTATAATACGGAGTACAATAAAAGTCTAATTTTTTTAAAGAAGCTATTTTAGATATTGGTAAGCATTTATTAATACACTTAGGGCGAATCTCGACCTGCTTGACCCATTTGAACCATTTCATTCTTTGCCAGTTTTGAGATAAATCATATCCCGAAATGATCTTTACATAAGCAAATGGGTCATCTTTATCAAGAGAATCTCTGATAACAGAACACATGTACCTTATAAACTTCCATGTTTATTACTCGTCTACAGGAGAACCAGGAAGACTGATACGTGATCGGTATCGTACAGCATCTCAGGTGGTTCAAAATCAGGTTTGAATCTTCAACTCTTTGATAGCATCTGACTGTCCATCTGTCAAATATAAGTTTAAAGTGTCTAGCCTAAAGTATCTTTACTTCACATTTGAGAGATGCCTTATCCTCTCTTTTCTTTTGATTCTTCAGGGGAAAATGAGCTGTTTGGTTATTAATGATATTGATGCGGGTCTTGGTAGATTTGGTGAGCTAACGTTAGTTTCCATTTCACTCTCGTACTCACCATTTGATCAATAAAATATTATTAATATTTCACTCATCTTCCCACACTTTCTATTTGTTGAAATTAGCAAACCTGAATGCCAGATGCGTATGTTGCTATGGTTTCGTTAATGAAGCTATTTGCGTTTATGTTTTATTCAGGGAACACTCAAATGACTGTCAACAATCAAATAGTTGTTAGTACATTAATGAATTTGTCTGATAATCCTACAAGAGTTAGTATTGGACAAGATTGGCGAGAATCAGATATCACAAATAGAGTTCCAGTCATTGTTACAGGAAACGATTTCTCAACATTATATGCTCCATTGGTTCGTGATGGGCGGATGGACAAGTTTTACTGGTACATCTCACTTTTCTACTGTATAGAATTACCATGTAGGTTAGCTCAAGTGCCTTTTAACGTAGTTTCACGTATACTGTTGACTTTAAACATGATAATTTTTTTATTTTTAATTTTTGATTATTTAGTTGCATTTGTACACTTCAAATGATAATATGCAGAGGTGGTATTTGGGTTGGGTTTTATCTCTAACGGGTTAAACAGGTAGATAAACAAAATTTGGCTTAAAAGGAAAACAAATGTTTTGCACGGGTTAAAAGTCACTCAAAGTGTATTTAATGCCAAAAACCTTTTCAATCATGTAGTTAATGGACCAAGATTAATATTAATTCTGGAATCATATTTGACATGTTACCTATTTATAGAAAGGTATGTAACTGGACAAAAAGTAATTCGGGTCAACGAAACCCGACCTGGCACATTTCAACCATACTTACTCGTTTTGACCTGTTCTACAACTAGCCCGAATGCTCCAGTTTATACATAATTTTTAAAATGCCTTTATCATTCACTAGTATCGACCTTTTTGCTGTTTTACTTTTACTGAAGCTACATTATTTGTTTTATGCAATATTTAAGTTATTGAAGAGTTCTCTTAGAAGTATTGTTTGTGGAGCAGGCAGCCTAACATCGACGATATCATAAATATTGTTCACAGAATGTATGAGAAAGATGGGTTATCAAAGAATGATGTTGTAAGCATTGTAAAAGAATTTCCTAATCAAGGTATGTACTTTACTCAATCTTTGCCGTTATTCGAATGTATGTTGCATCATACTTTGATCTTTCCGAAATATATTTTACATTCATACATCATTCTTCTTTTCATGCGTGGACACCTTTACATGCTTTGGTATTGTAATCTGTTATAGAAGTTAAATCATACATGCATATAATTTACCTTGGATAGTTTCATGTAACCAAGAACAAAGGAGAATTAAATGCCTCTATTAAGACAACATTTATATTTATAGATGGAAAAATGGGCAATGGGTAATGGGTCGTAGTAGATAAGGTGAAATGGGTAAAAACTAGACTGTCAAAACAGGCCGGATTGGTTGACCCATTGAAATTTTCTTTTGACTTTTTTCTTTTTTGAGTTTCAGGAACAATTAACATATTTAAATATGATTACAAAAAATTATGGTATGATTTTCTAGGCAAACCGTAGGAGGAGTAAAATGTAAGTACGACTGGAGGAATTAAAATCGGTTCACCTATTTTAGTTTTGATAAAATTTTAAAAGTTTTTTCATTTGACCCATTATAAATAAAATGTAACTCAAATGACCTATAACCGTGTAAAGGGGGTAAAATGTCCTCCTCAACAATTAAGTTCATTGTCACGTCATCGCGAATCGCGAGAATTTCAGGTTATGACAATAATTTTGTGAGTTTACAGGATTAAATATCATTCTAACTATAAGTATGCTTCAGTATCCTGATTTTTGTGTATGCATCTTTGCAAACTTGAAGCCTGTAGAATCTGTTCTGATATCAATTTTCCATACATTATAAAACGTATCCGAATATTATATCTACTTGCAGCCTTGGACTTCTATGGAGCTCTTAGGTCATGAACATATGACAACTCAATCTGGAAGGTATTTAACGTGACCATTGTTTATTTATGCTATATTGTTCGATCAGACACACCAAAATTGCGAAAGAACTTGGATACCCTGCATCTTCGATTTGGCTGATGCTTTTTCTTGTATTATATAGTGGGTCAATGATATCGGTGGTCCTGAAGTTGTTGGAAGTAAACTCCTCAGGCGAAAAAAAGATGAAAATCTCCCTGTGTTTGTGCCTCCAGAGGTATGTTTGATTTTTTTTTTCTTGTTACCAGATTCACTTAGCATCAATGTGTATAGAAAATGATTTCAAACCATATTTTATGAACGGGTCGATTTGGGTTATGTTTGTATTTTCGCTGCATAAAACTTCTTATTAACTTTTTATATGTGATGTTACTAAAATAATGTAATATTTGTAATAAGATATGACACACAAACTAGTTTTAAATAATTAAAAATTCTGGACAAAAAGTGTTTCGTGCAAACCCGACCCCTACTAAAATTAAACTTTACTAACGCACCCGCTGCAGCCATTTTGTCACTTGTATTCAAGTGGTTTGTATCATGTGTTCAAAAGTTAACCACGAATTTGTGTATGACTGATCAGCAAACAGTGGAAGCTTTACTTGAATCGGGGTATTCACTCATCAAAGAACAGCAGCTGATAATGGAAAGTAAATTATCAAAGGAATACATGAAGAACATGGATGACTGACAATCAGAAGCTGTAGTAGCCATTGACACCTATATTGGTATGTACATTATTTTAACTTTTAATCTTCAAAATTAGAATTAGTGAAACCATTAATGCAGCTGAAGTTGTTTCTTTGGTATTTCTTTTTGGATGGAAATTCATAACAGATCAAATGTATCAATTTAGCTAAAGATGAAACAAGTGAAAATGGGTCAAAAGCTGTGTAACACTAATTGAAATACTTATAATGTCAGAATTTGTTTCAATGCCTTGTCGTTCAAAATAAATACATATTGTCTTATTATTCTAATAATACACTGTCTGCAATCATTTTCAATACATAGCACATGTTTGTCACTTCCTTATCATCCAGATTGCTCGAGTATAAAATTACTTTCCTGTAAACAAGTTTTAACATAATTTTACAAATATACAAAGATGAAGCTTGCAAGAATGGACCACTTTGGGTAAAAACCACCGGGCACATTGTTTTTTCTAGATCTTAGTTCTACAGTTTGTCTTGAATCTCTCGATTTAACAAAGTAAAATTTGTGTTTTTTCTTCGTATTCATTCAAGAACGCAATCAAAGTATCATAATTGATTCTCATCAAGTGTGCACCCATTCACTCTTGAAGGTTAAGGTTGGATGTATTTTTATCTCTAACGGGTCAGTAGGACAGAATCATAAGGATTAGATCATAGTCACATGGAACGGGGATCGTTCCGGTACGCGATCGAGGATCGGGATCGCGGTTCGCTAGGTGCCTAAAATTCGGTTCGATGGGGGGTAGGTTCATTCGGGATCGCTCTGGTACTATGTACCTAATGATTAATATATTCCTAAGGATTATAAAAGAAATCCTAACATCCAAAATTGAAAAACTACTGTAGTTTGATACTTATAAAATTTTCTTAAGTCATAACCATTAGTCATTTACATACTAAAGTTTTTGTATTAAAGTTAAAAAAAAAAGTAACAATTTTCATGATTGAGAAGATTTGACATTCGGTTCGTTAATTTGCCCATTCCCGACTGAATCGTACCCAAATTGGGAACACCCGATCTGGATCGCAATTCATGGCCTTTCTAGCGAATTCTGTTACTATGGATTAGATTAAAAGGAAACAAGTCAAACATGTTCAACTCGCCCAACTTGTACTTTTAATGCATTATACGCATAAACATATGCAAGAATGAGCGACTCTTGATAAAAACCAAATACTAATGATAATTTTGTGATTAACAAAACATAAGTACTAATGATCTTTTAGTAGTTTCCCCTTAGTCAACCCGCTCATTAGTACTTGACTTGCTATAAACTCATAAACCCCTAAATATTGCAAGAATGAAATACTCTCGACAAAAACCAAGTACTAATGATCTTTCTGTAATTAACAATACCATGTATGATAATTAGAAAAGTTCGTGACTATGTACTTTGCAATGGTCAAATGAAACCATCAGATCATTCATATCCCATATTTTTAAAAGTGTTCCCGTTGCTTATTTTCTATGTAGATATGGTGCAGAACCGCGATGCAGCTGCAGACAAGGCAAGGTTTCCTGTATAAATTCACTTTGAATTCTTGAACACTATTACATGTAAATTTAACTGTTTGTATCGCCAAATTTTGTAACTTTTGTATTATACTAAATTATTAAACCATACTCTTAAAGAGTTAAGGAAAGTTAACGAGATTTTGTTGGTCCTTATCTGAATTTTTGCGGTGTTGTTTTGTAACAGTAGTGAACAGCATGCAGCAACCACTGTTCGCAGTATCTGACCTTAATTATTAGAGATCTGCAAACTGTTTGTTGGTAGCACTTCAACGAGCCTTACACTGAACTGTCTCCAACCAAAGAATCTTGGTTCATTAACAAGTGTTGATCAAAATCCATTGTACTAGTTGTTTTAAGTATACTGAAGTACTGAACCTCAATTTTGACCAGGTTTATTAGAAACGGTCGAAAAGACAAAATTTCATAGGCTTACACCTCTTGTGACCGCCATTTGACATCAAACACCATACTATTAGATGAATAATAAATAGGCCCAAGCCCGATGTGCGGGTTTATGGCTTCTAGGGTTTTATGTATTAGCACTATAAATATATGATTAATGAAAGATAATAACCCACGGGTTTCATTATTCAACATGGTATCACAGCTCTAGGTCTGATCCTTGTACGTGGTTGGCCATCTTAGCCACCAATGTTACCCCACAAACCCTAGCCACCGCCGCTTATTCGTAAAAAAAACAAAAAACAAAAACAAAACAAAAACTCGCACCAAGTGTTTGACGAGATCACGGGCCATGGCTTCAGAAATAAATTCAAGAAAAGCATACCGAATCGCAATCGTAGTCATAAGGACGACCGCCACGCACCAAAACAAGCACCATTCATAAACCAAATCATGTTTTACGGATTACGCGATTGGCTACCTATCAAAGTCTTGATTATTCATCAAGATAACTATCTTTAGTTTTATTTTTGTTTTTTAATAATTTATGTTTCTTGTTTGTATTCCAATCCTAAATTTCGCGATTTCACATTTCAGGATTGAGGGAGGTGATATGATGATTTATAATAAATAGGCCCAAGCCCAATGTGCGGGTTTATGGCTTCTAGGGTTTTATGTATTAGCACTATAAATATATGATTAATGAAAGATAATAACCCACGGGTTTTATTCAACTTAGGCATTAATGGATTGTTACACTAAACTACAACTACAAGATTGATTCAACGCAACTGTTAACCAAATGCTATTGTTAATCTTCATAAAAGATTACATCTTTTCGGGTGCTAATGAGGATAGCCGTTATGTATTAAGTCCTTTTCATTTTTCTAGCCAAATAACGTACAGCAATATCTAGTTAATTTGTATAATATACTAAATATCGTACATAAGTTTTGCACAACAAGCAAAACATTAGTACTGTAGCACAACCAAGTGCATTAAATGCAAACTTTGCCAAATTGGCGAAAACAGCCCCTGAGGTTCAAGTGTCGTTGCAAAGTAAGTCCTTTAGCATTAATAATCTTTCGCAACTTGGCAAAACAGCCCCGAGGTTTAAGTGTCGCTGTAAAGCACGCCCTTATAATCCCACAGCATCGCGGGTTTTCCAACACTCGTTATATCTATCATACAAAACACGAAGGTATCTTTTATATTCGAAGGAATATTCCTTTTTTTGGGCCTCGACCTTTTTAGCCCATTCCCTGGTCCCTTTTTTTGTTGCGTCTGCATTTGATACCGGCCTCCGAAGCCCAAATGGAAGGTATATGTGTTTTTTTTGGAGGTGGATGAGTATAACTCATCTTCATCCTCATCATTTTCAACGCCATTTTCTCACATCTGCTTTGGATAACGATTATCCGTGTCTCCTCACTTTAAACTCGATCAAGCTTTCTCATCAGTGACCAACTTTTAGGGTTTATTTGGGTTTTGGTTTGTAGATTAATTTATCAGTTTGGTTTTTATTTTTTGTGCTATGTTTGATGAATCGTTGAAGAAATCATAAAGTTCGTTTATTCTGCTGATAATTTTGAAATTCTCATTAGCTAATAAAACCCCGTTTTTAAATATTGTTTAATTTGTGTTTGTTTTTACTAATTACTTTAATTTTTTCTGGAACCAAATATAAGCGTGAATAAAGATTCATGATGGAGGAATGGAAGGTAACTATATGTAAGAATGGGTGCGTTTTTTAAAATTCGGTCTTATTCACAAATCCCTGATGTCAACCAAATCCATACCCTCTCTGATTTTACACAACCAAATCCCATACCCTTTTAGGGTTGATGTCAGCCTATCTTTTTATTTATATTGTTAATAAACCTGAATTACGTGTGAAAAAGTCAGCACACACACCTTGAAACCGCTTGGCAAGTGTAGACGCGGTTCAAATCCGCTTGAGAAACAAACCTAATGGAAGCCTAAAAGGATCTACTCTAAATTTTATGACTTTTAATGCCTTTCCATATTTGTTGTTGTTATCATATTTGAACTTCATATCTTTGTTTATGAGGTTTTGAGACTCATGGATCATCCCACGGTTAGTAATATGACTTTTTGGGTGCAGGGTTGCAGAAATTTACTTTCTCAACAAAAAAAGACATTCCCAATGCTTCAAGGGTACCTCGAGAATTGTTAAAGCTTATAGCCAACTAGCAAGAAATGATTGACAGGTAGGCAAATGTTATTAATGAAAGGTACTCAATTATTATTAAAACAATTTACACAACTATATAACATCTAAAGTGTGCAGTCAAAGTAGGCTTACATGTGTTGTTCAGTCTGGCAACCAGCTTATTTAATCAACGTACCTGTTAGGGTGGGTGTTTGTTTATGTAGTAAACCTGGGTCATATTAGGGATACAGGGTCAACTATTCTCCCTCAAGTACTTAGGAATGTCAACCAGCCTGAACATAGGTTCTGTCAAGTTGAACACGAAACGAACCCAGTAATAGCAATTGCTAAACAATACACCGATTAGTTTACAATATTTGAATACGATTGTTAAACATAGCAGCCACTATTAAGCATTGTACACTTTATTCATCGATCGTGGGCAAGGAAAATTAACAAACCCATAAATAAAACGTCTACTTATGTTGCTAATTTGTGCTAATCTGGGTTTTCAGGTTACCCAACTGCAACCTCCAGTTAATGGCCACATATTCATGTCAACAGAATCAAGAGTATAATCATCGAGTTGGACATCTTGAACTGGTATGTAAGAAATACCATAGGATGTCTGGGATTACTTATTTAACTGTGAGCAGACCATACGGTGGGCTTATTTATTGAGTCGTGCAACAGAATCAAGAGTATAATCATCGAGTTGGACATCTTGAACTGGTATGCTTTTACCGATAGCAACACAAAGTATGAGCGAAGGTATGTTGTTGAACTACCTATATCTTAATATCTTATCGATTGCTCTGTCTTATCTTATTAAAAATAAAAAACCATCTTGGTGTTAGGACTATGAATTCAGTATTAATGTGTGTCTCTGGATATTTTTTATTCTACTTACAATAAAAAATGAATTCCTTTTTATAACAGCCTATTCCAGTCGTTTGCTTGATGGTGGCTGTATCTTGAGCTGCTGCTCTTGCTGGTGAACAAAGAGTTGTAGCCAGGTTGGTAAGGGGTTTTAAGTCCCTACTCCCTCGACAGGTTTAAGTTTTATGTTTAGTTATGGGTTTCAATAGTTTATTATTATTTTGTTATGCTTTTCTGTAACAGGTACCACGAGGAGTTTGAAGTGACCTATTTGTGATTTTCAATCCAAAGTTGAGAATCTGATGTGGCGGTGGGTGTAGAAGGTTAGAGACGACGTGTGGACAGTAATGTGAGTGTGGTGAGTTCATTTACTTTATTTTTGGCGTGCTTTTAAAGAAAGCTTCCCTTTTATATACATGAACCTCTGTAAATAAAGTGGTTAAATGTTATTTACGTGCAGTGGCAACCCCAGCCTCTACGGGCTGATACCATATATGACCTGGAAAAGCCAGTTCTCGGCCTGAGCTTCAGTAGGAAGTATACAAATTTAAACATGTTATAGATGGGACATAAATTTTATTTGATTCATTTGTGATGCCCATTATAATAGTAGCTGAATATGCTATTTTAATGTCTGAGCCTTGAAGGATAAGTTGAAATGTGCAGACATTGTTCTGGTATGACCTAATTGCCTAACCTTTATGGAAGTATCTATTGACAAATTGGTTGCTTGATTAGCACGTTAACGCTTATGCTAAGTTCACTTACCATTTGTGATATTATAAATGACGTTCGGGAATTACCATACTAAACAAGTACTGTCATAGTGGTTGGTTTTTTTTACTCTTTACTTCAAAATATTTCATATTCCTTACACTAATCAGATATGTAACTGAAAACGACATTGAGCATATACTTAACATATTTAAGGGTTTTAAAATCTCATTTGTTCATTTAATGAGATCAACTTCAATCACTCATATTTACAATGGGTAGACTGTGTCTATCATGCTGTTGACAGAAGTTTTAAGACAAGTGATAGTGCAGTAAGTTTTTCTAGCGCCTTATTTTCTTTATTCTCACAATCGGGTTGTACGGCTTTTGACATAATCTTTTATCTTCATATTAAGTCTACTTGACTAGGCTATTAGATCAGAGGGTTGAAATGTTTTTATTAGCTGAAAGGCTGACAAAACTTGCATTTTTACTATAACTATAATAATAATTAGGGGGTGTTCGGAGACGCTTAGATCGAGTGCTTAATAACTTATTGTATCCGCGAAAAAATTTAATCTATGATATTTGCAGGGTGGCGACATCCAAGCTAATGTTCAGCTCTGGGACATGCGACAGTTTGAAACAAAGTTGCAGCTAAAGTCATGCTACAAAATCCAGGGCTTTGGATTGAAAAAAAAAGGACAAATGGCAGCGGACTCTGAGCAACAACATGACACTACTATTAGGAAAATGCACGCTGGTGACTCCAATTGAGGACAAAGGATTCCCGTCCCATTATTTCAGCTTCGCAGCATACAATGAAACAGGGCAGCGAGTCGATGCAAGGAATTCTATACTCACAGGTATTGAAACTATAGGACAAAAAAAATTTGGATACCATGGTCACTAACATAAAGCTTTTTAATGCCAGATTACATAAGCATAATCCTCGACATTGGAAGCATACCGAATTTGGGGATTCAACAACCAATCGCATATCAAGGAGAAACATAGAGGTCCAAAATCTAAAGTAAGAACAATTACTCTTCTATTACATTGTCCAATAACGTTGTTCCAAATATTAAAAACAATTATTCAAATGACAGCAGAAACAGCCTGACATTGACATTATAGAATGACATAGCAACCAGATTTCTAATCAGTAGCTACACAGGACTTAAACAGCCTATTATTATAGCAGTAACCTCTTGGTGGGCTAAACGGTTAGCAGGTACACATAATAAGAACTAAAATACTCGGCGACATAGTGGATGTGATGGCTTCTTAACATAACTAGGTTTAATCAGGCGGACT
Source organism: Chrysanthemum makinoi (assembly GCA_910596185.1). Lineage (NCBI taxonomy): Eukaryota > Viridiplantae > Streptophyta > Magnoliopsida > Asterales > Asteraceae > Chrysanthemum > Chrysanthemum makinoi. The sequence continues at coordinate 200,357,178 of OU343224.1, read as the reverse complement.
GCAGCTCGCTGCCACTCCAGCGACCATCTACTACCTGAATCCAGACGTGGCAGAGGCTCGGCTGTAAGTATCTAATACATAACCGCTACATTCACGTTTCTATAGGTTCATACTACATGCTGATGCACACGTCATGAATGGACAGGTATCAAGAATTTGTTGGTCCAACAGGCCCTCTGATACTTTCACCAAGTGAGGTGCAGGCACAGGATCATGAACAAAATCAGAATCTCATCTCACTGAATGCGTTAATGGAAATGAATCCGGACGGTCAGATGGTATGTTACTCACGCATATTCACAAACATATATGCAAATCACCCTAGCTATCTGCATATTCCCATACCAGCACCAAATTTTCACAACTGAAGCAGCGATCGTTCACATTCATGAGTCCAAAGGATGGTATTGTAATCGCTGCCTATATATATATATATTTTTTTATTTTTTATTTTTTTGCTTAATGGTATATCCATTTCCTTGAATTAGTCTTAAAATTTAAATGTATGTGATTATTTTCTATGTACTCGAGAGAAATGCTATAATATAAGTACCAACTTTCCTACAATTGCTTCATTTGCCATTCCACTTTCCTACAATTATTTCATTTGTACATTTTAATGTATGTGATTACCAAAAAAAAAAAAAAAAAATTAAGCAACATACTGTTGAAATATTCTTTGGGATCGTTTCCATCATGTCCCAAAATAGTCCATTGACCCGCTACAATCAAGGAGACTGATTTCTAGGCTTGGCTAATTGACAGCCAATCTTTTTCGATGTCTTTTATTATATTTCCTTGTTTAGCAACATTGTGTAGGCTATTTATTTCCTGTACATTGGTCCTCAATTTAATATATCAGAAATACAAAAAGATTATCTATTCCAATCCTTATCATTCCTCTGATTATCAAAGTTAACATGGTATCAGAGAAGTGTTTGTGATCCAAAAACCCGGTTGTGCTCGTCATCTACCGAAAATCAAAAACATGTCTGAAGGAGACACCAACAGTCTGGCCATCCAGATTGCCAACCTCCTTAAAATTGGAGTTCAAAATCAAACCCAAATCCAGAATACCAAACCAAATCAGTTCGATAGCCTTAAAATTTACCTCAAACTCACAAGCCAAAACTATCCTCTATGGGCTCGGATGATACGAGTCGCCATAGGGGGGAAATCAAAAGCCTTTCTAAACCATCTCACTAAAGACCCACCGGAATCCACTGATGAAAAATATGAACAGTGGGAGCAAAAGTTGGGGGAGGAGGACAAAATTTCCGATATTTTTTGCTATTTATTGACGATTGTACACGCATGACTTGGACTTACCTTTTGAAAAATAAGTCTGAAGTATTTACAAAATTCACATTTTTTTGTGCCATGGTTAAAACCCAATTTAAAAGTGACATACAAATCCTCAGATCTGATAATGGAGGGGAATTTGTAAATACCTCCATGAAAGAGTTCTCACAAAAAGGGGAATAATTCATCAAACCTCTTGTGCTCATACACCCGAACAAAACGGGTTTCCAAAGGAAAAACCGTTTTCTTTTAGAAATAAATCGTGCCCTCATGATTGAATCCCATGTCCCCAAATGTTTTTGGCCCGAAGCTCTTGTTACCGCAACCTACCTTGTGAATCGTCTCCCAACAAGAGCCCTTGATTTGAAAACCCCCATCCAAGCCCTGTCCAAATTCCATAAACTTCCATCAACACTTACCCTCGAACCTCGTGTCTTTGGATGTTCAGTTTTTGTTCATATACCAAAAATGGAACGTTTCAAAATTGATCCGTGTTCTGAAAAATGTGTGTTCGTGGGATATGGAATTAACCAACACGGGTACCGGTGCTACAGCCCGAGCAAACGTCACATATTCACCACAATGAACTGTGACTTTCTTGAAACTGAATACTTCTACAACGCCCAACACACTGGTCAGGGGGAAAAGGAGTACAATGACGCATTGAGTTGGTTGAAATGGATGCCATCATCAGAAGAAATTATTCACACGTCACTACCATAATCCACAGATCTAGAAAACAGTACCACTAACAATGATCTCTCTATCCTAATGTCTAAGGTAAGTAATCCTCAAACTCATGAGCGTGTTGATTCTCTAACTGATTCCCCTACTGTTTCGCCCACTCTTTCTGATGCAAACATTAATTGTGAAATATATGATAATAGTGAATCTCTTGAATCATCCAACAATGAGACAGAACAACATTCATCACAGGTTGATCAGGATAATCAAATTGACCAAGAACCGGTTAGATATGAACTCCCTCCAAGAACTAACAGGGGTGTACCCCCAAAAAGATACACTCCTGAAAAAGAAGCTCGAAGATCCAGATATCCGATGGCAAACATAGCCAAAGGGAACTTATCACCAGAAGCCCAGATCTTTACCACCTCTCTATACTCCGAAGAAATTCCAACCTCCGTTGAACAAGCTTTAGAGTCCAAACATTGGAGAGAGGCAATGAAAACAAAAATGGATGCATTGAGCAAAAACGACACATGGGAAAGATGTATTCTTCCCCATGGAAAAAAAATAGTGGGATGTCGTTGGGTCTTTACTATAAAACACAAGCCAGACGGAACTATCGACAGATACAAAGCCCGACTAGTTGCAAAGGGATACACTCAAACATACGGGATCGATTATTCTGAGACATTTTCTCATGTAGCCAAGATTGACACAATCAGAGTTCTCTTCTCTATAGCTGCAAATAAAGGATGGCCTCTTCATCAATTTGACGTGACAAATGCCTTCCTGCATAGAGAGCTTAAGGAGGAAGTCTATATGGACCTCCCTCCGGGATTCGTGGAAAGTTCTAATCCAAGAGAAGTGTGTCGTTTGAAGAAATCTTTATATGGACTGAAGCAGTCTCCTCGAGCCTGGTTTGGCAGGTTCACTTTGGCCATGAAAAAATATGGCTTTAAACAGAGCAATTCGGACCATACTCTATTCCTTAAACGGAAGGGAAAACTCGTGAACCGCCTAATTATTTATGTTGATGATATGATAATCACAGGTAATGATGAGGAAGAGATGACGAGGTTGAGAACAAGTCTGTTCAAAGAATTCGAAATGAAAGATCTGGGGAGACTTAAATACTTCCTTGGAATTGAAGTCCTAAGGTCCAAACAGGGAATTTTTATTTGCCAAAAGAAATATGTCCTTGACTTGTCGGCAGAAACAGGAATGATTGATTGCAAACCTAAGGACACTCCTATGCTGGTGAACCAAAAACTCTATATGGAGGAGGAGGCGGAGTTGGCTGACAAGGGAAGGTATCAGCGGATAGTAGGGAAGCTCATCTACCCGCCACATACCCGCCCGCACATTGCTTATGCAAGAGGAGTTGTGAGCCAATTCATGCATCAACCTCAAATTTCCCACATGAAAGCCGTATTGAGAATCATCAGATACCTCAAAGGAACACCCGTCATGGAGTTCGCTTCAAGGAAAATGGACACTTAGAAACCCAAGTGTATACGATGCAGACCGGGCAGGAGACAAAGGAAATAGAAGATCAACATCCGGTTACTTTACTCTCGTTGGTGGAAACCTTATTACCTGGAGAAGCAAGAAACAGAAAGTGGTAGCCCTCTCAAGTGCCGAAGGTAATTTCGAGGAATAGCACGAGGCCTAGCAGAGGTATTGTGGATACGAAAGCTCTTGAGTGAAATTGGATACCGCTTAACTCAAACCAAAGAAAATCATGTGCGATAATAAAGCTGCCATTCAAATTTCGAAAATCCAGCTTCAACATGATCGCACAAAACATGTTGAGGTGGACCGACACTTCATCAAAGAGAAACTAGAAAACGGGATCATTGAGCTTCCATTTGTCCGATCAGAAGACCAGCCATGGATATATTAACAAAGGCGGTCAATGGGAAAAGTTTTATGCACTGTCTTGGCAAGTTGAATATTGGAAACCCCACTACTCAACTTGAGGGGGAATGTTGAAATATTCTTTGGGATCGTTTCCATCATGTCCCAAAATAGTCCATTGACCCGCTACAATCAAGGAGACTGATTTCTAGGCTTGGCTAATTGACAGCCAATCTTTTTCAATGTCTTTTATTCTATTTCCTTGTTTAGCAACATTGTGTAGGCTATTTATTTCCTGTACATTGGTCCTCAATTTAATATATCAGAAATACAAAAAGATTATCTATTCCAATCCTTATCATTCCTCTGATTATCAAAGTTAACAAATACTACCTCTTAAACTTAATTTTGGAAAAAAAAATAATACCCGCTGCAACGCAGCGGGCTATTATCCTTGTTTTAACTAAATAAAGAATTTATATTTACTATGGAAAAACAACAAACACAATAACAGATCAATACAGTTCCATTTTTGTTTGGGCAGAAGGCCCTTTTTGTTTTTATAAATGGCCTTCTTAATTTTGGGCTATAAAGTCACAAAAAGCGAAAGGAGTTTGCACACCCCATAAAATGATTTGGAGAATCTAATTTATTGTTTTTAGACATTTATACACTCACGGTTACTTTTATATTTTCACCCATGTGAGTGTATAATGAGAGTGTCCCAATTATTTTGTAGAGTGTGCAAATCATCTCCCAAAGCAAAAGGTTAGGCCACTGGTCTATCCCCAACTTCTCCGTTAATGCATCTGCTCCTAATTTGTTAGTTAAAAAGTGGAGAAAAAAATTCCAATAGAAATCCAACTTAGGCGTTAATGGAGTGGATTTGCATTTATCCACTCGATGTTATGTTATCCGGGGCAGATGCATTCATGGAGTGGATTTATAATGCATCAGCCCCTAATACACATTAATGGAGTGAATTTATAATGCATTGGCCACCGGATGTTTTGTTATTCGGTTCACAAACAAGCAAGAACTTGACAATCATATAATAGAAATTCAAAGTCATATAATCATACAAGTAAGGATAAAATAAGAAATAAAAGTAAAATGAGAAGGATGAGAAATAACCACAGCCGCATATTTCAGATGCACCTACAAAAAGAAATGCATCTTCCATGAAATTCTCCTTCTTCATTTGAAATGTGTGGCTGAAAACATTTCTCATTCTTCTTATTTTTATTTTTCTTCTTAGTGGATCCATTCCCATAATCATACAACAACTCTGTGAATATAGTTACCCTCATTAGAAATTTTGGATCCCTTTAAGGGGGTTTTCTAACTTATGCCATGATGACACAAGTTTAGAGCAATAAATAAACACATTTATTTCTTAAAAAAGCTTTATTTTTATATAAAACAATGATAAATATGACAATCATCTTTAACTTAATAAACTATTAATATCAACTAACATGTAAATATGGTAATATCACTTTGTTTTATGACTTTAAGCTTGTGCCACCATGGCACAAATTAGAAAATCCGTTTAAGAAATTATACTAAAGTATCTATTTTTAGAATTAATTAATTAAATAATACAATTAATGGATTAACTAGCCATAGGTATACCATTGGGCCTTTGGCTCAGTTGGTATTGCAATGAAGAGGAGAATCCTTTAGCCAGTGGTGCGGGGGTTCGAATCGAAAGCAGCAGCGGGGTTTTCATCCGGTCGTTACTCCAGCAAGGAAACTTGTGTGGAGGCGGTACGGTTTCCTCGTGGCACCGAAGCCATTCTTCGGATCAGCGTGGACCCGGTTAAGACAACATAGTCTGGTCGAGGTTGTGGTTAGGGCCCTCTTTCGGGAGGGTGGTGAAACCTAAGTTGGAAAGTCACCTGTCAAAAAAAAAAAAAACTAGCCATAGGTATTGGCAATGACATGTGTTTGCCAAAAGTCTAGTGAGTCGATTATCAACTTTGACTTAGAATTTCTGTGGGTCTCACATCGGTGTCGGTACAACTCAAAATTGTCTTTGCCAAAGCCTTTAGCGACGGACGATTGGCGAGGACTTTTTAGTGAAGACATGTCTTGACCAAAACCTTTAATTTTGGTTTATAAATATGTTTGAAACATGGGGTTGTTGTTTCTTCTCACATTTCTAATTATTTATTTATTTACTTATTTTTGAATGGCAATTGTGGCTACATTGCTTCTAGCCCAGAAGGCGTAGCGAGCTCCTACAACCAAGTTGGGTCCACCCAGAAGTCAATGACATTCTTTCCTTTACGCACACGAGAAAAAACCCTTATCGCCTTAGACAAGACTCAAACTTGAGACCTTTCTCATTTTAATTTTTCTTTTAATTTAATCCTAAGTAATTATAAAGAAAATTTCATTGATTACTTACTGAAGTTTTGCTTGGGTTCAGCCCCTTGTTTTATTTGGGATCACTAAGGGCCTACTTAGTTTTGGGATATGAAAGATACCAAAAGCAAACGTAAGTTTACTTAAAATGTTAGGTATAGGGGGGTTATCAACCCACTTCTCCATTAATGCATCCACCCCTAATTTATTAGTCGCAAAAGTTAAAATGATCTTTGTCTGGCTAACTTAATTAATTCATCCAAGAAGCTATTTTAAATTTTTAATTGATTATTTGCACTTGCGGCTTTACGCCGGTTTTTCTATAAAATAGTAAACCCGTAAAACGTCTACGTATATGAGACAACGTATTTAAAATTCAGATAGAGCGTAGTAGATGGTTGTACAACATTGAAAGTTCAAACTTTGTATTTGTAAGGGGAGTGCAACTTTTCTCAGATATGATGACGCAAATCGGATTAATAAATGAGATATTGACATTTTTTTTCCTTGTGTAGTAGATCGTAGAAACTTCATTAAATTAAACGGTATGCGTTTAACTGAGAGTCACTTGATTTAGCACGGATTTGTCTTAAAGTATGCTTATTGGTAATGACATGATAAAATACTAGCTGATTATGTTGGAGAATTAAGCTAATTCATACAGTACTCTTTTATACATCATTACGTATGTGTGTATGTCAGTATGTGTATACACCCGTACACATTAGAAAAAAAAAAAGATTTCAACTCATGAAGAATATGAGTATTCTTGAATCGCATAAATGCAGCCATGAAGGCAAAACATCAACTAAGCAACTGTGACTTTGGCAACTTGCCTAGTTGCCCCTAACCAACCACACTCACATTCTTATAATTGCTGAAAACAACTTTAAAAGAAAAAAAAAATAATAATAATTTGCGAAAATTTGATTACATACATGCATGTATATGTATGATAAATTAAATTAATATTTATTTACTAATAAAAGATAAAGCAGTCATAAACACGGATCAACTTGAAGGCAATCATATGATTAGTTTGAACTTTAAATTAAAGTTGTATTAATGACTCTTAATTTATGTGATTAGTTTGCACTTTTAATCAAAGTTATTATCGTGGATCCATAATTACTCTCCACTTCACCCAGGGTGCCTCAAAATATTTATTTAGAAGATCCAAAGCCTAGGTCAATTTTCTTGTAGTGTATTACTGCTTCAAATCGCAATAAATTAATGGATACATAGACAACGTTTATCAAGCATCTCAGATCAACATTAAGTCACGCTCGATCTTATTACGTTTGAACAACATATTTTCGCCATATATGATATAGGTGGCTAGGCCAAATACACATGCATACATGCATCATATATAACATATAAAAAATGCGGCAACCTTTCAGAGATCATACAAGAACTTGCTAAAATCCTCCATTTGTTGAGCTTTTAATGAAATAGCAATCGACACGCTCCCGTCATTGATCGGACTTGGTAACAAAAAACACATACCATCCACTGGGAAATAAGCAGGCACCATGGATATAGGTCGGCCCCATCCAAAATCGGCCTTATATATCGGGATCCTCATCCAACTATTTATCACAAGATTAGGACATTTTAACTTAAACCTACGGAATAGAGTTTTCAGATCGGATTGTAGTTCCAGATAGTCAATTGCCGATTTTAGATAATCACTATCTCTTTGTGCTATCGCGTCATGTACTTTAGTCAAAGCGCAAAAAGTTTTGTCTGAAACTAACTCGCCGGCTTTTGCTTTAGGAGTGATTAAAAATATAACATTCCCAAAATAGCCTGGTGGCAAAGCAGGCTGAAGGCGAGACCGTCCATCAGTGGGGATGTAGAGCTCGGTCTCCTGATCATCTTCTAACCCACGGACTTTACACACCGATTTCCAGATATGGCCAGCAAGTACTTCGTACGTGCTAAAGTTGATTGAGTTGCCATCCTTCTTGGATTTTGCTTTGAGCTCATTGAGTTGGTCTAGTGTCAGCTTGAAAATGGACGTGTCAATTATTGTTTCACCTAGTGAGGATTGGAGCGGACATGATTTCATTGTTGGAACGGGATTGAATTCCACGTGCTCGAAAACAGGCTGCGGTGGGTTCCGAGCACGGAGGAGGGTCCTGTCTATGAAAGGTGGGAGAGTAAGGTCAAGGCCACGAGCGAGTTCGGACCATGAGTTAACGAAGTGCATCATAGATGTCCCGTCCGCAAGATGATGGCTTATCCCAATTCCTAGCGTAACTCCCCCGCATACGAAGTGTGTTACCTGCTCAAACAAAAAAAAGTATATAACACTAGTCACTCCATTTATAATTAGTAAATGAGTCGAACTTTGTACCTGCACTAGCAGCAGAGGATACGAATTAATTCCCAACGAATAATCAACCTGCGGGACAAGTTTCACAAACTCCAATCTAGGTATAAAATCGCCGAAATCAGCGAGTACACAATCTGACTTGGCTACCACAAACAACACGCCTTGTCCTTGACAATCAATCTCGATCCTGCCATTATGGTCTTCTTTTAACCGTCCTGCCACCGGGTAAAATGCAACCAAGACCCTACTCAGAGCATCCTTCATAACTTTGGTATCAAAGAAGTTGCTAGCAGAACCATCAGACCGGTAAAAGTACACCAGAAGTGTGTGGTACTTGGATACCAATAAGTCGAGGTCAGAGTTCCATACCTTGGTTTCTGGTGTCTCCTCTGCTGGCCTCACCATGGTTGATTCGCTTACCACGATATTCATTATCTCTAGTTAACCAACTGAAAATAATTGCAAGCTAATGATGTGAAGAAGCGAACAATCAAATTAGAGAACTTTACCTGTCTGTGATAACTTATTACTGATAAGTACGTATGTTGAAATACTGAGCATGCAGAAGTCTTTATAAAAAGTTTTCAAAATGTTGACGTAGATACAGGATTAAACGAGAAATAAAATTAAAATAAGAAATAGTAATATACTTTAGGATACTTATTTTACATATCAAACTTTAATAGTAATATTTTATTTTACATCTCAACCATCTATCTAAAAAGAAATCAATGACCGAGATTAAAAGCATTTTATTATTTCACATATTTTTATAATTTAAATTTAAATCGTTAATCGTTGTTTAAAATATTTACATCGCGACGAAGCATTTAATTATCTTTCTAGACGGGCACTTTGATATACTTTCGAGAAAAGAAAAATTGCTTTTTCCTGTTTTTTCGTTTTTTTTATGTTAGTGAAATTTGCATGAAAAAAATCATATATAATAAAACACTAAGTTGAATATCACATGTGATATTAGTGTTAAATCATATATATGATATGTAATATCATATGTGATATTACACTAATATCACATGCGATATTACATAAATATCACATGTGATATTACATATCATATATGATTTAATACTAATATCACATGTGATATTCAAATTACTGTTTTATCATATATGATTTTTTAATGCAAATTTCAGTAACATAAAAAAACAAAAAAAACTTAAAAAAAAAGGTGAAAAATACGGAAAAATTTTTTTCGTCGAAAGTATATCAAAGTGCCTATATATAGAAAGATAATTAAATGCTCGTCGCAATGATATATTTTTTTTCGCTTAACGATTAACGGTTTGAAAGATATTAATATTTGAAAAAAGATGATGAAAGTGGGTTTTTTTAATTGTTGAGATTAATCTCATCCATTAGATCAAATAAAAATGGAAGGTGGAGATTGATCTCTTAATATGTAAAGAATCTTTTGTCCTCAAATGATCTTAAATCATATACTTTTTACTTAGCTGCTAAGCACAAATTTCTTAGCTGCTAAGCACAAATTAGGGACCACTTACGTATGAATACATAAATCAGGGACTAGTTATTGTATATAAAAACAAATAACTGCAGGGATGTTTGCAGCAGAGATGTTATCCTCTTTTAAAATTTCCGACTAAACATTACTTTTTATTATCTTACTTCATCAATGTACGCTTAATTTTTTTTCTCGACTTCACCCATATGACCGGTTTATATTAAAATAATATTCCCTCCGTCCTAAAATTTGTCCCCTAACAAAAAACACACAATTTAATAAAAACATAATTATTACTGCTTTCTCTCTGTTACTTTTATCAGAATGACAATTTTAGCCTTAATAATTAATTAATGTCTTCTTTAGAATTTGTAATCATAATTTCAAACAATGATTATTTGTTAAACTCGATCAAACTTCCCTATCTATATTTAATAGTGGACAATTAATTAAAATTGCATTACAAAGAAAGGAGGAAAGTTTTCAAATTAATAAACCATGCAAAAATGAATTTCAAATTTCGTGAACTTTTGAAATAAACGATTTAAAGAAACATATTTCGATATGAATGAGAAGAGTAATTTAGTCGAACTAACCGTGACATTGATGCAACTAATACAAGAAATATTGAACTGTCAATTTATGTGGTTAAATTACTCAAGGAAAATGAGACTTTGAAAAGGCACCACAAAGACCTAGGTGATTCAATCAAAGAAATCAGGACTAAAACTTTAAAACAAACAACCTCTTCGATGGTCAAAATCGATGAACTCAAAGCTCAATTTCAGGATAAGGGTTTCACTATCACAACATTAAAGAATGAACTGAGAAAATCATAGGAAAAGTGTAAACACTAAGTTTGCAAAACCATCAATCTTGGGGAAACCAGTTTTACATCAAAATAGAAACCAATCAGTTGTTAGACAACCAATGTGTTTAGATCTGAACGACAAAAATTGTCAAAAACACGGTTTGCCTCCTAAGTTGGTGTGAAACAAGTTTTGTCAAAACCAGTCACTTCATAACCTAGACCTAAGAAACAGGAAGTTAATGCTCGTGTTAAGGTCCAACCCTTTAAGACTAGGAATAACAAAAAGTCTTCCACTGTGTATGAGAAGCCAAAAAATCCTAGCTCTTGCCTTAAGTAGATACCGACTGGTAGAATCTTTAAGAATGCTGGACTTAGATGGATACCTACTAGTAAGTTGTTCACCGATGGCAATGCCAAGGGTGACTGTGAAAACCCTAAGGGTCTGGATGCTGATGTCACTAACCTACATAAATGCAAACAATCTTGTAATGTTAGTGCATGTAGTCTTTACTGTGTCGTGCCCATGGTCTTCGTGAAAGTGGCAGTACTTCGACATGTCCCTGGCTTTGCTTCGCACTGACATCCGAGGTGGTGGGTCGAAGGACTTTGCGGCTTTCTCGGTAGCCAGAATCTCCCTGGGAGATTTGACCAAGTTTGCCAAGAGTCCATGATTCGAGCCTTTGTTGTAGGGAGTGAAGCGATCTCTATTCTTCTTCCTATTCTTGGATCCTTCCCAGGAGGACCCTCTGGAGAATTTATCGGAGGCTTCTCTTTGTTCTAACGGAGCTCTGTTTGCTGCTACTTCCTTGGACTCAATCCAAGTGTAAGTCTTCTCCATCAGTGCCTTGTAAGTGGTAGGAAGGTCGGTGGACAGGAATTCCACCAAGCTTCGAGTCCGTAGGCCATGTACAAAGCCATAAATCCTTTGTTCCTCGTGCAACCCCAGAATTTGCAAAGTTTCATCGGTGTACCTTGTGAGGAACGCCCTTGTGCTTTCGCTGTCCCTTTGCTTGATGGTATGCACGACTAGATGAGTCTTGGTGTACTTCTTCTGTTGGCTAAAGTGTGATCGGAACTTAGCCTTAAGATCATCTAGACTTACTATGCTCCCCAACTTTTACCCATTCCACCATATTCTTGCGGAGTCTCTGAGCGTGTACGCGAACATGTGGCATGCTACGGCATGACCCACTTCTCGCATCTTGATAGCGCCTTCAAAAATGTAAGAAGTTATCAGGATCGCCTTTCCCATCGTAGGTGCCTATGTGAGTGGGCATCTTTAAACTGTCAGGCAGAGGGTAGTCTTCAATCCACTTCACAAAAGGTGTGCAAGCTTCAGAGGCTTCGGCATAGTAAGGGTTATATGGAGTGGATAAACAGGTGTAGGGTTATACGGGTTAGGAAATGGTTGTGTGAATGCAGCGTAGGCTGTGGAAGGTTGATACGAAGGGTTTCCACCCATTGCCTGTGTAGAGTGCACATGAACGTGTCCGTAAGGCACTTGCTGGTAACTCTGGTTGTGGAGAGACCCATTTGGAGGGTAGGTATTATAGGTTTGAGCAGGTAGGTAGGGATTCATTCCCTGAGGGGGCAGTTGGTGCATCCTGCAGTATGGAGGAGGCCCTCCGACACCTCGAGACGTATGATGGAGGTATCGAGCCCCATCTCCTCTTCCTAAGTGGGCTAGGAGAGGTGGTAGGTTTACCCCTCCGCTTCCTACCGGGTTGCTTCCTCCGCTTGAGTTCTCGCCCTTCTTTCACCTTGTACCTTTCCTTCTTCCCGGATCTCCTCCGACCTTCTTCAAAACCGACAGCTTCTTCCATTGGGCCTTCTTACGGAAGGAGAACCATTTCGTAAGGCCGAACGCCCCCTGTTAATGGTTTGAGGCCTTTCGTCTACCTCGATCTCTTCGCCATATTCCTCACCGAATATTCTAGTTCCCTTCGTGATCTCAGTGTTGCAAACTTGCCTCTTATGAGCCCTTAGCAAGGACTCTAAGGCTTCGAATTTTGCCTCTACGAAGGCAGGGCTAATTTCAGGAATAGGGTTAGCGGTAGTTGAGGCGTGATGTACGGGAGTGGTTTCCAAACGAGATCGTGTAGTGAATGTGGAGGCTGTTGTGGGGGTGAGATTATCGGTGTTAGTTGTGTTAAGAGGTACCAGGGTAGAGAAACCTGGTGGAGGTGTATCTTCCCTTCCTGGTTCCATGCTGGAAAAGTAGCGTAATCGGTTAAGGTTATAAGACTGGGTGATTACGGGACTAATAGTAGCGGGTCCCACGGATGGCGCCACTGATTGTACAATAAATTGCACTACTAGGCTTTGATGATGATCAAAGGTATGAGGGGTGTATGTTCCAGCCAAGATTGTCTTTCACCTAAGAATAAGAAATACGAAGACACTACGTTAAGTGATTACGCAGGGGTTGAACCCTGCGAACCACCTCCGGCGTGAGAGTAAGTATGAGTTATGGTTGTATAAGTGTATGTAAGTAAAGAAATGAGTGTTCAATGAGCTTACCATAATTCTCTGCCCGTCCAACCTATTTATAGTGGACGAAATAGGGTTAGAGGCACCTCTGCTTAAATGTCGGAGAACATGGGGGCGTCCCATGCTTGTGGGTAACCACTAGGGCTTTGTGACCCACGTTCTCAAACTTGGCGGGAAAGCCAGGAAAGAGAGGGAGATCATGGGTTGGACCAAGTCAGGAGGTTCTCATATCCGTTGCTCCTTCGTCAACTATACCCCGAAGGGCTTAGGGCTTCAAATGGCGAATTCCCCGCAGTAACCTTCGTGTACGTAATGGTTTGACGCCTTACGAATATTCGGAGACCTAACTTGGGCCTTCAGCAGGGCTTCACACATCTCGGGGGTTTCCTTCGAGCTGTTCGGAGGGTACATCATCAGTTTCTAAAACCAATTTCAATATTTATTGAAAGTTGAAAGTATAAAAAAATAAAGTTTGAATTACCATCAGTAGCGATGTGTGCAACACCGGCGGCTTCTTGGTGGTTCCCTCGTTGAAAAAAATAAAAAGTATCAATTAAACAAAATTAAACTATACCCACATGTTGCAAAACATAAACTGGAACAATCACAACCACCTCTTGTCGTTGGTCCTAAGGTAGATAAATCACTTCGAGTAGCGAAGATGGTAGCGGTGCGAGGTTGATGAAGACGTTTGGGAGGTATGAAGATAAGATTGAGATTTTTTTTGTTATAATATGTGAAAAATCTTGAAACCGTGATAAATAAACTGATGGTAACAACCACAATAACAAAAGAATCACATACCCAACCCGAACGATGAAACAACAACTAATTTCACAAAACCTAAAAATTAAATCCAAACCCTAACTCACATATGAACAAAAATTTACAAATTCAAGCTCATCACAACCAGCAAATCAATAAGCTAAACAATTAGTAGCTCAAGATCCGATTATAAGTTGGGAAGAAACCGATGTGTAGAAAAGTGTAGAAGAAAGGAGTCGGTGAAGTTTATCTATAAGTAAAATAATGCTTGTATACTGGACCGAGAATGAGAACCCAACATATACCTCAGAAGCCCAACAAATAAAATAGTATGCCGACCATTAAAAAAAGTAAAAAAATATTTAAAATAATATTAAGGACGTAGCAATTTAATATAGATATACAATAAAAAGTTTAAAAATATTATGCATAACTAGTTACTTTTACCTTTAATTTTTCACCAAAACATTCCAAACATTTACTTTGTTAAAATAAATAATGTATGTGGCGCCAAATGCTCCAATTCTATAATGATAACATCAACAACCATAACCAGCAGACACACACACTAACACACAATCACTAAAACCCATCAATGGCTTTATATCACACCTTCAGCTTAACCGATCTCACCTCATTCCCTTTAACCAAACACCCCAAACTCATCTCCAAACCCTCATCATTTTTCTAAAAAGTTTCACCTTTCGTTGTTCGTTCAGTTGCAACTTCTGGCGAGTCGAATGGCGAAGGAACGAGTGCGGAAAGTGTCGGCAAAGCGAAGAAGAAGTTGTCGGAGCAGTCGGATTGGGAGGCGAAAGATGCGGAGGGAAATGATTATTTGTATAGGCTTGGGAAAGATTCCGAGAATATGAATATTGCTGGTGGTGCTAGAGCTGGTGTTATTGATGATTTGTTTGTTGGCGATTTCCTTGGAAAGGATTGTATGTCATTTGTTCTTTCTGTTTTATCAGTTTTCATTATTTGTTTTGGTAATAATGTAGGAAAATGTGTGGCTTAGTGGCAAAAGGCTTGCGACTGTATCACTAAAATATGAGAGTCACAAGTTCAATTCCCTAGCAAACAGTCGTGAATTGGCCACACCAATCTATTGGGAGGGCTTAACGAGGTTTGGATGGGTTCAAACCCCGTGGATTAGTCAGCCAAAAGGTGGGAAACCATGGTTACACAAGAAAGAAAAAACATAAAATTAAAAGAAGAAAAACAAAATGTAGCATACTTTCGTTAGTTTCGGTTGGCTGAATGTCATAGCGTGTAAACAAGTAATTACCGGATAGGGGTAAAGAAAAGAAACGTTAATTGAAAAATAGGGAAATGGTCTGAAAATGGCGCTGATTCATACTTGCCACTTCTTGTAGTTGTGTGTACCATTGTTCGAATCCGATTATTTCGTGCACATCTTTTCAAAATTTGATTATTTTGTGTAGTCGAATCACGTATGTTAATACAATTCTGGGCGCTCCCTTGCGAAGATTAGTGTAGGCCAACTTCTCAGGGAATAGATCTTGTACTAAGTATTCGTCTTGGTTTAAAGCTGCTAAGAAAGTAAACACCGTTAGTCTCACCGCGGAACGGGGTTCCGCGATCAACCTCCGGCGTGAGAGTAAGTAAGGGTTTTAGAGAGATAAAGTTAGTTCTAGAGTGAGAGAGTGGATGCGTGTTACCATTTGAATAGTGGCGAAACCCCTATTTATATGGTTGACCTTTCTGTTGTGTTCTCATGATCACGTGACGTGAGAGCGGAAGTTTGTAAGTGGGGAGTGACGTAGGTCAACTCAGAGTTTGTTCCGTTGTCATGACAACAATGCTTTTGAGCGGGAGTTTGTCCCGCTTTCCTTTTTTGGGGACTGCACGTTATAGTACCTTAATCCTGGGCGAGATTCCCTACCTTTTATGTGGGGCGCGGTTGTGGCCTCCTCCGGACGTATCTCTTACCCGCGGATCGGTCTTGTATTAAGTGTTCACGCCGTGCATACATGGACAATGGTTGAGTGACCTCTGACAGGTTACGTGTTTGGTCCGCGCCCGACCCGTATGAGTGCCAGGGGGATCATACGCGATCAAGTCCCCCAGTCTAGTGTGCTTGTTGGTCCAGGACAAGCGTTCTAGACTAAGTTGTTTCATCCATCCGCGGTTGGGTGTCCCGCGGGTAACCCTAGTCATTGCTGACTGTACTTCCCACTTATACAGTGGATAAGCGTTACAGCTGTCCCTTGGGAGTCGCGAACGGTTCTAGACCGCGCATTTTCTGACTGACGTGACGTTTTGGCTGCTTCTATCTCATCCGTTGATCTAAGCAGATCTGGACCATCCGATACGAGCCGGGGACGTGGCGATTTCTCAGCCATTCAATTAGCCTGTTGGTTTTACTTTTGGGAGGGTATAAATACCCTTCCTTTTTACCTTCTTGGTTATCAAGGTTCTTTCATCTTCGTGTGTAAAAGAAAAAAGCCAACCAAGCCCTTTTTGTGCGCTTTAGTTGCTCAGGTTAGGTTTTTCTTCCCTACAGTAGTTCCATGGCTAAGAAACTCCTGCGGTGATTTTACTTGTAAGTTATCCCTTAAAGATCTAAATGATTTTTGCTCTAAATACCATATCCCCACAACTCGCTCATCATCTTCTTCCTGGCCTAATGATACCATAAAGAACGCCTCGTGGTAAGATAGGCGTATACTAGGTTTTTGAATTCTCGCAATTTTAGGATCCGCCTTTCCAAGTTCTTGTGCAAAGTTGTTTTGGAGTATTTTCAAATTCATCTGTCGCACTTATCCGTGTTAGCCATGGCTAGGATAAGTCATTTTGAGATCCTATGCTGCGTTCACGGTGGTATCCCCACCGTATCCTTGTTTAGGAAATTTTACTACTCCGGTATGAAGGATGGGTGGATGACCTTAGAGAAACGTAAGGGTCCTAAGTCTTTGGTTGTTCCGGTTTGTTACACTGCTCCTCTGGATTCTGTAAAGAATTGGAAGGAGTATTTCTTTTGGGTTGACGCGACTGTCTTTCCTTTGGCTATTTCGTGGAACGATAAAGTCTCCGTTGACCGTGATCCACCCCTATCGGATGACGATATTGATCTGGAGTTATTACACCTCCTTGATACACAACGTTCTCCCTTCAAGAAGTTTCCAGAGCCATTTCTGTGTGTAGTGGGTCTTAGCCGCTCATGGGATGACGCGACGACACGCCCCACTTTCATGGTTTCGGATACTGAGGGTGGGTTTTCCTTCTAGGGTTTGTCGCGTCTTATTCTTTCTTTTGTCTATTTTGTTTCTAATACTTCTCTTTTTTGTTTGCAGAGATGTCTCTTTTTGCTTTCATCAACCAGCCAGATCCGTTCGATGTGACATCCGGAGAGAGAACTTTGCAGGAGGGCGAGAAGATGCTGCAAGAGGAGACTGCTGGGCGTGTCATAGAGCCCTCTGAGAACTTGATCACGTTGGTCCAAGAGACCATCGTGGAGAACGTGGAGGCGGCCAAGGCGAGCAAGGCTACTGGGAAAAAGAGGGTGAGGATTAATGTCTCCCCTAAGCAGCCAGAGAAGAAAAGAATTGTTCCCGTACCGGAGCAGGGCTCCGGATCTGCTGTCGGTAAGACTCCCCTCTTTTTTTATACTGCTTTATGCCACCTTCTTTCTTTTGATTAGAGAAAAACCTAAGTGTTTTTTACCTATGCAGGAAGTGCTGCCGCGAGGCCTATTCCTGTTGTGAAGCTCCGCGATGAGTCTGACTCCGGACCTCAGCAACTGGATACTACTGTTGCTTCTTTTGAGGCTACCCCGCATCTGCAGGCGGACCCAGATGCTACTTCGAAAACTTCCACCAGCGCTCATCAAGAAAATTTGGACACCGATATGTCTGGGCCCTCTCAGCCACCACCTCATCAACAAGAAAGTGTTTTCGAGGCTGAGTCCCCCCTGCAGGACCAATCTACTCATCGCCCCGCGGCATCTGATGAGGATTTTACCAAATCGTCTCGTGGATACCGCGGAGGCAAAAAATGTGTATGTTCAAAAGTGGCTTCCTACCAATGAGTTCCGGATGGATGATCCTTGGATATGTCGAAGTTTAGTGGACAACCTTTCAACTCCCGGTTATTTATCCATATCGCAAACACGCCGACGCGGATCTGTTAGAGCAGTACAACATGATAACCACACAACAGACATGCATGTCTTCAGAGGTGCGTCTGCGGTTGGAATTTGAATTGAATCAGACTGCCAAGTTGAACAGGAGACTTGAGAGAAGGGAGAAAAAGATTGAGAGTTTGAAGGGAAAGCTGGTGGAGTTAGAGGGTGAGGCTGCGGAGGCAAGGGGCATTCGTGAGCGTGTGGGTTTGCTTGAATCTGAGTCTGAGGAAGTTAGGAGGTTGAAGGAGCGTGTGGCTCAGCTGGAGGGCATGATTGCACCCAAGGATGAGCAGCTGGCTACCTTGACTATTGAGAACGCGGAGTTGAAAGGTAAGGTCGCAGGACTTTCCGCTGTTTGTGATGAGCTGAAGGCGCAGGTTAATGAGGCCAGTTTATTTGATGAAAGGTTGAAGGAGTGTGAGAAAGAGGTCCGCAGTTCCTATGACGGCCGCTTGGCAGAGTTGGACCAGCGGTTGGCGGAGCTGAACATCTACTTTGATGAGGAGTTATTCCCCAGCACTCTTCTCGCCGTTGAGGGAAAAAGATGGGTAGTAGGGCATGGCTTCCGCAGAGCTTAGATGGCGTTTAAGCACTCTGAAGAGTTGTAGACCCGTCTGGGGGATTGCATCAGCTAGGCCATTGCTGAGGGGTTAAGGCAGGGGTTAGAGGCGGGGATTGTTCATGGGGCCAAGGGCGTAAAGCTGGAACAGATTAAGAGTTACAATCCCCGGGCGAATGAAGTCTACAGCGAGTCTGTTGTGAGACTTAGCGACGTTCCTTTTCCGCTTCTGGATTCCCTATAGAGGCATGCAAGGATGCCCCCTTGGAGTACCTCATGGCTCAGCTGGTGTTGCAAGAGGAGCGACCCAGTGGGTCGGGGAACTTTGTGTTTAACTGCCCAACAACGGAGGAGGTTTTGCTTCCGGTTCCCTACCGCAAACTATTACAAGGCCCGCATTGCCGCGATAAAGAGAAGAAAAGCCAGCTGAAGGGTAAGAAGTTTGATTTCTGGAACCCTGACCTGATTGTCTCCAATGTTGTCCACCATGTTACTTCTACCGGGGAGCCCTCCATGGTTATAGTTTCTTCTGGTCCGACTCCCTCTGCCCCGATCACTGGTCCAACCAGAGAAGAAGAAGAAAAAGAGGAGGAGGAGCAGGCTACCCATGATGACATGTTTGACACGGAAATTCTTGACCGTGCCGGGGATGTTTAAGGTGCCTTTCCACGGGCGGCATTTAGACTATGCCGCCTCTCCAGTTTATGTGAAGCTTGATTACTTTATCTGTTTGGTCTGGGCCGCGGTTGCCGTGACGCCTTTATTTTGTAATCCGGGGGTATGCCCCTGTGTACTTGTAAAGAATCTTTTGTGGACTTAATGGAAATACTTTTTGTTCTATGCTTACATATATGTTTTTGTTGCGTGCCGGAGTTAATTGTTCCGGGCTTTGTATTGTACCCGTGTCCGTACTTTAGCAGTCCGGGGGTAATATGGATTGGTCAATGGGTTTGCAATACCACTTATATGCCTGGGTCAATTATGAGGTTGCTCGTCCTTTATATGCAACATGTTTTGTCTCGGATGCAAGAGATATGTATAAAAAATAAAAGATGTAAATGAATCTTGTTTGGAAAATTTGTAGAGCGGGCCAGGCTCTACGTTTCATTGACAACTAGAAAATATTACAATAAAATTAAAGGCATAAAATTTAAAGTGGTTTCCCCTGTTGTCCGGACCTGATCCGTGATCAACTTACAAGAGGCGGGGATAACCAACTTACACTTACACATAACATTTCTTCAAATTTCGGATGTTCCATGTTCTTGGGAGTAGTTCCCCATCCGTACCTCTGAGCTTGTACGCTCCGTTTCCTAGCGCTTCCACCACTTCATATGGCCCCTCCCATTTTAGGCCAAGCTTTCCGTGTCTTCCACTGACTAGCTTCGTTACTGCGGTAGACAAATTCTCCAGGCCTGAATGCCGTGCTTCGGACTTTAGCATTGTAATATTTTTCCATCTTAGACTTGCTGCGCGCTTCTTCAATGGCCGCGACTTTTCTTTTCTCTTCCAAGAGGTCCAAGTTTAGATGGAGGTTCTGGTCGTTGGAGACTTGGTTCACGGCTGTGCATCGGAGGCTTGGCATTCCAATCTCCACTGGAATGACTGCTTCGGTGCCATATGTAAGGGAAAATGGGGTTTCCCCATTGCTTGTCTTGATCATGGTCCTGTGTGCCCAGAGCACGTGCGGCACTTCCTCTATCCAGTCCTTGCTTCCTTTCTCAAGCCTTGCCTTGAGACCTTCTCCCAAGCTTTTGTTCGGGCTCTCCATCAACCCATTTTCCTGCGGATGCTTCACCGAGGCAAATCATTGCCTGATGTTAAGCTTCTCGCACCAGTCCTTGAATGGGTTGTCGTGGAACTGCTTTCCGTTGTCCGACACTATTTCCCCGGGCAAGCCGAAGCGACATACTATGTTGTCCCAAACGAACTTTTTTACCTGTCTTCCTGTGATGGAGGCTAGGGGTTTGGCCTCAATCCACTTGGTGAAATAGTCTATCCCCACAATCATAAATTTCACTTTGCCTGGTCCCTCTAGGAAGGGTCCGCAGATGTCCAGGCCCCACTTGTAGAAGGGCCAGGGGGAAGTGATTGGGGTCAGATTTTGCTGCGGGTTTTTTGGTACTGGGCGGTGGACTTGGCAATCTTCACACTTCACACTTCGGATTGCTTTGGCCACCACCGCCCTTGGCCCTGAGTGCATGCTGCATGATCCTTCGTGAATCTCTCGCAGCACGTAGTTGGCCTGGACGGGGCCCACGCACCGGAGCCATGGTTCTAGGAAAGATTTTCGGAATAGGATTCCGTCTCTCAACGTATACTGTTGTGCCTTGATCCCCAGCTTTCGGGCTTTGCTGTCATCCGCCGGTAGTGTCTCATCCCTTAGATAATCAATCAAGGGTGTCATCCAAGTGTCTCCATCTTCTTCTACGACTGCCAGCACTTCCTTTTCCTCAATGGACTTTTCCTTCAAGACTTCCACAAGCACCTGTTTTGTCGTGTTTAAGCCGGTGGACGCTATCTTGCTCAGCGCGCTTGCTTGTTCTGCCCGGGAATCTGTTTGATGGAGAACGTCCAGAATCCCTCAATTAGTGCTTTAGCTTTTGCCAGGTAACGTGCCATGCTCTCCTCCCTTGCCTCATATGCTCCATTGATCTGATTTGCCACGAGGCAGGAATCAACATTTGCTGACAGGTCCTTCACCTGCATCTGTTCCGCGATCCTCAACCCTGCGATCAGTGCTTCATACTCGGCCTCGTTGTTGGATGCCTCAAATTCGAAGTGTAGGGCGTATGTGAATTCCTTTCCCTCCGGGTTTGTTAGAATTAAACCTGCCCCGGAACCTTCCTGACACGCGGATCCGTCTGTGAATAAATTCCACGGCTTTGAGTACGGTTGCTTGTCCGCTTTCTTGTCTGGGGTTCCTTCTTCGGGAATTTCGGCAATGAAGTCTGCTAGCACTTGCCCTTTAATGGCTGTCCGGGGTCGGAAACTGATGTCATGTTCGTCTAGTTCTATCGCCCATCCGGCCAATCTTCCACTTTTCTCCGTTTTCGTCAGGACTTGCTTCAGTGGCTGATCTGTGATGACCGCCACTGGGTGCGCTTGGAAGTATCGCCGCAGTCTGCTGGATGCATACACCAGTGCGAGGACAAGCTTCTCCATTGGGGTGTAACTCACCTCAGGGCCCTTTAGGGCGCGGCTGACGAAGTACACGGGCTGTTGCCGCGACTCTCTCTGTGCTAACAAGACTGCACTTATAGCTTCCTGGGACGCGACTAGATACATGATCAGTTCTTCCTTCGGGCTTGGTGCAATGACCATTGGCAAATCGGCAATGTGCTTCTTCATTTCTTTGAATGCCTGTTCTGCCTCGGCCGTCCAGTGAAAGTCACTCTTCTTGATGCACTTTTTCAATGTCTTGAAGAATGGGAGGGACTTTTCTGCTGACTTGGACATGAAACGGCTTAGGCTGGCTAACTTTCCATTCAAGGATTGTACTTCCTTTTTGGTTGTTGGGGATTTGAGTGTAGTCACAGCCTTGGACTTGTCCGGGCAGGCTCTGATGCCCTCTTTGCTTACCACATGGCCCAGGAACATTCCCTGTTCCGCCCTAAATGTGCACTTTTTGGGGTTTAGCTTCATGTTGATAGTCCGCAAGGTTATGAAAGTCTCCTCTATATCCCTGAGTACCTTCTCTTCTGAATGGCTTTTGATGACTAAGTCATCGACGTACACTTCCAAGTTTCTTCCAATCTGTTTGTCAAAAGCTCTGTCCACTAGCCTTTGGTATGTGGTTCGGCATTCTTCAAACCAAAATGCATTTTGGTGTAGCAGAAGATGCCTTGGTTTGTGTGGAATGCTGTTTTTTCCTCATCCCCGGCCGCCATTTGTATTTGATGATACCCTTTATACGCGTCAAGGAAGCATTTGAATGAGTATCCGCAGAGAGACTCGACTTTCCATTTGATCTCCGGCAGGGGGTAGCAATCTTTCGGACAAGCTTTGTTCAAATCTTTGAAATCCATGCACATTCTCCAGCTTCCATCACTCTTTTTGACCAGAACTGGATTAGACAACCAATCATGGTAGTGGACTTCCTTCATAATTCCAGCTGCGACGAGCTTGGTGACATCCTTATTGATGGCTTTGTTTCTTTTCGGGGCTTGTCCCCTCTTCTTTTGCCGCACAGGGTTATAGCCTTCCCTGACATTCAACTTGTGTTCCGCGATTGTCCGCGGAACTCCAGTCATATCTGAGGGTTGCCAAGCAAAAACGTCCAAGTTTTTCTTAAGCAGATCGCAGAGGCTCTTCTTTCCTTTTTCACTTAACCCCCCCCCCCCCCCCGATGGTGATCGTTTGGTCGGGGAATTCGAGGTTGATTGCAACTTTGATCCCTTTCTTTGTCTTGGCTTCCTCGGCGTTCCGATGGGGTTCTGGTTCTGCAACCATTCCACACTCAACCGTGACTACTTTGTCGCTGTGCAGAGTTACGACCCCATCATGGGTTGGAAACTTCAACATTCCATGTGCTGTGGATGGTACTATTCTCAATAGCCTGATCCCTGGCCGCCCAATTATTCCATTGTAAGGAGAAGGGGACCGTACTACCATGAAGTTCATCCAGGCGCTAGATACCTTCTTCCCATCTCCCAATGTCACCTCTAAGAGGATCTGTCACAATGGCCACGAAAGTTCTCCACTGAAGCCCGATAATGGTGATGAGGCGGGGATCAATCTCTTCCGAATGTCCGGACTTAGCTTGTTGAAGCAATGTTCGTATAGGACTTCCGAAGCACTTCCATTATCCACGTACATTCTGTGGATTATGCATCCCTCAACATCCGCCTTGATCACCAGCGGATGGTTATCCCAATCATCCTCGGATATGGGGGAAAGGATATTTCCATGTTTGGGGCCGCATTCGCGGTTAGCTTGGGCTTAACCGTCCGCTGCCAAGTTTGGACCATGTATATGGCGTGAGCTTTGTCTTCTGAGTGCCATTCTTGATTTCCTTGACCAGATGTGCAAGTTGTCCGGACCTAACCGCCTCTTCTATCTGCTTTTTTCAACCGATAGCATTCGTCCAGATAGCCCCTTTTCCCTATGGAAATCGTAGTACTTGTCCTTATTCCGGGATTCAGTTGGGCTTGACATCGGCGGAGGAGCCATGAACTTGGCAGTATCCATAGCCAAGATTTCCTTTGGCGTTTTTGTGAGGGGGTGAATCTGTCCCCCCGCTTTCTTTCTGGCCTTAAGCGGGCCTTGAACTCCCCTTTTCTCTCGAAGATCTGGATGTTCTTCTGGCTACCCTCATGATTCTTCCATTGGGAGTGCTTCTTTTTTGTTTGGTTGGCCGCGCCAACTCTCGGAGGAATGCTTTAGTCACCTTCCACATCTCATCCTGTGTCTGGGGAATGTTGTCATTGAGCCTTTTGATTAGCTCCGGGTTTGTTATCCCGTGCATGAAGCCCGATACCCTCATACACTTCGGAGCTCCCTTCACGTACATGCTTTCCATCTTGAAGTACTCCACGAATACCTCTGTAGATTCCCCCTCCCGCTGCTTTATGTGATGCAGCTCAACAGGATCCTTCGTATATTTCTTTTGCTGAAGGAAATATGAGAGGAAACTTGACCTCAGCTCTTCAAAGTTATCGATGCTCTCTGGCCGCAGCTCATCAAACCAGATGCGAGCGTGCCCAATCAGAGTGGAGTTGAACTTGTGGCACCATGTAGGCATGGCCCACCTCTCCACTTTGGCCGCGGTCTGGAAAATTTTTAGATGGTCTTCCGGGTCCCCGGTTCCGTCGTATGTTCTGATGTGAGCCTGCATCCTTGTTCTTTTTGGGAATTCAAAATTCTGTATCCGATGAGTGAAAGGGTCCGCATCAGCTATGTCATACGGGGAGTAGAGTTCGTCAGACTCCTTTCCCATCTTGCTTTTCGAGGTGGACTTCCAATGCCCTCCCGTGCTTTCTTCACTTTCCAAGGGGACACTTCTCTAGTCCGCTGCGGTGTGAGTGATGCTTCTCCCCTCGCTACACTTTGAGTGGGAAGCACCGCGCGGGTCAAGCTTCGGCTTTGGTACCTTCAACCGAATGTCTTTCTCGCCGCTCCTCGCTTTCTCGCTTTCGCTTCTTTACGCTGCTCGGGAAGACACCTTTGACTGGAGCCTGGAAAACACAGTTGGCTTTTGGTCCCCTAGCCTTGTGGTCACGTGCGGACGTTCCCTTTCCAAAATCTTTAGAGAACACGCCCCGGTCGCGGCCTCTTTGCTTCCCAATCGCTCCTTTCTCTGAACACCCATCATCTCGATCGCTAAGCCTCGAGAAAACACTCCGCCACTTGGAATACTCCGAAGGATCCGATCCGCACCGACTAGCTCCCTGCCTCCTTTTGGGTTTCCGTTTTCTTTCAGACTCCGGGCGAGTATTCCGGCCGTGTTCTCGAGATCTCTCATTCCTAGTCTCATCATCAAAATCTAGACGGGTCTTGACCCGGTCTAGTTTTTCTTGATGGACCTTTTCCGCCATTACGGGCAAGATCTGATTGTAGTGCCTTTCGCAGAACTCCCTTATTGCTGCGTCTGTCACAGCGTCAGGGGTTACTATTCCGCGTTTTGCACCTTTTCCCTCCCACTCGTGTTTCTGGGAAGGCTCAGGAGACGGGGAGGGATTTTCTGCCAGATTACTCATGAGAGTTTTTTGGAAACGTAGTTATGTTACTGGTCCCACGGATGGCGCCAACTTGTTAATACAATTCTGGGCGCTCCCTTGCGAAGATTAGTGTAGGCTAACTTCTCGGGGAATAGATCTTGTACTAAGTATTCGTCTTGGTTTAAAGCTGCTAAGAAAGTAAACACCGTTAGTCTCACCGCGGAACGGGGTTCCGCGATCAACCTCCGGCGTGAGAGTAAGTAAGGGTTTTAGAGAGATAAAGTTAGTTCTAGAGTGAGAGAGGGGATGCGTGTTACCGTTTGAATAGTGGCGAAACCCCTATTTATATGGTTGACCTTTTTGTCGTGTTCTCATGATCACGTGACGTGAGAGCGACAGTTTGTAAGTGGGGAGTGACGTAGGTCAACTCAGAGTTTGTCCCGTTGTCATGACAGCGATGCTTTTGAGCGGGAGTTTGTCCCGCTTTCCCTTTTTGGGGACTGCAGGTTATAGTACCTTAATCCTGGGCGAGATTCCCTACCTTTTATGTGGGGCGCGGTTGTGGCCTCCTCCGGACGTATCTCTTACCCGCGGATCGGTCTTGCATTAAGTGTTCACGCCGTGCGTACATGGACAATGCTTGAGTGACCTCCGACAGGTTACGTGTTTGGTCCGCGCCCGACCCGTATGAGTGCCGGGGGGATCATACGCGATCAACGTACTTTTGGTAATTGAATCAAGTATTTTTAGGAATCGATACACAGAATAATCAAAATTTGAAAAGATGTGCACACAATAACCGGATTCGAACAAGGGTACATACAACTACAAACAGTGACAAATATGATACATTTTACACGGTTAGCCCTCAGAAAATGTATCTAACTTGCGTTAGTTTGCTAAACAAAGAATTTGAGGTTAAGGGTATTAATATTTTCTCTTTTATTGCACTGCAGTTGATATTGTGTTTGATTATCGTCAAAAAGTAACCAGGTCGTTTGAGTACCTCCAGGGGGATTATTACATCGCACCCCTTTTCATGGTATGAGTCAGTTTTATAGGATCCCCTTTTCATTATATGTTCTTTGCTTATTTATGGTTGACGTTTTACAACATTTTTTCATTTTACAGGATAAAGTTGGTAAGTTTGGTTGATCTAGTCATATTCAAGATGCTGAACATCTTGCTCCGAAATCATAGTAACATTTAGTTCTGAATGTTGCGTAACTATTCTGCTATCAAACTAATCTTTCTATGGTTTCTGGCATTAATAAAACGTGCAGTGGTCCACATTGTGAAAAACTATCTTGCTCAGATCCTAAATACGAACGTTCCCTTGATTTTAGGTAATTGGTTCTTATAACTATAGAAGTATGAATCAGATAATAGGTAAAAACAATTTACTAGTTCTTACAAACGTTGCGTTTCTTTTAACAGGGATATGGGGAGGAAAGGGGCAAGGAAAAACATTTCAAACTGAACTAATCTTCCAGGCTATGGGAATTTTGCCCATAATCATGTCTGCTGGAGAGTTGGAATCTGAAAGAGCTGGTAAGATGGTTTTACAACTGCTGTCTATGCGTGTGTATATTTTTGATAGATCTATTACTAGCTATATATTTTATGGAACACATGAACTAGCTGCGTTGAATGGGCCTTCTTTTACGTATTTTTTGCTCAAAAGAATGAAAATAAGAATGTAGGTAAAATAGGTGTGTCATGTGTGCTCGTCATTAAACAAAGGGATGTAGTTAAAGGTATGTGAGAGTTTGGTAACATATCAAAATGAGTTTGGGTCAACACGAGGTAATGTTGTTGATGGGTAGAAATGGCTCGGGTCGTGTTTTATATAGTAGTTTTTTATCAACTAACTTGTCAAAGTTGATTGCCAAAAAACTACAGTATGATACAATAATAGTCCAATTTTTGTTTATTACTCGTTTACAGGAGAACCAGGAAGACTGATACGTGATCGGTATCGTACAGCATCTCAGGTGGTTCAAAATCAGGTTTGAATCTTCAACTCTTTGGTAGCATCTGTCTGTCCATCTGTCAAGTATAAGTTTAGAGTGTCTAGCCTAAAGTATTTTAAGCGATGCGTTATCCTCTCTTTTCTCTTGATTCTTCAGGGGAAAATGAGCTGTTTGGTTATTAATGATATTGATGCAGGTCTTGGTAGATTTGGTGAGCTAACGTTAGTTTCCATTTCACTCTTGTTCACCATTTGATCAATAAAATATTATTAATATTTCAATCATCTCCTCACACTTTCTATTTTGTTGAAATTAGCAAACCTGAATGCTAGATGCATATATTGCTATGGTTTCTTTAATGAAGCTATTTTTGTTTATGTTTTATTCAGGGAACACTCAAATGACTGTCAACAATCAAATAGTTGTTGGTACATTAATGAATTTGTCTGATAATCCTACAAGAGTTAGTATTGGTCAAGATTGGCGAGAATCAGATATCACAAATAGAGTTCCAGTCATTGTTACGGGAAATGATTTCTCAACATTATATGCTCCATTGGTTCGTGATGGGCGGATGGACAAGTTTTACTGGTACATCTCACTTTTCTACTGTTTAGAACCACCATGTAGGTTAGCTCAAGTGCCTTTCAACATAGTTTCACGTATGCTGTTGACTGTAAACATGATAATTTTTTTTATTTATTATTTTTGATTATTTAGTTGCATTTGTATACTTCAATGCAGAGGTGGTATGTGGGTTGGGTTTTATCTCTAACGGGTTAAACAGGTAGATAAACAAAATTTGGCTTAAAAGGAAGTCAAATGTATTGCAAGTGTTGAAAGTCACCCAAAGTGTATTTAATGCCGAAAACCTTTTCAATCATGTAGTTAATGGACTAAGATTAATATTAAAACTGTAATCATCTTTGAAATGTTACCTACTTATAGAAGGGTATGTAACTGGACAAAAAGTAATTCGGGTCAATGAAATCCGACCTGGCAATTTCAACCATACTTGCTCGTTTTGATCTGTTCTACAAGTAGCCCGAATGCTCCTGTTCATACATAATTTTTAAAATGCCTTTATCATTCCCTCGTATCGACCTCTTTGATGTTTTACTTTTACTGAATCTAGATTATTTGTTTTATGCAATATTTAAGTTATTCAAGAGTTCTCTTAAAAGTATTGTTTGTGGAGCAGGCAGCCTAACATCGACGATATCATAAATATTGTTCACAGAATGTATGAGAAAGATGGGTTATCAAAGAATGATGTTGTAAGCATTGTAAAAGAATTTCCTAATCAAGGTATGTACTTTACTCAATCTTTGCCGTTATTTAAATGTATGTTGCATCATACTTTGATCATTCCGAAATATATTTACATTTATACATCATTCTTCTTTTCCTGCTTGGACATTTTTAAACGCTTTGGTATTGTAATCTAGTATAGAAGTTACATCATACATGCATATATAATTTACCTTGGATGGTTTCATGTAACCAAGAACAAAGGAGAATTAAATGCCTCTATTAAATGCGTCGTATTAGTTAAGGTGAAATGGGTAAAAACTAGACTGTCAAAACAGGCCGGATTGCGTTGACCCGTTGAAAATTTCTTTTGACCTTTTTCTTTTTTGTTTCAGGAACAATTAACATATTTAAATATAATTACAAAAAATTATGGTATGATTTTCTAAGCAAACCGTAGGAGGGGGTAAAAATGTAAGTACGACTGGACGAATTAAAAATCGGTTCACCTATTTCCGTTTTGATAAAATTTTCAAAGTTTTTTCATTTGACCCATTATAAATAAAATGTAACTCAAATGACCTATCGACGCTATCATTGTCACGTCATCGCAATAATTTAAGGTCATGATAATAATTTTATGAGTTTACAGGATTAAATATCATTCTAACTATAAATATGCTTCAATATCCTGATTTTTGTGTATGCATCTTTGCAAACTAGAAAACTAAGCCTGTAAAATCTGTTCTGATATCCATTTTCCATACGTTATAAAATGTACCCGGATATTATATCTACTTGCAGCCTTGGACTTCTATGGAGCTCTTAGGTCACGAACATATGACAACTCGATCTTGAAGGTATTTAACGTGACCAGTGTTTTTTTATGCTATGTTGTTCGATTAGACACACCAAAATTTCGAAAGAACTTGGATACCCTGCATCTTTGATTTGGCTGATGCTTTTTATTGTATTATATAGTGGGTCAATGATATCGGTGGTCCTGAAGTTGTTGGAAGTAAACTCCTCAGGCGAAAAAAAGATGAAAATCTCCCTGTGTTTGTGCCTCCAGAGGTATGTGTAAAAGTTTTTTATCTTGTTACCAGATTCACTTAGCATCAATGTGTAAAGAAAATGGTTTCGAATTATATTTTATGAACCGGTAAAACTTCTTTTCAACTTTTTATACGTGATGTTACTAAAATAATGTAATATTTGTAATAATATATGACATACAAACTAGTTTTAAATAATTAAAAATTCTGGACAAAAAGTGTTTCGTGCAAACCCGACCCCTACTAAAACTGAACTTTACCAACGCACCCGCTGCAGCCATTTTGTCACTTGTATTCAAGTGGTTTGTATCATGTGTTCAAAAATAAACCACGAATTTGTGTATGATTGATCAGCAAACAGTGGAAGCTTTACTGGAATCCGGGTATTCACTCATCAAAGAACAGAAGCTGATAATGGAAAGTAAATTATCAAAGGAATACATGAAGAACATGGATGACTGACAATCAGAAGCTGTAGTAGCCATTGACAACCATATTGGTATGTACATTATTTCAACTATTAATCTTCAAAATTAAAACTAGTGAAACCATTAACGCAGCTGAAACTTGTTTCTTTGGTATTTCTTTTTGGATGGAAATTCATAACAGATCAAATGTATCAATTTAGCTAAAGATGAAACGAGTGCAAATGGGTCAAATGGGTCAAAAGTTGCATAACATTAATTGAAATACTTATAATGTCGTAAATTTGTTTCAATGCTTTATTGTCATTCAAAATAAAAATATATTGTCTTATTATTCTAATAATACAGTGTCTGCAATCATTTTTAATACATAGCACATAACTATTTACTTAAAATAAAAACAAATAATGGACTGCTTTGGATAAAAACCACGGGGCACATTGTTTTTTCTAGATCTTAATTCTACAGTTTGTTTTGAATCTCTCACTTTAACAAAGTAAAATTTGTTTTTTTTCTTCGTATTCATTCAAGAATGCAATCAAAGTATCATAATGGATTCTCATCAAGTGTGTACCCATTCGCTCTTGAAGGGTAAGGTTGGATTTATGTTTATCTCTAACGGGTCAAATGGACAAAATCATAAGGATTAGATTAAAAGGAAACAAGTCAAACATGTTCAACTCGCCCAACTTGTACTTTTATTGCATTATACGCACAAACATATGCAGGAATGAGCGACTCTTGATAAAAAACAAATACTAATGATAATTTCGTTATTAACAAAACACAAGTGCTAATGATCTTTTAGTAGTTTCTCTTGGAAAATTTAGTGCACTTGTGGATTTGTTCAAACCTGGCAATGGGTAAGGAGGTACGGAGTGTACACCCATAAGGTCCATGAACACTCTGACTCTAATAGTGGTTTGTATTGGTAGTGCTAGTGGAAAGTACTGCTTGTGGTTTCCACTGATAAGCAGTGTTTCCACTGAAGTTGTGGTTTCCACTGAAGCAGTGTGTGTTTCCACTGAAGTAGTGTATCCACTGCTAGTGTTATGAAAGTACTGATGAAAGTACTGCTTATAACGGCTTTGACCTATTCAAGTGGCAGTTTCAACTGCTTAATGACCACGTTTAATTGGTCATGTAACCACTAACGGCTATAATGGGGATAATTATGAGGCTATTAATGGGCCGATTAATACTCATAATTCCATTTGACTAGCTAAGAGTAATTTCCTATAAATAGGAGATATGATTATGCATGAAAAATACACACAGAAAACGATGAACACTTATAAGCAAAAGGGTTATTGAATTGTGCCTAATTCTATAACTACATTTGGTCTTATCCCAAGTAGATATTCGTGTAACCCAGACATTAGGGTCGAATAGTTTACTTTGGAAAGTGATAACACGATTCCAAGTGATATCCGGTAACCACCTAGTGGTATTTGTTTCTGCTGACTTGATATTTGTTTCCGCTGACATTGATTATCTTAACCCTGTTCTGGGTCTTACACACCAATAGTTTCCCCTTACTCAACCTGTTCATTAGTACTTGACTTGCTATAAATAAACCCCTAAATATTGCAAGAATGAAATACTCTTGTCAAAAACCCAAGTACTAATGATCTTTTTGTAATTAACAAGTCCATGTATGATAATTAAAAAAGTTCACCACTATGCACTTGGTAACGGTCAAATGAAACCATCAGATCATTATCGGGCCAACTATCTTATCCATCGAATTATAAGTGTTTCCGTTACTTATTTTCTACGTCGATATGGTGCAGAGCCGTGACGCAGCTGCAGACAAGGCAAGGTTTCCTATATAAATTCACTTTGAATTCTTGAACAATATTACATATAAATTTAATGGTTTGTATCGCCAAATTTTGTAATTTTTGTATTATATTAAATTATTAAACCATACTTTAAAAGAGTTAAGGAAAGTTAATGAGATTTTGTTGGTCCTTATCTGAAATTTTGCAGTGTTGTATTGTAACAGTAGTGAACAGCATTCAGTAACCATTGTTCGCAGTATCTGACCTTAATTATTAGATATCCGCATACTGTTTGTTGGTAGCACTTTAATGAGCCTTACATTGAACTGTCTGCAACCAATGAATCTTGGTTCATTAGCAAATGTTGATCATACACAAAATCCATTGTACTAGTTTTTTAAAGAATACTGAACCTCAGTTGTGACCAGTTTTATTAGAACGGTCGAAAAGACAAAAAATTTCATACGCTTACACCTCTTGTGACTGCCATTTGACATCAAACACCATACCACTTGAATGACAATTTGAATTGTTACACTAAACTACAACTACAAGATTGATTCAACGTAACTGTTAACAAAATGCTATTGTTAATCTTCATAAAAAATTACATCTTTTCGGGTGCTAATGAGGATAGTTGTTATGCATCAAGTGCTTTTCATTTTCAATGTACAGCAATATTTAGTTACTTTTAACCAAATAAAGAATTCATATTTACTATGGAAAAACAACAAACACAATAACAGATCAACATTGTTCCATTTTTGTTTGGGCTGAAGGCCCTTTTTTTTTTATTAATGGCCTACTTAATTTTGGGCTATAAATTATAAAGTCACAAGAAGCAAAAGGTTAGGCCACTGGGGGTCTGTCACTACTCTGTCCCCAACTTCTTAGTTAATGCATCTGCCCCTAATTTGTTAGTTGAAAAGTGGAGAAAAAAAAATTCCAATAGAAATCCAACTTAGGCATTAATGGAGTGGAATTATGAAATCTGGCCACTCGTTGTTATGTTATTCGGGGCAGATGCATTAATGGAGTGGTTTTGTAATGCATCCGCTCGATGTTATGTTATCCGGTTCACAAACTAGCAAGAATTTGACAATCATAGAATAGAAATCCAAAGTCTTAGAGCATCTTCAATGGTAAATTGTTTGAAAAGGTTTATATAATTTTCATATTTATCATTTTATAGACGTATTATCACTATGCTTAAACTTGTTAAATTTTTATAACTTGATAAGGAGTTAAATGAGTTAAAGGTATTTAGTTGTAATCAGGGTCGTCCTATGAATCGGCGAAATTGTTGATGACCCTGTACGAAATTATATAACGAGGCATTTCGTTAAACAATATTATATATAAAGTGTTACCGTTTATAAGATATAATGCAATTAGTTATCTAAATGTTCTAACATATTACTCATTTAAGATATTTTCTCATCTAAATGATTTTTTCTTTGTGAAAAATATGTTTACACATGCATATAATTATTAACGGGATAACTTTTGAGGCCCTAAAAGTTTTGAGGTCATGAGCATACGCTCACTTTGCACACCTCAAATACGGCCCTAGTTATATAATGAAAATGTCTATTAACTTAGATCTATTTCATCATGTCATCATAACCTCACATCACTATAATGGCTCAATTTATAAACCTATTTAAATTTTATACTCCGTAAAATTTTTCATAAACCTCTTATAGTCGATGCATTTATAAACATTATAGTCACCCTCATTAGAAATTTCGGATCCCTTTAGGTTTGCTTAATAAAAATAAATAAACCACCGAAGTTATGGGTGATTTAATAAATTATATTAAAGTATCTATTTTAAAAACAATTAATTAAATAATACTCCGTAAAATCAACGGATCAATTAGCCATATGCATTAGCGAAGATATGTCCTTGCTAAAATTTCGGAAGATGGGCAAGGACTTTTTAGCGACATCATGTATTCGCCAAAAACCTTTAGCGAGGACGTATCATTGTCAGTGAATCCATTTCGTCCTTGCCAATCGGCCCGATTGGTGCAGCGTGAATTTTGGTTTATAAATATATGCTAATCATAGATAAAATTTCATTGTCAATTACTTACTGTAGTTTTGCTTGGGTTCTTCCTTTTCTTTTCTTTTTTTTTTTTTTTTGATAACTAAGGGCCTACTTAGTTGTGGGATATGAAAGATACCGAAAGCAAACGTAAATTTACTTAAAATGTTAGGTATAGGGGGTTTATCACGCCACTTCTCCGTTAATGCATCCACCCCTAATTTATTCGTCGCAAAAGTTAAAATGATCTTGATCTGGCTAACTTAATTAACTCATCCATGAAGCTATTTTAATTGATTATTTGCATTTGCGGCTTTACGCCAATTTTTCTATAAAATAGTAAACCTGTAAAACGTCTACGTATATGAGACGAGGTATTTAAAATTCAGATAGAGAGTAGATGGATGTACAACATTGAAAGTTCAAACTCTGCATTTGTAAGGGTAGTGCAACTTTTCTTAGACATGATGAGGCAAATCAGATTACTAAATGAGATATTGACATTTTTTGTCCTTGTATGGATGGTAAAAACTTAATCAAACTGAACGGTATGCGTTTAACTGAGAGTTACTTGATTTAACACGGGTTTGTCTTAAAGTATGCTTATTGGTAATGACATGATGAAATACTAGCTGATTATGTTGGAGAATTAAGCTAATTCATACAGTACTCTTTTATACATCATTACGTATGTGTGTATGTCAGTATGTGTATACACCGTACACATTAGAAAAAAAAAAAAAATAGATTTCAACTCATGAAGAATACGAGTATTCTTGAATCAAATAAATGCAGCCATGACGGCAAAACATCAACTAAGCAACCATGACTTGTTGGCAACTTGCCTAGTTGCCCCAAACCAACCACACTCACATTCTTATAATTGCTGAAAACAACTTTAAAGAAAAAAAAAAAAATTTTTTTTGCGAAAATTTGATTACATACATGCATGTATATGTATGATAAATTGAATTAATATTTATTTACTAATAAAAGATAATGCAGTCATAAACACGGATCAAGTTGAAGGCAATCATATGATTAGTTTGATCTTTAAATTAAAGTTGCATTAATGACTCTTAATTTATGTGATTAGTTTGCACTTTTATTATCGTGGATCCATAATTACTCTCCACTTCACCCAGGGTGCCTCAAAATATTTAGAAGATCCAAAGCCTAGGTCAATTTTCTTGTAGTGTATTACTGCTTCAAATCGCAATAAATTAATGGATACATAGACAACGTTTATCAAGCATCTCAGATCAACATTAAGTCACGCTCGATCTTATTACGTTTGAACAACATATTTTCGCCATGATATAGGTGGCTAGGCCAAATACACATGCATACATGCATCATATATAACATATAAAAAATTCGGCAACCTTTCAGAGATCATACAAGAACTTGCTAAAATCCTCCATTTGTTGAGCTTTTAATGAAATAGCAATCGACACGCTCCCGTCATTGATCGGACTTGGTAACAAAAAACACATACCATCAACTGGGAAATAAGCAGGCACCATGGATATAGGTCGGCCCCATCCAAAATCGGCCTTATATATCGGGATCCTCATCCAACTATTTATCACAAGATTAGGACATTTTAACTTAAACCTACGGAATAGAGTTTTCAGATCGGATTGTAGTTCCAGATAGTCAATTGCCGATTTTAGATAATCACTATCTCTTTGTGCTATCGCGTCATGTACTTTAGTCAAAGCGCAAAAAGTTTTGTCTGAAACTAACTCGCCGGCTTTTGCTTTAGGAGTGATTAAAAATATAACATTCCCAAAATAGCCTGGTGGCAAAGCAGGCTGAAGGCGAGACCGTCCATCAGTGGGGATGTAGAGCTCGGTCTCCTGATCATCTTCTAACCCACGGACTTTACACACCGATTTCCAGATATGGCCAGCAAGTACTTCGTACGTGCTAAAGTTGATTGAGTTGCCATCCTTCTTGGATTTTGCTTTGAGCTCATTGAGTTGGTCTAGTGTCAGCTTGAAAATGGACGTGTCAATTATTGTTTCACCTAGTGAGGATTGGAGCGGACATGATTTCATTGTTGGAACGGGATTGAATTCCACGTGCTCGAAAACAGGCTGGCGGTGGGTTCCGGAGCACGGAGGAGGGTCCTGTCTATGAAAGGTGGGAGAGTAAGGTCAAGGCCACGAGCGAGTTCGACCATGAGTTAACGGCGCATCATAGATGTCCCGTCCGCAAGATGATGGCTTATCCCAATTCCTAGCGTAACTCCCCCGCATACGAAGTGTGTTACCTGCTCAAACAAAAAAAAGTATATAACACTAGTCACTCCATTTATAATTAGTAAATGAGTCGAACTTTGTACCTGCACTAGCAGCAGAGGATACGAATTAATTCCCAACGAATAATCAACCTGCGGGACAAGTTTCACAAACTCCAATCTAGGTATAAAATCGCCGAAATCAGCGAGTACACAATCTGACTTGGCTACCACAAACAACACGCCTTGTCCTTGACAATCAATCTCGATCCTGCCATTATGGTCTTCTTTTAACCGTCCTGCCACCGGGTAAAATGCAACCAAGACCCTACTCAGAGCATCCTTCATAACTTTGGTATCAAAGAAGTTGCTAGCAGAACCATCAGACCGGTAAAAGTACACCAGAAGTGTGTGGTACTTGGATACCAATAAGTCGAGGTCAGAGTTCCATACCTTGGTTTCTGGTGTCTCCTCTGCTGGCCTCACCATGGTTGATTCGCTTACCACGATATTCATTATCTCTAGTTAACCAACTGAAAATAATTGCAAGCTAATGATGTGAAGAAGCGAACAATCAAATTAGAGAACTTTACCTGTCTGTGATAACTTATTACTGATAAGTACGTATGTTGAAATACTGAGCATGCAGAAGTCTTTATAAAAAGTTTTCAAAATGTTAGACGTAGATACAGGATTAAACGAGAAATAAAATTAAAATAAGGAATAGTACAGTAATATACTTTGATCATAGTTATTTTACATATCAAACTTTTCTCACATGACTCATCTCCACCAATTATTTAAAATGAAGAGTAAACTGCAAAAATCATCCCTGTGGTTTGTATATTTTTGCAAGAATCATCCCTATCTCAAACCTTCAGCATTAACCATCCCCAAGTCCACAAATGATTAGCAATAATCATCCCTGAGCACTAACGTCGTTAGTTTTACCAGTTAAGTGTTAAATAATATTTTCCCGTTAGTCCCTCTCTGTTAATATTTTTGCACCGTTAGTCCTCATTTTACGTTTTCGTCCTTTTTTTACGTTTTTGTCGGTTTTACTCGTTTTCCCATTTTTAGCCGCTTTTTGTCCGTTTTTATCCATTTTTGTATGTTTTCGTCCGTCCATTTTTACGCTTTTACGTCCGTTTTTACGTTTTCAGACGTTTTTTACGTTTCCGTCCGCTTTTTATTTTTCGTCCGCTTTTTACGCTTTCGTCCGTTTTTATGCTTTCGTCCGCTTTTTTACGCTTTTGCCCGCTTTAAATCGTTTTGGTCCATTTTATATGTTTCATCCGCTTATCCGCTTTTTTATGTTTTCGTCCGTACTTTTGAGTTTTTTCCGCTTTATATCGATTTCGTCCATTTTTAATGTTTTTGTCCATTTTTACGGTCTCATCCCTTTTTTACGCTATCGTCCGCTTTTTTACGCTTTTCGTCCGTCATTTTTACGTTTTACGTCCGTTTTTTATGCTTTCGTCCGCTTTTTTACGCTTTAGTCCGCTTTTTTACGCTTTTGTCCGTTTTAAATCGTTGTCCATTTTATATGTTTCATTTGCTTTTTATCCGTTTTTTAATGTTTTCGTCCGATTTTGAGTTTTTTCCGTTTTATACGATTTCGTCCATTTTTTTTAATGTTTTTGTCCATTTTTACGGTCTCATCCCTTTTTACCGCTTTTTCGTCCGTTTTTTACGTTTTCGTCCGTCATTTTACGTTTCCGTCCGTTTTTATGCTTTCCTCGTTTTTTATTTCTTCCGCTTTTTTACTTTTTGTCCGCTTTTAAATCGTTTTCGTCCTTTTTATATGTTTCATCCGCTTTTATCCGTTTTTTATGTTTTCGGTCCAGTATTTTGAGTTTTTTCGCTTTTATACGATTTCGTCCCATTTTTTTAATGTTTATGTCCATTTTTACGGTCTCATCCCTTTTTACGCTTTTCCGCTTTTTACGTTTTCCGTCCATTTTACGTTTTTTATGCTTTCGTCCGTTTTTTTACGCTTTCGTCCGTTTTTTTACATTTTTGTCCGTTTTAAATCGTTTTCGTCCATTTTTATATGTTTCATCTGCTTTTTATCCGTTTTTTTTATGTTTTCGTCAGTATTTTGAGTTTCCGTTTCCATATTTTCCATTTTTAATGTTGTCCATTTGCATCCCTTTTTTCGTTCGTCGTCCCGTTTTATTTTATCGCTTTCGTCCGTTTACGTCTGTCGAGTTTTGCATTTTAATGTCATCTGCTTTTTATTTTCGTCCATTTTTGAGTTTTTTCCGTTTTATACGATTCGTCCGTTTTACATGTTTGTCCATTTTTACGGTTTTCGCCCCGCTTTTTATTGTTTCCCATTTTTATGTGTATTCGCCCGTTTTTTCACGCTTTTATGTTCTCATCCATTTTTTACGTAAAAATATGGACGAAAAAATATAAAAATGAATAGAAAGCGGACTGAAACATATAAAAATGATAGAAACGAGTAAAAACGAACATAAACATAAAAAAACGGACGAGACCATAAAAAATGGACAAAAACATTAAAAAATGGGAAATCGATAAAACGAAAAACTCAAAAACAGACGAAAACATAAAAAACGGATAAAAAGCATGAAACATATAAAATGGACGATTTAAAACGGACAAAAACGTAAAAAAACGGACGAAAGCGTAAAAAAACGGACGAAAACATAAAAAAACGGACGAAAACGTAAAAATGACGGACGAAAACGTAAAAAAATGGATGAGACCGTAAAAAATGGACAAAAACATTAAAAAAAACGGACGAAATCGTATAAAACGGAAAAAAACTCAAAAAACGGATCACACCCCCAAATTACATGTTTTGCAGCGGAATGGAATTCCTGGGGGATGACTGTCATAGCATCAAAGTTACAGTTATATCGAACGACATAAAGTGTCGTTTTGAAAATACCGTTTGATAAAGTAAAATAATCAGAGTTTACAAAACATAGGTCCCAAAATATTTCCAATATACCAAAAAGAGTTTGTTACAATCAAACGATAGTTAAGTGCATAAAATATATTTGAGACGCGTCGTCATTGCGACTCTATGATAGGTCCACATGCATGCCATGAAGTGAATGCTTTAGATACCTGAGATAAAATATGCTAAAAAGTGTCAACACAAAGGTTGAGTGAGTTCATAGAGTTTGCTTAACAAGTAAAGCTTTTAAAGAGCGTTCATACAACAAAGGCAAAGTTTTTGGTCATTTAGAATAGTCCACAAAAGCAAAGGCATTGTAAATCCACTCAGTTCCAAGTTCCGCCCATACAAAACTTGCAACCTGTGTGTTCACAACCCATTGCACAAAATATAACGTGTCAAGTATTCAAGTATAAGTAGTCATAATAGTTAAAAGTATAAATGTTTTAAGCATGTAACTAGTATATTGATCACGTACACGTGCATCAAAACTTATTCAATTAGCCATGAGTCTCCACTCCATCCCCAGAAACCTCAGGTGGGTATGATGCTCACAAGGAAAGTAATAGCATTGGTTCTACTTCATCTCCGAAACCCAATGCATGTGTTATCCAAGGAGACTTTGTGTTGCTCATAAGGAAAGTAATAGCATTAGTTTTACTTCATCTCCGAAACCCAATGCGTGTTTTATCCAAAGAGACTTATCATGCGAACGAGGGGATTTCTCAATGTATGTTGGGAGACTTTCAAGTTTAGTATAACACAATCAAGTATATAACACAATCAAGTATAATGCAATCAAGTGTAATGAAATCAAGTATAATGCAATCAAGTGTAATGAAATCAAGTATAATGCAATCAAGTGTAATTAAGTTCAAAGATTTAAGTCGAGTTCAAAAGTTCGAAACGATTGAAAGAGCTCGAATAATTTCAAAAGGTTCAAGATAGTCGAAGCGTTCAAAATCACGTCAAACAAGTTTAAAATATATCAAAAGGGTCCTTTACAGGTTAAAAGAGTTCAACTATATGTCAAAAAGTTCAAATCAAGTCCAAAGTGTTCACTTATATGTTAAAGGGTTCGAATCAATTTAAAAGAGCTCAAATATACATGTCGAAGGGTTCAAAATCAAGGAAAGGGTTTTAACTAATAGCGTTCATAACATAGTGATCAATTTAGTTCGGGCATAATCTACTTACGCGTACATAGAGTGAAACGAAAGATATTTAAGTTCATATAAATGTAAAGTAAAAGCAAGTAGTTGAGCATGTATCTCCCCCAAAGAGTTTATAAAACAATTAAACGAGTAAAAGTGGGGCTACGAACTCACCTAGTGCAATGTTTATGATGACAAAAGTAGATACACTGAAATGAGGTGCGATCTCTATCCGCAACCTAATGTGAATGATGTGCTCTAATGTAAGTCATGAAACAATGTCGTGCATGCAAATCCATATGTAATCTATACCACTTGTACGTTTTTGAAAATAGAATTTATCGTCGAAATATATGTTTATGACATCTCGTCATGTTTATAAAATACTTTACAAGTATATACGTTGAATCAACATCCTACGATAATCGTTTTGTGATTTATTGTGAAATTATAACTTTTCGTCGTAGAATAATGTTATTTGACAATTTCATGAAAGTGAATATACGGCCTCAAAAAGCTAGTCGTAAAATGGTGCACGTCGAGTGTCAGTAAACAAACTCGACGGTTTTGGGAAGCTTGTATCATTATCTCAAAGTTTTAACATTTAAGTTTTCATCATAGAGGTTCCAATCATAGAGAAAAATATAGGTAAAGTATGATACTTGTGTCCAAAATATTGTTTAAGGGTGGTTTCCGGCAAAGTTTAAGTGACCGTATTTTATTCGTTACAACTCCGCTTGACGAACGGTTGGACATTTTGGAAAATATGCTAGGCGAACTTACTTTTACTAGAAGACATCACGCTTATAAAAGTATTACATCCATGTTAAAAACGACCCTCAACATGGTCACTTGTTGCCGTAAGGTTTGTCTAATAGAATTATATTAGTTTTTCTTATATAATAAAGTTACTGCAACTTTGTGTAAACGTGTATAATTTAATCGTTACAAGTCCGTTTTCTACATCCTTAGATTCGTATTAAAGTATACTAATATATTTTTGATAAGTCGACACATTTAATAACGCTTAAGCCTCATTTTTGACTCAGTAAGAGTGACATTTTCATGCTGAAATTTAAAATTATTAGTTTTCGTTGTCAAACTTCAAAATAGCATAACTTTTTCGTTATAGCTCCGTTTTAACCCGTTCAAGCGGCCACGTTTTCGTTTTAAAGTATATTTTCCAAATATCTAGGCCAAAATATTTTGCTTAATGTCGAAAATTCCAGAATTTCAAAATAAGGACAGACCCTTTAGAAAACTTGTCGAAATGAGTTTTTCTCGCGCCAAACCTATTCTAACCAATTCAAAACAACTCCGAAGCTATTCTAATCTTACCATACACCTTCTTAGGGTGTCATGGGTTCCTAGACATCACCAAGAGTGATATATAACAAGGAGTAATTATAGGATAACATATATGAATTTATATAGTTTATAAACAATTTAAGTGGTATAGACATCACATAACTTGCATGTTTTTCTCAAATATGATGAAATGAATAAAAATAAATATGAAATATGAAGATGAATATGAGATGCTTACTAGTTAACTTGATGAGGTTAATGAACAAAGGTTTAATCCTAATCACCCAAGGTTTTTATTTCAAAACCTTAATCAAGAGTGTAACTAGAGTGAAATATACTTGTCTTGAAATTTTTTGGAGAACTCCTCTTGATCCTTATGGTGTGGCCGGTTTGTGGAGAAGAAGAGAGAAAAGATATTTTGTTTCACCTTTATTTTGGTATCTATGTGTGTGTGTTTGTATGTTTAAGTTAGATATTTTGTGCCAAAAATGGTGTGTCATCTATGTATGTCGACCAAGGTGTTTTGAGTTAGCTAGTTTATTATTTTTTTTTTATTTTTTTTTTTTATAATGTATTAGTATAAGTAGATGTAAAATTAAGTAAAGATAAGTAGTAACTTGTATACACATTTGAGCATTTAGGATAGCGTTAACTAAAAATAAATTTTAACGGGTCAAGATAAAATATATTGAGGTCATAAAAATTATAAAAATATATTTCTTGAAAGATTTGAGTGAATAAATATTTATCGGGTTGAATTTACGAAAACCGTCGTAATTATATAAACTTAACAATTTATATACAAAATAAATTTAAAACACCGGGTAAACTCATAATATTATTTTATAATCTTAATATAAGTATAAAAATATATCGGGATAATTTTTGGAAGTATCGGATCAATTGTTCAAAATAATTAATTACGCGATAGCGTTTATTTAATAAGAAATTATGCGTTTAATGTGAAATGCAAAACTATGCATGAGCTAATATGATGAATATAGAGTTTGAGAAATGACCGGAAATTGAGAATTGTGACACGAAAACATAAAAAAACGGTTAAAAAGCAGATGAAACATATAAAAATGGACGAAAACGATTTAAAACGGACAAAAACGTAAAAAAATGGACGAAAGCGTAAAAAAACGGACGAAAGCGTAAAAAAACGGACGAAAACATAAAAAACGGACGAAAACGTAAAAATGACGGACGAAAACGTAAAAAAATGGATGAGACCGTAAAAAATGGACAAAAACATTAAAAAACGGACGAAATCGTATAAAAAACTCAAAAAACGGACGAAAACATAAAAAAACGGATAAAAGCAGATGAAACATATAAAAATGGACTAAACGATTTAAAACGGACAAAAACGTAAAAACGGACTAAAACGTGAAAAACCGAAAGCGTAAAAACGGACGAAAAATAAAAACGGACGAAAACGTAAAAATGACGGACGAAACGTAAAAAAACGGACGAAAACGTAAAAATGACGGACGAAAACATACAAAAACGGATAAAAAACGGACAAAACGGATAAAAAGCGGATGAAAACGAGTAAAAACGGACAAAAACGTAAAAAAGTGACGAAAACGTAAAATGAGGACTAACGGTACAAAAAATATTAACGGAGGGACTAACGGGAAAATATTATTTAACACTTAACTGGTAAAACTAACGACGTTAGTGCTCAGGGATGATTATTGCTAAACGTTTGTGGACTTGGGGATGGTTAATGCTAAAGGTTTGAGATAAAGATGATTCTTGCGAAAATACACAAACCACAGGGATGATTTTTCCAGTTTACTCTAAAAAGAAATCAATGACTAAGATTAAAAACATTTTATTATTTCACTTATTTTTTATAATTTAAATATCTCTTAAACCGTTAATCGTTAAGCGAAAATATTTACACCGTCGCGACGAGCATTTAATTATCTTTCTATATACGGGCAGTTTGAGATACTTTCGAGAAAAGAAAAAAAATTGTTTTTTTCACGTTTTTTCGTTTTTTTACGTTAGTGAAATTTGCATGAAAAAAATCATATATGATAAAACACTAAGTTGAATATCACATGTGATATTAGTGTTAAATCAAATATGATATGTAATATCATATGTGATATTACACTAATATCACATGTGATATTACATAAATATCACATGTGATATTCAAATTACTGTTTTATCATATATGATTTTTTAATGCAAATTTCAGTAACGTAAAAAAACAAAAAAAACTTAAAAAAAAGGTAAAAATACGGAAAATTTTTTTTTGTCGAAAGTATATCAAAGTGCCTATCTATAAAAAGATAATTAAATGCTCGTCGCAATGATATATTTTTTTTCGCTTAACGATTAACGGTTTGAAAGATATTAATATTTGAAAAAAGAGGATGAAAGTGGGTTTTTTAAATTGTTGAGATTAATCTCATACATTAGATCAAATAAAAATGGAATGTGCAGATTGATCCTTTAATATGTAAAGAATCTTTTGTCCTCAAATGATCTTAAACATATACTTTTTACTTAGCTGCTAAGCACAAATTTCTTAGCTGCTAAGCACAAATTAGGGACCACTTATGTATGAATACATAAATCAGGGAATAGTTATTGTATATAACAACAAATAACTGCAGGGATGTTTGCAGCAGAGATGTTATCCTCTTTTAAAATTTGCCGACTTGAAACATTACTTTTT
This sequence comes from Chrysanthemum makinoi, assembly GCA_910596185.1. Classification (NCBI taxonomy): domain Eukaryota; kingdom Viridiplantae; phylum Streptophyta; class Magnoliopsida; order Asterales; family Asteraceae; genus Chrysanthemum; species Chrysanthemum makinoi. Next base: position 200,312,826 of record OU343224.1, on the reverse strand, counting down.
TATTATCTTACTTCATCAATATACGTTTAATTTTTTTTCTGACTTCACCCATATGACCGGTTTATATTAAAATAATATTCCCTCCGTCCTAAAATTTGTCCCCTAACAAAAAACACACAATTTAAGAAAAACATAATTATTACTGTTTTCTGTCTATTACTTTTATCAGAATGACAATTTTAACCTTAATAATTAATTAATGTCTTCTTTAGAATTTGTAATCATAATTTCAAACAAGGATTATTTGTTAAACTCGATCAAACTTCCCTATCTATATTTAATAGTGGACAATTAATTAAAATTGCATTACAAAGAAAGGAGGAAAGTTTTCAAATTAATAAACCATCCAAAAATCTGGAATTTCCTGAATTTCGTGAACTTTTTGAAATAAACGATTTAAAGAAACATATTTCTGATATGAATGAGAAGAGTAATTTAGTCGGAACTAACCAGGAAATTGATGCAACTAATACAAGAAATATTGAACTGTCAATTTATGTGGTTAAATTACTCAAGGAAAATGAGACTTTGAAAAGGCACCACAAAGACCTAAGTGATTCAATCAAAGAAATCAGGACTAAAACTTTAGAACAAACAACCTCTTCGATGGTCAAAATCGATGAACTCAAAGCTCAATTTCAGGATAAGGGTTTCACTATCACAACATTAAAGAATGAACTGAGAAAATCTGCAGGGAAAAGTGTGAACACTAAGTTTGCAAAACCATCAATCTTGGGGAAACCAGTTTTACATCCAAATAGAAACCAATCAGTTGTTAGACAACCAATGCGTTTAGATCTGAACGACAAAAATTGTCAAAAACACGGTTTGCCTCCCTAGTTGGTGTGAAACAAGTTTTGTCAAACCAGTCACTTCATAACCTAGACCTAAGAAACAGGAAGTTAATGCTCGTGTTAAGGTCCAACCCTTTAAGACTAGGAATAACAAAAAGTCTTCCACTGTGCATGAGAAGCCAAAAAATCCTAGCTCTTGCCTTAAGTAGATATCGACTGGTAGAATCTTTAAGAATGCTGGACTTAGATGGATACCTATTAGTAAGTTGTTCATCGATGGCAATGCCAAGGGTGACTGTGAAAACCCTAAGGGTCTAGATGCTGATGTCACTAACCTACATAAATGCAAACAATCTTGTAATGTTAGTGCATGTAGTCTTTACTCTATTGCAGGTACATTGAGCACTTCCATCAAGAAAAGACTCAAAATTGATGTACATGTGCTATGACTAATGAATACCATCAAACACACACAGTTAAGCAATACCATCAAACATACACGCGCATATTGCAAAGCAAACTCATATCACAAAAGCACAATACTTTATTCCTCAATCAACTTTTCTTACCAGCTTATCAATTCTGAGCCAGCCTTCATAGTATCTATTAACAAACAAATCCTTAACTGACATCATATATTTTACAAAGATCAGCAAAACAAAACAATTCACGTACCTAAACTTAAAAAAAAAAAAAGATGCAAATAACTTAATTAACTACAATTGCCGAGATGAATGACATTAACAAATGAAATTTGTAGTTGATGTTAATCATATTATTTGTCGAAAGAGCGCTAACCGCTGCTCTTGTTTACTGTTCCCATGGCTGTAAGTCATAATTGTTTTTCAAGTAGAACTTTACTGGAGATTTACTGACCTCCTCACATGATGTGCCGACGTTGTTAAAAACGTATTCACAGCTTGAACATGGTAAAATTTTAACTGGTTTTTGATTGTACAATAAATTGCACTACCAGTTGCACCAATTGTCCGGACCGTACTGCCTCTTCAATCTGCTTCTTCAGCTCTCTGCAGCTGTTTGTGTCGTGCCCATGGTCTTCGTGAAAGTGGCAGTACTTTGACATGTCCCTGGCTTTGCTTCGTGCTGACATCCGAGGTGGTGGGTCGAAGGACTTTGCGGCTTTCTCGGTAGCCAGAATCTCCCTGGGAGATTTGACCAAGTTTTCCAAGAGTCCATGATTCGAGCCTTTGTTGTAGGGAGTGAAGTGATCTCTGTTCTTCTTCCTATTCTTGGATCCTTCCCAGGAGGACCCTCTAGAGAATTTATCAGAGGCTTATCTTTTTACTAACGGAGCTCTGTTTGCTGCTACTTCCTTGGACTCAATCCAAGTGTAAGTCTTCTCCATCAGTGCCTTGTAAGTGGTAGGAAGGTCGGTGGACAGGAATTCCACCAAGCTTCGAGTCTATAGGCCATGTACAAAGCCATAAATCCTTTGTTCCTCGTGCAACCCCAGAATTTGCAAAGTTGCATCGGTGTACCTTGTGACGAAGGCCCTTGTGCTTTCGCTGTCCCTTTGCTTGATGGTATGCACGGCTAGATGAGTCTTGGTGTACTTCTTCTGTTGGCTAAAGTGTGATCGGAACTTAGCCTTAAGATCATCTAGACTTACTATGCTCCCCAACTTTTGCCCATTCCACCATATTCTTGCGGAGTCTCGGAGCGTGTACGTGAACATGTGGCATGCTACAGGCATGACCCACTTTTGCATCTTGATAGCGCCTTCGAACAAATGTAAGAAGTTATCAGGATCGCCTTTCCCATCGTAGGTGCCTATGTGAGTAGGCATCTTTAAACCGTCAGGCAGAGGGTAGTCTTCAACCACTTCACAAAAGGTGTGCAAGCTTCAGAGGCTTCGGCATAGTAAAGGTTATATGGAGTGGATAAACAGGTGTAGGGTTATACGGGTTAGGAAATGGTTGTGTGAATGCAACGTAGGTTGTGGAAGGTTGATACGAAGGGTTTCCACCCATTGGCTGTGTAGAGTGCACATGAACGTGTCCGTAAGGAACTTGCTGGTAACTTTGGTTGCGGAGAGACCCATTTGGAGGGTAGGTATTATAGGTTTGAGCAGGTAGGTAGGGATTCATTCCCTGAGGGGGCAGCTGGTTCATCCCAGAGTATGGAGGAGGTCCTCCGACACTCGAGACGTATGATGAAGGTATCAGAGCCCCCATCTCTTCTCTTCCTAAGTGGGCTGCTAGGAGAGGTGGTAGGTTTACCCCTTCGTTTCCTACTGGGTTGCTTCCTCTGTTTGAGTTCTCGCTCATTCTTTCACCTTGTACCCTTTCCCTTCTTCCCGGATCTCCTCCGGGACCTTCTTCAAAACTGACAGTTCTTCCATTGGGCCTTCTTACGGAAGGAGAACCATTTCGTAAGGCCGAACGCCCCCTGTTAATGGGTCGAGGCCTTTCGTCTACCTCGATCTCTTCGTCATATTCCTCACTGGAATATTCCAGTTCCCTTCGCATCTCAGTGTTGCGAACTTGCCTCTTATGAGCCCTCAGCAAGGACTCTAAGGCTTTGAAGTTTGCCCTAACGAAGGCAGGGCTAATTTCAGGAATAGGGTTAGCGGAAGTTGAGGCGTGATGTACGGGAGTGGTTTCCAAACGAGATCGTGTAGTGAAGGTGGAGGCTGTATGGGGCGAGATTATCGGTGTTAGTTGTGTTGAGAGGTACCGGGTAGAGAACCGGTGGAGGTGTATCTTCCTTCTTCCCCGGTTCCATGCCGGAAAAGTAGCTGTCGGTTAAGGTTTTAGGACTTGGTGATTACGGGACTAATAGTAGCGGGTCCCACGGATGGCGCCACTGATTGTACAATAAATTGTACTACCAGGCTTCGATGATGATCAAAGGTATGAGGGGTGTATGTTCCAGCCAAGATTGTCTTTCACCTAAGAATAAAAAATACGAAGACACTACGTTAAGTGATTACGCAGGGGTTAAACCCTGCGAACCACCTCCGGCGTGAGAGTAAGTATGAGTTATGGTTGTATAAGTGTATGTAAGTAAAGAAATGAGTATTCAATGAGCTTACCATAACTTTCTGCCCGTCCAACCTATTTATAGTGGAAGAAATAGGGTTAGAGGCACTTCTGCGTAAATGTCGGAGAACATGGGGGTAACCGCTAGGGCTTTGTGACCCACGTTCTCAAACTTGGCGGGAAAGCCAGGAAAGAGAGGGAGATCGTGGGTTTGACCAGGTCAGGAGGTTCTCATATCCGTTGCTCCTTTGTCAACTATACCCCGAAGGGCTTAGGGCTTCGAATGGCGAATTCCCCGCAGGTAACCTTCGTGTGTACGAATGGTTTGACGCCTACTAATATTATGGAGACCTAACTTGGGCCTTCGTACAGAAGGGCTTCGACACATATCGAAGGGGTGTCCTTCGGTTTGGAGGGTACATCATCGCTTTAAGACCAATTTCAATATTTATTGAAAGTTGAAAGTATAAAAAAACAAAGTTTGAATTACCATCAGTAGCGATGTGTGCAACACCGGCGGCATCTTGGTGGCACCCTCGTTGAAAAAAAATAAAAAGTATCAATTAAACAAAATTAAACTATACCCACATGTTGCAAAACATAAACTGGAACAATCACAACCACCTCTTGTCGTTGGTCCTAAGGTAGATAAATCACTTCGAGTAGCAAAGACGGTAGCGGTGCGAGGTTGATGAAGACGTTTGGGAGGTATGAAGATAAGATTGAGATTTTTTTGTTATAATATGTGAAAAATCTTGAAACCGTGATAAATAAACTGATGGTAACAACCACAATAACAAAAGAATCACATACCCAACCCGAATGATGAAACATCAACTAATTTCACAAAAACCTAAAAAATTAAATCCGAACCCTAACTCACATATGAAAAAAAATGTACAAATTCAAGCTCATCACAACCAACAAATCAATAAGCTAAACAATTAGTAGCTCAAGATCCGATTATAAGTTGGGAGGAAACCGATGTGTAGAAAAGTGTAGAAGAAAGGAAGCTGAAGCCAGGAGCTTTAAGTATGTACGTGGGCAATGGTCAATGGGCAGGAGTTGAAGCTATTGGTGTTTTTCATTTATGTCTCTCTAGTGGATTAGTGATTGTTTTGAACGATTATCATTATGCTCCCTCTATTACTAGAGGAATTTCAGTTTCTCGTTTATATGACGATGGTTTTGTTAATCGTTTTGAATCGAATAATGCAATTTCAGTTTCTAGAAATAACGTTGTTTATTTTACTGCTATCTTACGGGATGTTATTTATGAAATTGATATGTCTTGTTCTTATACAAATAGTAGTTCTATGTTTGTTTTTAGCAATAAAAGAGCCAAGTCTAACTTGGACTCTGCTCTTTTGTGGCACAGTCGTCTTGGACACATTAGCAAGAAACGCATGGAGAAGTTGCAACATGATGGACTTCTCAACTCAACTGACATTAAGTCATTTGAAAAGTGTGTTTCATGCATGTCTGGTAAGATGGCAAGGAAACCCTATTCACATCAAGTGGAAAGGGCTAAGGATCTACTTGGACTAATATACATGGATATATGTGGCCCATTTAGAATTGTGTCAAGACAAAGAGCAAGTTGCTTCGTCCCTTTTACTGACGACTATAGTCGGTATGGTTATGACTACTTGTTGAAACATAAACATGAAGTGTTTGAAACATTTAAGGTTTTTCAAAAGGAAGTAGAAAACCAACTCGGGAAGACCATTAAGTTACTACGTTTTGATCGTGGGGGTAAATATATAAGTCAAGAGTTTTTGGATCATCTTAAGGAGCATGGGATTATTGCCCATCGCACTCCTCCTTACACTCCACAACATAATGGTGTGTCTGAGAGGAGAAACTTAACACTGTTAGACATGGTTCGCTCCATGATGAGTCAAACTACTCTTCCAAAGTCTTTTTGAGATTATGCCCTTGAGTCTGTTGCACACATTCTCAATATGGTTCCAACTAAGAAGGTTGATAAGACTTCATACGAGGTATGGCATGGGCAAGCCCCTAAGCTGTCTTACTTAAAAGTCTAGGGTTGTGAGGCACTTGTTAAGCGTGATACACTTACCAAAACTGAAAAACTTGAACCCAAATCTGTTAAGTGTATCTTCGTAGGATACCCAAAGGAAACAATGGGATATTCTTTCTACCTTCCATCAGAGAACAAAGTTACTGTTTCTCGAAATACTAAGTTCTTTGAGAATAATCTCTTGGATCAAGAAGCAAGTGGGAGTCTAGAAGATCTTGAAATTATTCAAGATGAAGATACAAATCCTTCTCTAGACACTAGCTTACATCATGATGAGGATGATCAAGAAATTGATGAACCTGAAAGTGATATTATTTCAATTCGTAAGTCCGCTAGGACACGCTGTGCTCCTGATCGAATGTGCTTATACATCGATGCTGAGGAACATGAGTTAGGGGATCTTGGTGAACCCAATAACTATAAAGTTGCATTGTTGGATCCTAAATCCAAGAAATGTCTTGATGCGATGAATGTGGAAATGCCATCCATGAAAGACAATGACGTCTGGGTTTTAGTTGAGCTTCCTCCTAACTGTAAAACAGTTGGTAGCAAGTGGCTTTTCAAGAAGAAAACTGACATGGATAGTAAGGTATACACTTTTAAAGCTCGTCTCGTAGCAAAGGGCTTCACTCAAACCTACAAGATTGATTATGAAGAGACTGTTTCTCCTGTTGCAGACATTAGAGTGATAAAGATTCTTATAGCCATAACTGCGTTCTATGATTATGAGATTTGGCAAATGGATGTCAAAACCGCTTTCCTCAATGGACATATTTATGAAGAGGTATATATGGAGCAACCTGAGGGTTTTGTTGATCCTAAATATCCTAACCTTGTATGCAAGCTCAAGCGTTCCATTTCTGGACTCAAGCAAGCATCTAGGCAATGGAATAAATGTTTTGATGATGAGATTAAGAAATTCGGATTCTCTCAAAATCAAGATGAGCCATGTGTATATCAGAAAGCTAGTGGGAGTTATGTCACTTTCCTAATTCTATATGTTGATGACATATTGCTCATGGGAAACAACATTCCAATGTTACAAGATGTAAAATCCTATCTTGGAAGATGTTTTGCCATGAAAGATTTAGGAGAAGCTGCATATATTCTTGGAATCAAGTTCTACAGAGACATATCTAAACGATTAATTCGTTTATGTCAAAGTGCTTACATTGAGAAAATCTTGAAGAGATTTTACATGGAGAATTCCAAACGTGGAGCTATCCCAATGCAAAAGGAGCCTAAGTTGAGTAAGTCATAAGGTGCTGAGACACCTGCTGCTAAAGAGCGCATGCAAAGAGTTCCTTACGCTTCGGCTATAGGATCTATTATGTATGTTGTGAGATGTACTCATCCTGATATTGCGTTCGCTCAAAACGTGACAAGCCGATTTCAACAGAATCCAGGTGAACTTCACTGGACTGCTGTTAAGAATATTCTTAAGTATTTGCGCAATACTAAGGATATGTTTCTGGTTTATGGAGGGGAGGCGAAACGAGAGCTCAGGGTTTCTTGCTACATTGATGCTTGGATATCCTGACAGTCGATGACTTAAAATCTCGACCGGATATGTATTCGTTTTAAATAGAGGTGTTGTTGATTGGAAAAGCACAAAGCAAAGTATTTTTGCTACTTCATTTATAGAAGCTGAGTATATAGATGCTTGTGATGCATTTAAATAGGTTGTATGGGTTCAGAATTTATTTCTAGCCTTGGTATTGTTCTCACAATAGAAGAACCCATAAATATGTATTGTGATAATACTGGAGCCATTACTATAGCTAATGAAAGTGGAATCACCAAGGGTGCTAGCCATTACCGCGTGAAAGTTCATTATCTTCGAGAGACCATTGAGATAGGTGACATGAAGATATCAAAAGTTCACACAGATGACAACCTAGCTGATCCATTTACGAAGGCTTTAGCGTATCATAAGCATTCTAAATTGACTAGGGTATTGGTTTAATACCATCTAGTAGTTTCATGTAAATCTGTGTGTAATTAGTATTTGGATAATTTGGAAATGTAAGACAGTTATTACTTTCTGATAAATAAAGATACCAGGTATTTGTTATTTCTTTCATATAATCTGTTATTCCATATTTGCATGTTTAATCCATGAAATGATTTATCGTTTTAAATATGTCCATTGTCGGTTAACAATATGAGAATATTGTTATATAAGGCAAATGTGAGTGTTGGTTATATTTTATGAGAATGTGGATTGTTCCCGCCAAACTCATGTGTATTCACAAGGGATGCATATTGGATACCCCAACTTTCAAACATTTACTTTTGGATCCTTGTCGTAAGTAAAATATTGAAAATGGTTTATTAAGTAGTCCTGAGACTTGAGATGCAAACAAGTTCTGTTATGTGTGGATATCACTTTTGTAAGTATAAGTCAAACGCTATCCTGAACAAGGTAGTTATAAAAGCTATATTTCGGAGTGATGTGAAGCAGCATCCACAACACTTGTAGTCAACAAAGGATTTGTTGCTCTACTTGATATGTGCATAAAGATACCATGGCGCCTCTCCAGATTTAACCAGATAATTGTTTGGCCAAACCCAAAGGGTAATGCAAGATGATTCTTGATTACATTTGGTATATCTCGAGTAAATTCTATAACGAGAATCTAAATGTTAAAACTATATGGAATTAGTTAGGATCCATATTCATGGTTTAACAGTATCTATAACAAGGGATGATAAAATCAAGACATAAATGACCATGCTCTTGAGAAAGATTTATGAAACTATATCTCAGACACTTTTAGTTACTTAGCGAGAGAGCATCGCTAAGCGTTTCCGTAGTTGGTTTTGTGTTATCTGCTACTCCAACTCCCAAGTAAGAGCTGTTGGATTATATGAGTTGGATCCGCATTAAAACGACTAAAAGTGTGTGAGCCTATTGGAGGCACACACGTTAAACACGAGAGTACGTTTATACGTTTAATACTTGAACTTGAACCGTCTTTGACCCAACTAAACTAAACCCGATTGTGTTCAAAACCAAGCCCATTGACCGTTTGTCAATAGGGGCGTTTGGTTTTACGTTGGGCTAGTAGAAGTGTATGAGAATAAGGAATACAAGCTAACTTGGAGAACAAGTTTCAAGCCTAAGTTTGCTAGGTTTTTGAGGCTATATAAACACCCTCCTTAGCTCATAAAACTCACGACTTTCACCCTCTTTGCAGCAAGTATAATCGATCCAATCATCATCATTCTATACCGATTCTAAACCCTAAGTCGACTAGGGTTCTTGTTCTTGAATCGCGACTTAGAAAAATTTAATCTTGCATCTATATTAATCCAAAGAGTGTTGAGGTTTATTTGTACTTGTTTTCTGAGTTTCCCGGTCAAATAAAGAAGACATATTTGTGGTGGTTTGATTGCAGTTTCTAAGGTAGAAAAGAAAACAACTTGTTACCCCTTTATCCGATATCGGATAAAGGGCAAAGCTGGTTATCGGGTTGGTTTCATATCTCGGACAACACATAACGGTTCTAGGGTTTGTTTGGTTCGAGTGGGTTCAAGTAATACAAGGGTTGTTAGCTTTATCGGGTGTATTCGTGTTAAAGTGTTTGTGTGAGCACTCGTAGAGGTGATCATTTTGATCACTTAGTTTCGTTGTTTGATAAACTTGCGGGTGGCTACGAGGGTTAGTTTTTCTTGTTCCCTTTTATATTTTATTGTTTATTAATTACGTGTTAACTTGATTACATTAACTAGATCCATATTTCAAGTTGCATCGTAATGTTAAACAGTTAACATGTTTATAAAATCCCAACAGATTGGCGAGGACTTTTCAGCGACGACATGTCTTCACCAAAAACCTTGAGCGAGGACATGTCATCGTCAATCCATTTCGTCCTTGTTAATCGACCCTTTTGCTGCAATATGAATTTTGATTTATACATATATGCTAATCATAAAGAATATTTAATTGTCAATTACTGTAGTTTTGCTTGAGTTCAGCCCCTTGTTATTTTTTGCATAACTAAGGGCCTACTTAGGGTGTGTTTGTTTCATTAAGATGTTTTGAGTCTGAATCTGACTACCACATCTTACTAGTAAGACGTGGCTAGAAAGTCTAAATCTGAACAATATAATGTTGTTTGTTTTTGTATAAGTGTCCGAATGATTTTAAGTGCTCGTTTTTGCAATTTGTTTATTAAACCAACGTAATGCGATAATAAGTAACTTATGTAAATATGAAACAAGACTTTTATCATAAATATAACATAGTTAATAAACAATCAAATATATTATATAAAGTTTACAAAATGAGTAAGAAGTAAGACAAGTCCCCACCTCTTAATGAGTAAGATGTTATATGTCTAACGGTGTCTTACTCAAAAGAAAAACAAACAAGCAAAACGTCCTCCTCTCTTGGTAAGAGTAAGAGGGCTAGTAAGACTTTTTAAAAAAAAACAAACACACCCTTAGTTGTGGGATATTAAAGACACGAAAATGGTGTGTTTGGCTATTTCATGGCAGTAGTGCACAAGGTGGTTGTTATTTTTTGGGATGCAATGTTTTGAGTCACTAGTGGCCTTGTAGTCCTTTGTTTATTGAGTCATTGAGTTAGGCCTTCTTTATTTCTTTTTTTGTGGGATTGTGCCATCTCAGTTGATGGCTTTGTGCTTTCTGTCATCATCTAGTGTGGTAGTTTTTTTGTATAGGTTTTGAGCTTTGTAATTTTCTATTTTAGGGTCCACTATTTTAATCACCATGTTGATTTGGTGGATGCCTTGGTTTGTAGTTGGTTGCGCTTTTGCGCTTTTTATTTATTTTGCCTTTCAAAAAAAAAATTAAAGACACGAGTTATATGACTAACTTAAAATGATCTTTATCTGACTAACTTAATTAACTCATCCATGAAGCTATTTTAATTGGTTGTTTGCACTTGCCGCTTTACACCGATTTTTCTGTAGTAAACCTGTAAAACGTCTACGTTTTGAGACGACATATTTAAAATTCAGATAGAGCCTAGTAGATGGATGTGCAACATTGAAAGTTCCAACTCTGTATTTGTAAGGGTAGTGCAACTTTTCTTAGACATGATGAGGCAAATCGGATAATTACTAAATGAGATATTGACATTTTTTGTCCTTGTATGGATGGTAAAAACTTATTCAAACTGAACGGTATGCGTTTAACTGAGAGTTACTTGATTTAACACGGGTTTGTCTTAAAGTATGCTTATTGGTAATGACATGATGAAATACTAGCTGATTATGTTGGAGAATTAAGCTAATTCATACAGTACTCTTTTATACATCATTACGTATGTGTGTATGTCAGTATGTGTATACACCCGTACACATTAGAAAAAAAAAAAATTTTCAACTCATGAAGAATATGAGTATTCTTGAATCACATAAATGCAGCCATGAAGGCAAAACATCAACTAAGCAACTGTGACTTTGGCAACTTGCCTAGTTGCCCCTAACCAACCACACTCACATTCTTATAATTGCTGAAAACAACTTTAAAAAAAAAAATTGCGAAAATTTGATTACATACATGCATGTATATGTATGATAAATTAAATTAATATTTATTTACTAATAAAAGATAAAGCAGTCATAAACACGGATCAAGTTGAAGGCAATCATATGATTAGTTTGAACTTTAAATTAAAGTTGCATTAATGACTCTTAATTTATATGATTAGTTTGCACTTTTAATCAAAGTTATTATCGTGGATCCATAATTACTCTCCACTTCACCCAGGGTGCCTCAAAATATTTAGAAGATCCAAAGCCTAGGTCAATTTTCTTGTAGTGTATTTAGTGGCGGACTCAGCGTCAAATCTAAGATGGTTCCTTAGTAAAAATGAAAATGTCAACAAGTCAACAGATCGTTCGACCTTGTATAATATAACGCAAAATAATGAAAAATGTGAGTATCTTTTATCGAGTTCAACATATGCAAATTAAACGATTTAGGCAAGTAATAATTACGCTTGAAAATATTCATTCTATAGAAAAAGTGAACACGACATCAAATCACCAACACTATTAGTTTCATGTTCAACCGGAACAATCGAAGTTTGGAAACCGACTACCGTAATAATTTGATCATTTTGCTAAAAAAGAGTCATAATTTGACAATACTTAGTTTTAAGATTATATATAGATACATGAAAAGCACGTACGTATATTTTTTGGGCTAATAACCTATTAAAGCACCATAGTTGTCAAAAATGGCAGTTCTGCGTAGCGAACTAAAAAAATAACTCTTTTAGACATTAATGTTGACATTTTTGTCTTTATTTAAGTATTATAGATAATTTTTTTTGTAAAGACCATTTTACCCTTAAACATCAAATTACATCGTCCATGTGGGTTTGCGTTGATCTAAACATCAAATAACCCAAACTCACATATGAAATCCATAAATCACACATACCCACACTTCAATCTTAATTATTCAAGCATTAGATGACCTTTGATATTCCATTTGATCCACTAATTCTTGCAGATCCTCATCCCAATCAAGCTGCTGACCATCTAATTCCATTTGATCCACTAATTCTTGCAGATCCTCATCCCAATCAAGCTGCGGATCCTCATCAGGTGAGTCTCGAACATGTATTGGTGTTAAGTGTGGGTGGGTTTTGATCGAAAAAGAAGATAAGTTGGTTGAGAAAAGTTGTTGGTATCATCCCTCTTAACACCTACACTTAACCATACAACCCTAATAACACTACTAACCTAATCCTAATTATCCTCTCAAATAAAAACGCAGTCACCAATCTCTCTTCTTTCTAATCACAAACCAACCGCAAATCTAAAAATAATTCGTCCTTTTCTTTCTTGTAGATTCGAGTACAACGAATAATAATCACCTCTTTGATTCTTAATTGTCCCTGAACTAAAACCCACGAATCGTTTTGCAGCAGTAGTTTGTTTTGGTTCTTGAGATAAATGGCTCAGGTAGGTGCTATTTTTGGGTCAAAACATGTTTAAGGGTCCAACAATGGTGGAAAATGTTAAATGGAGCAGAAATTCTTGTGGTGTGTAATGATGTCAGTGCTTTCTAATGTGTGGATAGCAAAAATTATATCGTTTATGACAAAAGATAAAAGGGTTAAATGGAATAAAAAATTCGAAAAAAGGGACGATGGACGCGATTTTTCAAACGACAGGGACCATTTTTATAATTTAGCCTAGGGACGATGGATGCAATTTTCGCAAACTCACAGGGACCATTTATGTAATTTGGAAGGGTAAAATGGTCATAATACTTAAAGAAAGACAAAAATGTCAACATTAATGTCTAAAAGAGTTATTTTTTTAGTTCGCTACGCAGAACTGACATTCTTGACAACTATAGTGCTTTAATAGGTTATTAGCTTTTTTTTTTTTATTTATTTATATGATTTGCATATTTTGTTTTTTTTGCACACAATGTTATACAAGTAGATAAAAGTCATATAATATGTATTTCTGATACAATTACCGTAAAGCATAAAAAATGTGTACCCCAGTGGTAACTAAGTATGTACAAATCAATTCTATGTTTTTAATTAACATAATGATTATTGTTTTTTCAAATGTACATTTTTTAGAGTGCAAATTAAACTTTTAGGTAAACCTAAAAATATTAAATCATATCTCTACTACTTATAATACACGGATGCATCTCTCTCCTAAAAAAAATTCAGACTTTCAGACTTGCAACAAATTGAGCGTGATGTACAACACTTGAAAGCACGTCATTTTCAGACTTACAACCAAATAGGCATAGTATACAACATATTAATGCACATATTAAAAAGACAAAACACCTTTTTAATGCTATTAATGTGGCCAATAAATGCAATTAATGCAGTTATTAAAACACCTCTTACATAAGAAATACAAATTATCAAGCATATTATACAACCAACTTAAACACAATTCCTGCATTAAATGTTACTAATACAAATAATAAAGGACATTATACAAATATTCTGTTAGTGCAAATATTACGATATTTAATCTATACAGTCTCGTTTGTTTTGATTGATGACAAACATGTAACTTGTAATACATAACGTAAAATGTACAAGTTACTTGTAATTACATTTGTCTCAACATACATTCAACACCTCTCGATGTCTCAAGTCCTCGTATGTTACAACGCAGGTTCGTACATGTTTGTTATGTGGCATTATGATCAAACCCATTAACAAATCATTTAGAATGTTTAAAATACGCTTAGAGTCACTAAGTATTTTAATAGGTTAACCATTCTATTTCGAACCTCATTTTACATTTTGCATTCACAAGTATTTTATACAAATACATATTTTGTAAAATGTCTAACAAATATATACTTTTATTTGTACAAGTAAACTAACTATAATATTCATACAAGTACTAAAGTTTACTTACACTTGACAAAATATATATTATTTTGTCAAGCACCTAACTAGATATTTTATTTTATAAAAGGCAATTAGACTTTTTATAAACTAGTTACATAATACATTTTACAAGTTTATTTTCATGAACATTTTAATCTAAATGAAAATACAATTTTACATCACTTCATGCATCATCATATCTTTAGAAGATTTGGTCAATATTTGGTTAGATTTGCAAGATCTTGAAAGATATTCTAAGATATCAAATATAATAAAGTATTATTTTTTAGATTACATTTTTGGCTATAAATAGAGCCCATTGTCTTCTCATTTCCATCATCCCTTCCAACACACATTCTTTCTATCTTTCTTTCGCATCATTTAGATCTATAGATAACCATGTAGTAACATACATTAATCACCCTCATCATCACATGATCATAATGCTTCTAACATTCATCTTTGTTGTAAGCATACTTTACATTTTGATCAACCAAGGAAAGCTTGAAGATCTAGCCATCCTCATTCACCAAAGCATATCAACATATGAAGATTCAAGATCTCTTGATATCCTCATTGATTGAAGACTTCTTGTTTAAGAAGATCATTTAGATTAGTCATTCATATCCATTAGACATTTATGTCATGGATCATCATTGTAAACATCATTGCATCATCACAACACTTTCACCAAACTAGATTAGATGGTTTATGTGTTTGTACCATAAAACACAAGGTTTGTTATGTTGGGCCATAAAACATAGTGGGAGTGGTTGTACCCTTGAAAAGAACTCGACATCTAGCTTAGTGTCGGAAATATTGTATAAGCGATGTTAGGTTTGTTCTACCTCGAACTAGAACCCGGTATTTAGCTTTGTACCGGAAAAAGTGTAAGGGACGATTGTAAGGTTTTCTCCGCCGAGAAGGGAGCTTGTTGATTTAGTGAAGTAACTCTCGAGTTGGGTACTCGGGGAGTGGAGTAGGGCGGAGAGGAGATCCGTGACCAAACCACTATAAATCCTCGTGTTCGGTTTGCACTTTCCTTTCTTTATCTCTTTACCTTTATAATTGCTTATGATGTGGTTTGATGATGATGCTTGTGTGACAACTTGGTTTACTATGCTTTATATTAGTCATAAAAAATAATTGATACTTTCATATAATAACAAGCTTCATAAGTGATTTGATACAAAAGATCTAACGATTTTAAACGGTAACGATTCACCCCCCCTACGTTTCCACAATTGGTACCAGAGCCTCGTAGCTCTTATTTTCAAAACAAATGGTTTTAAAATGGAGCATGATCCATGTATCAAATTACCATTGAAGCGAAATATAATATGAAAAATGTTTTGCTAATTATACTTAGAAATTTTGTTGTTAAATGTTTAGATAAGTCACATTAGTAAAAATAATAAACAAAATATGTGTATTATATTTTTCTATCAAATCTAGTAAGTCCTACACTTTTTCGCCATGAGTAAGTTTTTCAAGTTCAGTGAAGACCACGATGGAACCAAAAAAGGGCTCTTCCTTGTAAACTTTTGGTTCCTTGGTCCCAGACAAGACGCAGCTTTTAGCCAACTTAAAAATTCATAACTTATTAACCGTAAGTCCGTAAGAGTCGAACCACCTATCATTTTAAAGGGAATTGAGTCTACTTTCATTTAAAAATACTCTCATGGCCTGAGTCTAATTTTAAATAAGTGAAATAGACCAAATACTACCGTATATCTAAGATATTAAGTTTCGCTTTAACATAAAAACTCAAATTTTTGAATCAAGTAATTTAAGTTGGTATTCTTAGAACTTTGATACAATTTCTTTTGAAACTAAATAATTTGGTAATATGTTTAAAGGAAACTAATCAAGCTTGGTATACATCGTCATTTTAAACAAAATGACTAAAAGTGTCTCTCTTGTTATGCTATGCTAAATGACCACTTGTTTATGTTGTTTGCATATATGTTGCTTGCTTATTTTCAAATTGTTGTTTACACTTGTTTGTTTGCATAATATAAGTGTCAATCTTGCCATGTTATTTATTCGCTTGTTTGACGATTTCTTGTTTATGCACAATAGGACATTTGCTAGATTTTGTGCACTTAGTTGGAAAATTTTTTTACCATCACTTATAGACTTAGATCACTTCCTTTGCATAGGTTATACTAACATCTTGCATAACTTATGAAATGTCATGACTCACTTAGCAATGAGTACTAAGTAAATTAGTCAAGTACTTTGAAAAATGAAGGTTTTAAGAGAGTGTTTGGTACAAGGACAAAAACAATGTTGTATGATGTAATTTATTTGTTTTTACTTTGTAGGATGATAAAATGACTTAAAACAATGTTGTATGCTAACCGGTTTATGCAGGTGGATAGCACAAGTGTGTTATCAAAATTTACCCATTTTCACTTTTATGTGAAAATCGTTAGCCCTTGGTCAAAGTCTATGCTCCACTATGTTTGTATATGTGTTATCGACTTTTCCTAACTAGAAGTAATTAATGTCACATGTTTTAAGCAAAATTTCGGTTTGGAAAACTCCCACACCTAAAAATGGGTGTGAACTTTTCGGTGTCCACGGATCGACGGCACCAAAATGTTGGTACCGTCGTTATGAATTTTGGTACCGCCATACACATGCAGGGGACCAGGAAGGCACCAATTTAAGGGTTCCTTCTGTGTAAAGAAATGGTGTCGTGGATCCTACAGGTAAGTTGTTGAATTTTACTAAATCCCGCAATCTAATTTACCAAATTTCGTTTCTAGGATAGTTGTTAATGCATATCTTTCATATCTCACTCAACACATCCTCAATGGATTAACTTAGGATGTTTGACATGATCTTAGACACTTCCATCTCATTAGAAACTACCATCTTTGTATGGATTAACATCAAATAAAACACATCTCTCCGTGAATCCTTAGCCATTAAATACACATTCAGGATGGTTATTTTCACACCTACACAGTTACTTTTCCTTAAGCTTAGCATTTCTTAAAGCAAAGTCAAAATGACTAAATTCTCAACCTCAAATAAACCACTAGGATTAGCATTCGATCTTGTTGCTTCATTAAACTTGAACTCTTCATCCTCGGACTCATTACCTCTCAACATCTCATCACCCATTCAAGATGTGAACTTTCTAAACTTAAGTACTCCAACTCCACCACCAAAATCACCCATCATTATGACTACTTCACAACCATCCAAAACACCTTCACAACCAAAGTCTTCAAAACTTGTACTCTGTGGAACACCACCAACATCTCCTCACCCGTTTGCGGATGACTTAGATGACTTACCGAGACTAACAAATCTGAACTCATTATTTGCAAAGATATCATACACAAGTCTATCATATGACTATAGATATTGTTTTGTATCTACATGTATTGCCTCACTTGGTTAACATGAAAATAATGTGTCATCCTCTAAGACGATAAGTATTTACATCGAGTCATAACTCACATGTATGTTAAAGAGTCTTGTTTTCCTTGAGTTCAATCTAAGCTTTATAAATCTCAACAAATTAGGATTGACAACTTAAGTATTTCATCTGAAATATTCAAGTATATGCGACTTACGATTGTAGTCATTAAAAGTCATATCCGAAAAATCAACACCCAAGTATTTTAACAACACATGTTAAAACACTAATCCTAAAATGAATTAAACACTTATCCAAATCAAACAACCCACTATGCCACTTATCCCTCTTTGACACCTACTATCCCTCTTCCATCTTTTGGCACCATTAAGCGTGTTGCTCATGAACTTCCAAGAGCATCCTTTAAACCAAACGTGCCCTTTCAAGGTGAACCTATACCTCAGCCCCTAAGCTTCATAGACATGACCAAAACTTCAAGCACTTCACCCACTAGTTTTAGCAACCAATGAACCATAAGAATTAGTATCCGATTTTTGGTGTTCAACATCTATGGACAAATAATCAACCTAAGTACTTCCATAGCACAACAAACCCCTACATCACCACATCCTTATTTAGACACACTAGAAGACCTACCACCTAGATCAACCAATCCACCATCCTTACCATCATTTGAATTCGTTGAGTGTATTGCTCAAAAAGCCCTTGTGTCCAACACTTGTACTGAATCAAATGCACGTTTGAACAAACTCAACCATCCTTTCCCACATATAAGGACTTAGATAATTCATTATGGCTAGAACCTCAACTATCAAATGAGCATGGTGCTCTTGGTAATTGTTGTCAATTTCCAATAGGTATAAGTAGTACTACCTTCACAAATTATCAAAGTATTAGTAATACTTTGTCGTTAAACTTCTGCATAAATTTAGTTAAACCTCAAATCAACATTTTAACAACATATGTTAAAATGCAATCTCAAAGCCAACATCATATACCCCAAGCAACAATGACTCTTGAGGAGTATACATAAGAAACTCGAGTGAATTCCTCTTGTCATCATCTAGTGAATATAATCTTGAGACCAAGTTTATTTAGATGGGACTATCCGATTCAAACACTTTGGCTTCATATCTTCATTTAGGAAAACATGATGTTTTGAAAACATTATGCCTAAGAAATCATGCGTTAAGTATTCATCTTGTTAAAAGGATATTGTATATCCTATGCATTATTCTCTCATTGCGACATAAATGGTTGTGTTACAAGAGATTTCATTACACCTCATTGGCTAAATGATCTTGAAACGAACAAGTTCTATGAACTAGTGTATCCAATTCATCTTGTCATACTTATTTTCATAAGCATGATAACTTTATCCCATGCGATAATCTCATTTGTTGAAAGATACTATTTGTATCCATTTTATTTCAAGCATACATCATAACCTAACCTTGCTGAAACCTTGTGCACATCCAAGGTTAAAACTACACATCTCTAGAACATACACATGATCTATTGAAGTTAGTAACCTTATTTAGATTCTTGTTAAATAAAGTTCCAAAGAGCTTTCTTGAGAACATTCTTAATTTAACATATTCCATTCCCTAGTCTTAGATAATCAAATCACTTTTAAAGTATACACTTCAACGTAAAAGATGTCATCCATTAGATCATACAATTAGCTATGTAATTTGAACAACCTTAGATTCTAAACACAAGATTAAAACATATTGTTTATCAATACACCATTGTTAAAATTCATGTGTATAACATGACATCTTCATCACCTTAGTTATATTGCATATTAGTTGTGTCACATTAAGCCAAGTATTGGTAAACTATCATCTTTTATGCACTTTAATAGGCAAAAGTAGGAGTTCCCATCTTTCTAACATGAGAATGACTACTTGAGAACCTATTGCACTAGAAACTCAATTTGACCTAACGGTTGAATTGCTTCCTGAAGAGAAGTTGGGTATGTGGAATCACCCGTAAAAATGGTCGTGTTTAGCCTTAATTGAGCACCGCTAGTAATAGTCTCATATTCATTCTCCAACTTGAAAAATCTGTTTTCCTATACTTGCCTAAAGTAAGTGTTAAAACATTGATAGTTTGCCTCGCTTTAGGAATACTAATCAAACAAGTAGTATATATGACTTTTCTTTTAAAACCACTTGCATTGCATTTACATGTGTTGATTACATGTTCTTGCTTGATACGATAAGTTGATTTGACATTATCTTAGTGTTTGATAACTAGTCAAATGTGTAAACCTTAGTAAAACCACTTGCATTGTACTTACACATGTTGATTACATGTTCTTGTTTAATACGATAAGTTGATTTGACATTATCTTAGTGTTTGATAACAAGTCAAATGTGTAAACCTTAATATGGTTTTATCTTTATAATGCTTGTATTCTTGTTTCATGCTACTAAACGTTTAAACCTAAACTTTATTTGCATGATACTTACTTTGAATTATTTTTAGCATGATTAACATGTTACTTATGAACTCATAATATGCCATTTTGATACGTGATAATTTTGATATGATATATTTGTGTTTGAAAGCTATTAGTTGGCATTCATTATATCTATGTGTAGTAAGATCCAAATGATACATGCTCCAAATTGTTATGTCTTAAACATGGCTTGCATGAATCTTTCATCTTGTTTCTTTTTGCTTCTTGTCACACTATTTGTTTGCTACAAGTGCACATATAATCTGTCAAAGTGCTTTTGGTATGACAAACTTTTAGAAGCCTTTTTATCTTACAAATTAATCACATAGATTATTGTATATCCAAGTATGCTTAAGTGTCTAAGTCTAACGACAAAACAATCTCATAATGAAATGTCTTGAATAAAGTTGTATTCTTGCATAATATGATTGTTTTGATGCTATCTTGTGTGGTGATTTCTCGTCTACTAAGTGCAATGTGTTGTTTTTGCTTATATAATATGTTATCATTTGATTTCTATCATGTTAACATCTTTTGTCACTAACAAATTTGTTTTGTAGGTTGATAACAAATTATTTGTTATCTCACTTGGTTCTAACTTTTATATGCTCATTTTGCATAATCTCCTTTATTGCTACGTAGGTTAGTAATATGCTTTGTGGGACCCCTACACTTGCATATAGTTTAAAAGCATATAGAATTAAGTTCTAGAGGGTTGGCTTTGCATTTTTGTCTTTCAACCGACCTCTTTCCAAATCTCATTTTGCTTCCGCTTTCCAAAAATCATCTCCATCATTATTTAGTTATAACAATACTCTAATCCTCTTCACTTCCTATTAGGAAACCACATGCCTCATCATACGATCATCTCGAATTAATCGAGAAGAGGTACGTGACTTTAAGGATGAAGTTCATTGTATGCTAACCATCATCCGGAAAAACATCACTAAGCTCACCTCTTTTCGTAACCGAATAACCTCCTAATCACTTTGTTGTCATTCCTTATTTGATACATTACACATTATGTTGGATGTCCACCAATTAAGGGGAGAGAAATCCATTCACATAATTGTCTTTTGTCAAAATTTATGTCTCTTAGACTCTAAAA
This sequence comes from Chrysanthemum makinoi, assembly GCA_910596185.1. Taxonomy (NCBI): domain Eukaryota; kingdom Viridiplantae; phylum Streptophyta; class Magnoliopsida; order Asterales; family Asteraceae; genus Chrysanthemum; species Chrysanthemum makinoi. Next base: position 200,291,652 of record OU343224.1, on the reverse strand, counting down.
TACCAACACATAGGTAAACACCACTTAGCTAAAATTGGTTCACGAAACCACAACTAGTTCAACCTTTTTAAATTTTTATCACAAGTTTGCACCAATACCTCATCAAGTGAAAAACGCATCATGTGTTTTTACAAAACGTCTTCATCTCCACATATAGGATTTTCCTTAAACTAGCACCTTACAACTTCACTATCTAGAGCACCATCATAGGATCTTATCCTTTTCTCGCATATCATGCATGTCATTGTCAGTGCAAATGATATATTAATCAAAACCGCCATTCCCAACACCTTTTCAACACGTTGGTCTCTCAAATGATGCCATCCTCATAAAGGTACTCATTATTATTATTAGTATTTTTCATATTGTCTTCACTTCTTTCAATGTGATAATCATCCATGACGGTCAAAACCATGCTAATACTACCTTTCCCATTGTCACCTAGAATAGGTCATCTTTATAATTCGTGTCAATCAATGAACGAATTTATCTTCATGTTATCACTTTTATATTTTTTGGTATCTTCATTATAATATTATTAGATAGAACGCATTATTGATTACTCTTGGGTTGAAGCATATGTGAACTTGCTCAAAACAATAGGTTGTTAGCATCAATAAATCATTCAAATCATAACCATTATGCATCATTGAAATGCAATGTCCATTCATATTTTTTTTCTCTTAGCTTTGGTCACTTGACATGACGAAAGGATTGCATGAGTCCATATTTTTATATTTGCTATACATACGAGTTTCTAACTCCTTAATAGCTTCCTACCTAATCACCACCACCTTCCATCACCACTTTCACTAATCATCACCACCATGGATTAGCGAAAACTTACTTTTGTAAATCTCGAGTCATCTACCATCACCACATGAATCCTACTAGTAAACCGACACCAACACTAGCACCACTAGTGGCACACCCGGTGGGAGACTTCATATCTTCTTTCTAGGAACTATTTTGTAGGATTTTATCATATTATATTCTCACTTTTCTTATGATTGTAATTAGGAGACTACACTTCATGAGATCTTTGATTATATCATTTATCACATATATACATCTTATTTTCTTTGTGAAAAGATGAAAATATATTGCACTAATGTTTTTCATTGTTGGTTCATCATCATATACACTCGATTGTATATAACTTACTCATCTAAGGATGAAGTTTGCATCAATTATTTTTCTTATTTTAGGTGCTTCTTGACACCCTCGAACAAGGAGGAATATCCTTTAAGCACTCATATTGCATCGCCTATACACTTGGTTGTATATGACATATTTGTCTAAAGACAAAGCTTCTATTATACTAATATTTATTTTGAAGGTTCATCTTGACGACCTAGAGCAAGGGGAGCTTCCGCCAAGAATTTACTGAATGCATCTTATACACACTTTGTTGTATATCACTTACTTGTCCAATGACGAATATAGTTTTGCACTAATATTTGTTTTTTAGGTTTTTAATCATACCATGACGCCTCAAACAAGGGGGAGCAACCGTCAAGGGGAGCATGCACGCATTTAGCATCATTCTCACTTTTCAACAAGCATTTTGCTTCGATAAAAAGTGGAGAAAATAGGCTAACATTGCTATTCCTTTTTCTTTTTCATATATTTCTCATAATTTTTGTTGCATAAAACTAACCTTGATGTAGGTTAAGCCTCTTTATTTGATCCATGGATCCGCTACCAAACAAGGGACGGATTGAAGTAGACGATTTAACTTCACTAGGGATGATGCAAGCTCGCCTTTTGGGGAGAAATTAAGTTAAACTCCAAGGACACGCCCTTTTTGTTTCGACAAAAGGGGAGAAGAGTGTAAACGGAGAAGGTAATGTAAAGGTAGTAGAGATACAAGTAACTTTTTACATTTTACTTTCTATTATGTTTACATATCTTTGTCATCATCAAAAAGGGGGAGATTGTTAGTGCAAATATTACGATATTTAATCTATACGGCCTCGTTTGTTTTGATTGATGACAAACATGTAACTTGTAATACATAACGTAAAATGTACAAGTTACTTGTAATTACATTTGTCTCAACATACATTCAACACCTCTCGATGTCTCAAGTCCTCGTATGTTACAACAGAGGTTCGTACATGTTTGTTATGTGGCATTATGATCAAACCCATTAACAAATCATTTAGAATGTTTAAAATACGCTTAGAGTCACTAAGTATTTTAATAGGTTAACCATTCTATTTCGAACCTCATTTTACATTTTGCATTCACAAGTATTTTATACAAATACATATTTTGTAAAATGTCTAACAAATATATACTTTTATTTGTACAAGTAAACTAACTATAATATTCATACAAGTACTAAAGTTTACTTACACTTGACAAAATATATATTATTTTGTCAAGCACCTAACTAGATATTTTATTTTATAAAAGGCAATTAGACTTTTTATAAACTAGTTACATAATACATTTTACAAGTTTATTTTCATGAACATTTTAATCTAAATGAAAATACAATTTTACATCACTTCATGCATCATCATATCTTTAAAAGATTTGGTCAATATTTGGTTAGATTTGCAAGATCTTGAAAGATATTCTAAGATATCAAATCTAATAAAGTATTATTTTTTAGATTACATTTTTGGCTATAAATAGAGCCCATTGTTTTCTCGTTTCAATCATCCCTTCCAACACACATTCTTTCTATCTTTCTTTCATCTTTTAGATCTATAGATAACCATGTAGTAACATACATTAATCACCCTCATCATCACATGATCATAATGCTTCTAACATTCATCTTTGTTGTAAGCATACTTTACATTTTGATCAACCAAGGAAAGCTTGAAGATCTAGCCATCCTCATTCACCAAAGCATATCAACATATGAAGATTCAAGATCTCTTGATATCCTCATTGATTGAAGACTTTATCAATAAGATCATTTAGATTTGTCATTCATATCCATTAGACATTTATGTCATGGATCATCATTGTAAACATCATTGCATCATCACAACACTTTCACCAAACTAGATTAGATGGTTTATGTGTTTGTACCATAAAACACAAGGTTTGTTATGTTGGGCCATAAAACATAGTGGGAGTGGTTGTACCCTTGAAAAGAATTCGACATCTAGCTTAGTGTCGGAAATATTGTATAGGCGATGTTAGGTTGGTTCTACCTTGAACTAGAACCCGGTATTTAGCTTTGTACCGAAAAAGTGTAAGCGACGATTGTAAGGTTTTCTCCGCCTAGAAGGGAGCTTGTTGATTTAGTGAAGTAACTCTCGAGTTGGGTACTCGGGAGTGGAGTAGGGCGGAGAGGAGATCCGTGACCGAACCACTATAAATCCTCGTGTTCGGTTTGCACTTTCCTTTCTTTATCTCTTTACCTTTATAATTGCTTATGATGTGGTTTGATGATGATGCTTGTGTGACAACTTGGTTTACTATGCTTTATATTAGTCATAAACAATAATTGATACTTTCATATAATAACAAGCTTCATAAGTGATTTGATACAAAAGATCTAACGATTTTAAACGGTAACGTATTCACCCCCCTCTACGTTTTCACATATTCAAATCCGAACAGGCAACGAGCCAAATGGGCTCGAGCCCGAACGGGCAACGGGCTAAACGGGCTCGACCCCGAACGAGCACGGGCCAAACGGACACGGGCCAAACGGGCTCATGTTATACGAATCGCTTTAAAAAAAACCCAAAAGAACAAAATAAATTTCTTAGTTAAGAATTAAAAATATGTCACATGAAATTCTTGATATCTGTAAATTTATGAGCATAATAAACTAAAATACATGATTCAATCGAAATTTTTATTTCGAACTGCCGCAACGCCTGCGGGTACCTCGCTAGTTTAAAATAAAGAATAAAAGATGATAGGATACAGCAACTCTTCTCGGGAACCAACAAGCCTTCACCTAATAAAGTACATTTATCGCTTTTAACTGTTATCTTTTCATCTTCTTTGACGCACCATCTACATCAACTCCGGCGTTAATGTCCGGCTAAATCTGAAACCGTTCTTTTCTGCTCATTCTTTTCAAATTTGAATCCAAGGTGGTTCCTAACATAATTCCAAGGTAGGTCCCAAATAAATTTATATGATGCCTCTAAGCGATTTTAGGTTCTAAGGTGGTTCCCGGGCACCACCTTCACATGCCATGGGTCCGCCTCTGAGTGTATTACTGCTTCAAATCGCAATAAATTAATGGATACATAGACAACGTTTATCAAGCATCTCAGATCAACATTAAGTCACGCTCGATCTTATTACGTTTGAACAACATATTTTCGCCATGATATAGGTGGCTAGGCCAAATACACATGCTATGCATCATATATAACGAGTCACGATCCCTTGAAAAGTGAATAAATATTGAAAAGTATAAAAAGTGTTTTGAATCCTTGGATCATCCCAACTCCATAATCCACGGTGAGGATTAAAAAAAGTCATAAACATGCTTCATTCATTTGACAAAGGGTATTTTTGTAAATTTGTGATTATATTTTATTCCACCCTCAAACTTCAAACGTAAATAACTTTCAAACGACAAACTTTTACGAAAAACCGAATTCACCATAATTTTTAAAATTCAATTCTCTTTAATTTGGTATACTTTTTGATATTTGAATCACAATAGTTTTTTTTTTAACTTTTTAAGTAAGTGTTGATTTTCTTGAATTTTTTTGGTATTTTTGGCTCTAATTTTGTCTAGTTTTAAAGCCGAATTTTGCAAAACTTAAAACATGAAAGTTGTAGCTTTTTAGCCATTCTTTACCCAGAAATTTGAATAACTCAAATCCGACATGATATGAGTGAGATATCGCACAATAAAGATGACATTTTAGTCATGTTTAGTGCACACTAAGTGTTTGATAAAATGCCAAAAGAGATTTTTCTTATAAAAGTACATTTAAATGCACTAATTGTTGTACCAAAATACATCTTTTGTTATTTTTAGCTTTTTTAACCGGTGAACAACAGATGATAAACTCGATAACATCGTGGTTTTGTAGACAACCGATGAACATTTTTTTTCTGAAAATTTGATAAACTTATGAACATTATAACTTTTTTTTATTGATGAACAACATTTTTTATTGATGAATATGAATCTTTTTTATTGATCAATAAATGAACAACTCTTTTATTGATCAAGAACATTTTTTATTGATAAACAACAATTTCTTCTATTAATGAACAAAGTATACGATGAACAATATTTTTTATTGGTGAACATTGTCATGAGAACTGATGAATAACATAATATAACTGATGAATAATGCTAATGATGAACAAGACTATGTGATAAGCAAGACTAACAAATAAACTGATGAACGTTGTGATTTTCTTAAGAAAATTGATAAACCGATCAATTGATGAACAACTCTTTTAATGATAAACAACGTATTTTTATTGATGAACAAAGTTTTCATTGATGAACAACTATTTTAATTGATAAACAACTTTTTTCGATGATTTTGTCATGAAAACCGATGAACCTTTTTTTCTTTGTAAACGATGAACATTTTTTCTAAGAAAGTGATGAATAACATGATTTCTTTTAAAAACCGATGAACAATAATAAATGATGAACCAAACTAATCAATAAACAAAACTGATGAACAACCAAAACTCTTTTAATTGATGAACAACTTTTTGATGAAAATACTACGATGAACAAGATTAATCGATAAAGAGTTGTTCATCAATTGATGAACAAAGTTTTTATTGATTAACAACTATTTTTATTGATAAACAACTTTTATCGGTGATTTTTTCCTCGAAAAACCGATGAACCTCGTTTCTTTCAGTAACCGATGAACATTTTTTCTAAGAAAACTGATGAATAATATGATTTCTTTTAAAAAAACTGATGAACAATAATAACTGATGAACCAAACTAATCAATAAACAAAACTGATGAACCAAACTAATCAATAAACAAAACTGATGAACCTTTTTTTTCTTGTAAACCGATGAACATTTTTTTCTAAGAAAACCGATGAATGGCATGATTTCTTTTAAAAAATCCGATGAACCATAATAATTGATGAACCAAACTAATCAATAAACAAAACTAATCTTGTTCAAGACTGATGAGGTGATGAACAATATTAACTCATGAACGGTATTAACTGATGAACAACGACTAACTGATGAACACTTATGAACAATTTATAGATTGGTGTTGTCTTGTTCATCGTTAATGTTGTCATCATCATCAACAAGACTGATGAACTGATGAACAATATATATATTGGTGTTCTCTGTTCATCGTTCATCAACAAGACCGATTAATCGATGAACAAGACTAACCGATGAACAATATTAATCTAAATGTTGTTCATAAGTGTTCATCGCTACTCTTGTTCATCAGTTCATCTATCTTGTTGATGAACAAGACAACACCAATATATATATTGTTCATCAGTTCATCAATCTTGTTGATGAACAACATTAACTGATGAACAAGACAACACCAATCTATATATTGCTCATAAGTGTTCATCAGTTAACACAGTTCATGAGTTAATATTGTTTATCACCTTATCAGTCTTGAACAAGATTATTGATGAACAAAGACCGATTGATGAGCAATAAACTTGATGAACATGACTAATTGATGAACAAAAATTAATGATGAACAAAACATATATTTTTATTAAAAAACGATTAAAAACATTTCTTTTGATTCTAAATTAATAAAATGATTAATAATGCGTTGTGGTACAAAAATTAGAGCATTTGACGCAATTTAAACGCTAAAAATCTAAGCTAGACATTTTATCAAACACCTTTTGTGCAACAAATATAAGTAAAACGTCATCTTTAACGGGTGATATCTTACTCATATGACATTGGATTTGATTGATTCAAAACCCGTAAAGAGGAACCAAAATCTATAACTTTCATGTTTTAGGTTATTTACTTAATAAACATTTATGAGGGTAAAAATAGGGTAAAAATGCCCAAAAAATCAAGAAAACTAACACCCATTTGATATGTAAAAAAAACTTTCGAAATTTTTAACAAAATTTATACCAAATTAAAGATGATAGAATTTCAAAAATTATGGTGAAATCGGTTTTTTCTAAAAGTTTGTCGTTTAAGATATATTTGCATTTAAAGTTTGAGGTGGAAAAGGAAAATACGGGTCAAATTACTAATCTACCCCTTTGACCGAAATTAATTAAAAATAGGTAATGGGACTAGATTTCATCCAACGGTTGAGATTGCTTTTTATACTTTGCAAATTCATATGACTTTTTAATAGATCCGGTACCCATATATAACATATAAAAAATGCGGCAACCTTTCAGAGATCATACAAGAACTTGCTAAAATCCTCCATTTGTTGAGCTTTTAATGAAATAGCAATCGACACGCTCCCGTCATTGATCGGACTTGGTAACAAAAAACACATACCATCCACTGGGAAATAAGCAGGCACCATGGATATAGGTCGGCCCCATCCAAAATCGACCTTATATATCGGGATCCTCATCCAACTATTTATCACAAGATTAGGACATTTTAACTTAAACCTACGGAATAGAGTTTTCAGATCGGATTGTAGTTCCAGATAGTCAATCGCCGATTTTAGATAATCACTATCTCTTTGTGCTATCGCGTCATGTACTTTAGTCAAAGCGCAAAAAGTTTTGTCTGAAACTAACTCGCCGGCTTTTGCTTTAGGAGTGATTAAAAATATAACATTCCCAAAATAGCCTGGTGGCAAAGCAGGCTGAAGGCGAGACCGTCCATCAGTGGGGATGTAGAGCTCGGTCTCCTGATCATCTTCTAACCCACGGACTTTACACACCGATTTCCAGATATGGCCAGCAAGTACTTCGTACGTGCTAAAGTTGATTGAGTTGCCATCCTTCTTGGATTTTGCTTTGAGCTCATTGAGTTGGTCTAGTGTCAGCTTGAAAATGGACGTGTCAATTATTGTTTCACCTAGTGAGGATTGGAGCGGACATGATTTCATTGTTGGAACGGGATTGAATTCCACGTGCTCGAAAACAGGCTGCGGTGGGTTCCGAGCACGGAGGAGGGTCCTGTCTATGAAAGGTGGGAGAGTAAGGTCAAGGCCACGAGCGAGTTCGACCATGAATTAACGAAGTGCATCATAGATGTCCCGTCCGCAAGATGATGGCTTATCCCAATTCCTAGCGTAACTCCCCCGCATACGAAGTGTGTTACCTGCTCAAACAAAAAAAAGTATATAACACTAGTCACTCCATTTATAATTAGTAAATGAGTCGAACTTTGTACCTGCACTAGCAGCAGAGGATACGAATTAATTCCCAACGAATAATCAACCTGCGGGACAAGTTTCACAAACTCCAATCTAGGTATAAAATCGCCGAAATCAGCGAGTACACAATCTGACTTGGCTACCACAAACAACACGCCTTGTCCTTGACAATCAATCTCGATCCTGCCATTATGGTCTTCTTTTAACCGTCCTGCCACCGGGTAAAATGCAACCAAGACCCTACTCAGAGCATCCTTCATAACTTTGGTATCAAAGAAGTTGCTAGCAGAACCATCAGACCGGTAAAAGTACACCAGAAGTGTGTGGTACTTGGATACCAATAAGTCGAGGTGAGAGTTCCATACCTTGGTTTCTGGTGTCTCCTCTGCTGGCCTCACCATGGTTGATTCGCTTACCACGATATTCATTATCTCTAGTTAACCAACTGAAAATAATTGCAAGCTAATGATGTGAAGAAGCGAACAATCAAATTAGAGAACTTTACCTGTCTGTGATAACTTATTACTGATAAGTACGTATGTTGAAATACTGAGCATGCAGAAGTCTTTATAAAAAGTTTTCAAAATGTTGACGTAGATACAGGATTAAACGAGAAATAAAATTAAAATAAGGAATAGTAATATACTTTCATCATAGTTATTTTACATATAAACTTTTCTCACATGACTTATCTCCGCCAATTATTTAAAAAGAAATCAATGACTGAGATTAAAAGCATTTTATTATTTCACTTATTTTTTATAATTTAAATATCTCTAAACGTTAATCGCGCGAAAATATTTACACCGTCGCGACGAGCATTTAATTATCTTTCTATAGACGGGCACTTTGAGATACTTTCGAGAAAAGAAAAAAATTTGTTTTTTTCACGTTTTTTCGTTTTTTTACGTTAGTGAAATTTGTATAAAAAAAATCATATATGATAAAACACTAAGTTGAATATCACATGTGATATTAGTGTTAAATCATATATGATATGTAATATCATATGTGGTATTGCACTAATATCACATGTGATATTACATAAATATCACATGTGATATTACATATCATATATGATTTAACACTAATATCACATGTGATATTCAAATTACTGTTTTATCATATATGATTTTTTAATGCAAATTTCAGTAACGTAAAAAAACGAAAAAAACTTAAAAAAAAAGGTAAAAATACGGAAAATTTTTTTTTGTCGAAAGTAAATCAAAGTGCCTATCTATAAAAAGATAATTAAATGTTCGTCGCAATGATATATTTTTTTTCGCTTAACGATTAACGGTTTGAAAGATATTAATATTTGAAAAAAGAGGATGAAAGTGGGTTTTTTAAATTGTTGAGATTAATCTCATCCATTAGATCAAATAAAAATGGAATGTGCAGATTGATCCTTTAATATGTAAAGAATCTTTTGTCCTCAAATGATCTTAAACATATACTTTTTACTTAGCTGTTAAGCACAAATTTCTTAGCTGCTAAGCACAAATTAGGGACCACTTATGTATGAATACATAAATCAGGGAATAGTTATTGTATATAACAACAAATAACTGCAGGGATGTTTGCAGCAGAGATGTTATCCTCTTTTAAAATTTTCCGACTTGAAACATTACTTTTTTATTATCTTACTTCATCAATATACGTTTAATTTTTTTTTTCGACTTCACCCATATGACCGTTTATATTAAAATAATATTCCCTCCGCCCTAAAATTTGTCCCCTAACAAAACACACAATTTAAGAAAAACATAATTATTACTGTTTTCTGTCTATTACTTTTATCAGAATGACAATTTTAACCTTAATAATTAATTAATGTCTTCTTTAGAATTTGTAATCATAATTTCAAACAAGGATTATTTGTTAAACTCGATCAAACTTCCCTATCTATATTTAATAGTGGACAATTAATTAAAATTGCATTACAAAGAAAGGAGGAAAGTTTTCAAATTAATAAACCATCCAAAACCGAATTTCCTGAATTTCGAACTTTTGAAATAAACGATTTAAAGAAACATATTTCTGATATGAATTAGAAGAGTAATTTAGTCGGAACTAACCAGGACATTGATGCAACTAATACAAGAAATATTGAACTGTCAATTTATGTGGTAAAATTACTCAAGGAAAATGAGACTTTGAAAAGGCACCACAAAGACCTAAGTGATTCAATCAAAGAAATCAGGACTAAAACTTTAGAACAAACAACCTCTTCGATGGTCAAAATCGATGAACTCAAAGCTCAATTTCAGGATAAGGGTTTCACTATCACAACATTAAAGAATGAATTGAGAAAAACTGCAGGGAAAAGTGTAAACACTAAGTTTGCAAAACCATCAATCTTGGGGAAACCAGTTTTACATCCAAATAGAAACCAATCAGTTGTTAGACAACCAATGCGTTTAGATCTGAACGACAAAAATTGTCAAAAACACGGTTTGCCTCCCTAGTTGGTATGAAACAAGTTTTGTCAAACCAGTCACTTCATAACCTAGACCTAAGAAACAGGAAGTTAATGCTCGTGTTAAGGTCCAACCCTTTAAGACTAGGAATAACAAAAAGTCTTCCACTGTGCATGAGAAGCCAAAAAATCCTAGCTCTTGCCTTAAGTAGATATCGACTGGTAGAATCTTTAAGAATGCTGGACTTAGATGGATACCTACTAGTAAGTTGTTCACCGATGGCAATGCCAAGGGTGACTGTGAAAACCCTAAGGGTCTGGATGCTGATGTCACTAACCTACATAAATGCGAACAATCTTGTAATGTTAGTGCGTGTAGTCTTTACTCTATTGCAGGTACATTGAGCACTTCCATCAAGAAAAGACTCAAAATTGATGTACATGTGCTATGACTAATGAATACCATCAAACACACACAGTTAAGCAATACCATCAAACATACACGCGCATATTGCAAAGCAAACTCATATCACAAAAGCACAATAGTTTCTTCCTCAATCAACTTTTCTTACCAGCTTATCAATTCTGAGCCAGCCTTCATAGTATCTATTAACAAACAAATCCTTAACTGACATCATATATTTTACAAAGATCAGCACAACAAAACAATTCACGTACCTAAACTTAAAAAAAAATAGATGCAAATAACTTAATTAACTACAATTGCCGAGATGAATGACATTAACAAATGAAATTTGTAGTTGATGTTAATCATATTATTTGTCAAAAGAGCGCTAACCGCAACTCTTGTTTACTCTTCCCATGGCTGTAAGTCATAATTGTTTTTCAAGTAGAACTTTACTGGAGATTTACTGACCTCCTCACATGATGTGCCGACGCTGTTAAAAACGTATTCACAGCTTGAACATGGCAAAATTTTAACTGGTTTTTGATTGTACAATAAATTGCACTACCAGTTGCACCAATTGTCCGGACCGTACTGCCTCTTCAATCTGCTTCTTCAGCTCTCTGCAGCTGTTTGTGTCGTGCCCATGGTCTTCGTGAAAGTGGCAGTACTTCGACATGTCCCTGGCTTTGCTTCGCGCTGACATCCGAGGTGGTGGGTCGAAGGACTTTGCGGCTTTCTCGGTAGCCAGAATCTCCCTGGGAGATTTGACCAAGTTTTCCAAGAGTCCATGATTCGAGCCTTTGTTGTAGGGAGTGAAGTGATCTCTGTTCTTCTTCCTATTCTTGGATCCTTTCCAGGAGGACCCTCTAGAGAATTTATCAGAGGCTTATGTTTGTTCTAACGGAGCTCTGTTTGCTGCTACTTCCTTGGACTGAATCCAAGTGTAAGTCTTCTCCATCAGTGCCTTGTAAGTGGTAGGAAGGTCGGTGGACATGAATTCCACCAAGCTTCGAGTCAGAGGCCATGTACAAAGCCATAAATACTGTTCCTCGGCAACCCCTGAATTTGCAAAGTTTCATCTGTACCTTGTGACGAAGGCCCTGTGCTTCCGTCCCTTTGCTTGATGGTATGCACGGCTAGATGAGTCTTGGTGTACTTCTTCATAAAGTGTGATGGAACTTAGCCTTAAGATCATCTAGACTTACTATGCTCCCCAAATTTTGCCCATTCCACCATATTCTTGCGGAGTCTCGGAGCGTGTACGTGAACATGTGGCATGCTACGGGCATGACCCACTTCTGCATCTTGATAGCTTCTCAACAAATGTAAGAAGTTATCAGGATCGCCTTTCCCATCGTAGGTGCCTATGTGAGTGGGCATCTTTAAACCGTCAGGCAGAGGGTAGTCTTCAATCCACTTCACAATAGGTGTGCAAGCTTCAGAGGCTTCGGCATAGTAAGGGTTATATGGAGTGGATAAACAGGTGTAGGGTTATACGGGTTAGGAAATGGTTGTGTGAATGCAACGTAGGCTGTGGAAGGTTGATACAAAGGGTTTCCACCCATTGGCTGTGTAGAGTGCACATGAACGTGTCCGTAAGGCACTTGCTGGTAACTTTGGTTGTGTAGAGACCCATTTGGAGGGTAGGTATTATAGGTTTGAGCAGGTAGGTAGGGATTCATTCCCTGAGGGGGCAGCTGGTTCATCCCGGAGTATGGAGGAGGTCCTCTGACACTCGAGACGTATGATGAAGGTATCAGAGCCCCCATCTCTTCTCTTCCTAAGTGGGCTGCTAGGAGAGGTGGTAGGTTTACCCCTCTGTTTCCTACTGGGTTGCTTCCTCCGTTTGAGTTCTCGCTCATTCTTTCACCTTGTACTGTCACAATTCTCAATTTTGAGTCATTTCTCAAACTCACTATCCATCATTTTTCGTAAACTAGGTTTACGAGTATCAAATTCGCGTAACCTTAGGGGGTTTAGTTGCGAATTCATGAAAAATCATCAAGGACATTTCATATATACTAGGTTTAGTCTACATTTCATTAGCATCATTGTCATCATATTAGTTCATGCATGATTTCGTATTTTACATTAAACGCGTAATTTTCATATTAAATAAACGCTATCGCGTAACTAATTATTTTGAACATTTGATCCGATGCTTCCAAAAAGTATCCCGATATATTTTTATACTCATATTAAGATTATAAAAATAATATTATGAGTTTACCTAGTGTTTTAAATTTATTTTATATATAAATTGTTATATTTATATAATTACGACGGTTTTCTTAAATACTACACGATAATTATTATTTCACTCAAATTTTGCAAGAAATGTATTTTTATAATTTTTATGACCTCAATATATTTTATCTTGACCCGTTAAAATTTATTTTTAGCTAACGCTACCCTAAATACTCAAATGTGTATACAAGTTACTACTTATCTTCAAATAACTACACATTTACTAATATACACAAGCATTTAACTACAACAAAACTACTTGGTCTTTTTTTTTTCTTTATGTATGTCGACCCACATAGGGTGACTCACACTCTTTACTTACAAAATATCTTGGCTTAAATTGTATTATACTCTAAAAAACACCACATAGATCATTCATATCTTCAAAGTGAAAAACAAAAAGCATCTCTTTCTCTCTTCTCCACAAAACCGGCCAACCATAAGGATCAAGGAGAGATCATCAAAAATCTTCAAGACAAGTTTTATACACTCTAGTTACACTCTTGATAAAGGTTGTGAAATAAAAACCTTGGGTGATTAGGATTAAACCTTTGTTCATTAACCTCATCAAGTTAACTAGTAAGCATCTCATATTCATTTTCATATTTCATATTTACTTTATGTTCATTTCATCATATTTGAGAAAAACATGCAAGTCTTATGGATGTTTATACCACTTTTTCATTGTTTTTAAGAGTTATATATAAATATGTCATCCTATAATTACTCCTTGAAACATATCACTTTTGGTGATGTCTAGGAACCCATGACACCCTAATAAGGTGTATGGTAGGATTAGAATAGTTTCGGAGTTGGTTTGAATTGGTTGGAATAGGTTTTGCGCGAGAAAAACTCATTTCGACAACTTTATTTAGAGGTCTGATCAAAATTGTTAATTCTGGAATTCTTGACAGTAGATAAAAATTTTGGGCTAGATATCTGGAAAATACACTTTAAAATGAAAACGTGGCCGCTTGAATGGGTTAAAACGGAGTTATAACGAAGAAGTTATGCTATTTTCAAATTTGACGTCGAAAACTATAAAATCCAGAAATTTCAGAATGTTATTTTAACTTGTTACGGGTCAAAAATGAGGCTTAGGCGTTATAAATTGTGTCGAATTATCAAAAATATATTAGTATACTTTAATACGAGTCTAAGGATGTAGAAAACGTAGAAAACGGACTTGTAACGATTAAATTATACACGTTTACACAAAGTTGCCGTAACTTTATTATTTAAGAAAAACTAATATATTTCTATTAGACAAACCTTACGGCAACAAGTGACCATGTTGAGGGTCGTTTTTAACAAGGATGTAATACTTTTTATAACGTGATGTCGTCTAGTAAAAGTAAGTTCGCCTAGCATATTTTTCAAAATGTCCAACCGTTCGTCGAGCGGAGTTGTAATGAATAAATTACGGTTACTTAAACTTTGCCGAAAACCACCCTTAAACAATATTTTGGATACAAGTACCATACTTAACCTATATTTTTCTCCGTGATTGAGACCTCTAGGATGAAAACTTAAATGCTAAAACTTTGAGATAATGATACAAGCTTCCTAAAACCGTTGAATTCGTTTCCTAACACTCGACGTGCACCATTTTACGACTAGCTTTTCAAGGCCGTTTTGTCACTTTCATGAAATTTTCAATGACTTTATTTTACGACCTAAAAGTTATAAATTCATAATAAACCACTAAATGATAATCGTGGGATATCGTTTCAACGTAAATACTTGTAAAGTAATTTATAAATTGACAAGACGTTATAAGATTATTTTTCGACAATAAACTTTATTTTCAAAAGTGTACAAGTCGTATGGATATTATATGAGTTTGCATGCACGACATTGACTCATGACTTATATTAGAACACATCATTCATATTAGGTTGCGGATAGAGATCGCACCTCATTTCAGTGTATCTACTTTTGTCATCATAAACATTGCACCAGGTGAGTTCGTAGCCCCACTTTTACTCGTTTAATTGTTTTATAAACTCTTTGGGGGAGATACATGCTCAACTACTTGCTTTTACTTTACATTTATATGAACTTAAATATCTTTTGTTTCACTCTATGTGTGCGTAAGTAGATTATGCCCGAACTAAATTGATCACTATGTTATGAACGCTATTAGTTGAAACACTTTCCTTGATTTTGAACCCTTCGACATGTATATTTGAGCTCTTTTAAATTGATTCGAACCCTTTAACATATAAGTGAACACTTTGGACTTGATTTGAACTTTTTGTCATATAGTTGAACTCTTTTAACTCAAAGGACCCTTTTGATATATTTTAAACTTGTTTGACGTGATTTTGAAAGTTTCGACTATCTTGAACCTTTTGATATTATTCGAGCTCTTTGACTGTTATGAACTTTTGAACTTGACTTAAATCTTTGAACTTAATTACACTTGATTGCATTATACTTGATTTCATTACACTTGATTGCATTATACTTGATTTCATTACACTTGATTGCATTATACTTGATTGTGTTATATACTTGATTTCATTATACTTGATTGTGTTATACTAAACTTGAAAGTCTCCCAACATACATTGAGAAATCCCCTCGTTCGCATGATAAGTCTCTTTGGATAAAACACGCATTGGGTTTCGGAGATGAAGTAAAACTAATGATATTACTTTCCTTATGAGCAACACAAAGTCTCCTTGGATAACACATGCATTTGGTTTCGGAGATGAAGTAGAACCAATGCTATTACTTTCCTTGTGAGCAACATACCCACCTGAGGTTTCTGGAGATGGAGTGGAGACTCATGGCTAATTGAATAAGTTTTGATGCACGTGTACGTGATCAATATACTAGTTACATACTTAAAACATTTATACTTTTAACTATTATGACTACTTATACTTGAATACTTGACACGCTATATTTTGTGCAATGGGTTGTGAACACACAGGTTGCAAGTTTTGTATGGGCTGAACTTGGAACTGAGTGGATTTACATTGCCTTTGCTTTGTGACCTCATTTGATAACGTGTGCATGAACATAAACTAGACATGTTTTGGCAGTGGGTTGTGAACACACAGGTTGCAAGTTTTGTATGGGCGAAACTTGGAACTGAGTGGATTTACAATGCCTTTGCTTTTGTGGACTATTCTAAATGACCAAAAAAAACTTTGCCTTTGTTGTATGAACGCTCTTTAAAAGCTTTACTTGTTAAGCAAAATCTATGAACTCACTCAACCATTGTGTTGACACTTTTTAGCATGTTTTATCTCAGGTATCTAAAGCATTCACTTCATGGCATGCATGTGGACCTATCATAGAGTCGCAATGACGACGCGTCTCAAATATATTTTATGCACTTAACTATCGTTTGATTGTAACAAACTCTTTTTGGTATATTGAAATATTTTGGGACCTATGTTTTGTAAACTCTGATTATTTTACTTTATCAAACGGTATTTTCAAAACGACACTTTAGGTCGCTCGATATAACTGTAACTTTGATGCTATGACAGTCATCCCCCAGGAATTCCATTCCGCTGCAAAAACAGGTAATTTGGGGGTGTGACAGATTGGTATCAGAGCATCGGTTATAGAGAACTAGGTTGCATCATTGACCCTAGACTATAACCACATCATCATAGCATCTCATCATATCATTATAAGTGCATACTCCTTATACATGCTGACTTATGACTCAACACCAAACATCATATGAGACGATTAGTCCAAGCATTGCGTAGTTACTCCTAAATTATACATAGCCTGATCACCTATGTCTAATTCAGGAAGAATCATGCAATGAAGGGAGTAGTAGTCTCATATGTGTAAGCTATTCCGTAATCGAGCCAAATTTTCAAAAGATTTTCTTTAAACCACTTGTTTCCAGTTTGATCCGAGCGACAGTTCTTGTTTGATGAGTTGCAAAGACCAAGCTAGAAACAAGTTGTTGCTCAAACCGATTTAGCATAATCTCATGACAGTTCTTGTTTGATGAGTTGTGAGATTAAGTAAAAATCGGTTACATAAAAATCTTTTGAGGGTTTCGCTCGAGAATGGGAAAGCCTGCCTCATCAAGTCTAATCATAAGAGAGCATGTATTTAGGACGGGAAATGCTCACGATAGCACGAGAACGTATTTTAGTTGAACGAGGAACCCATATGCATGAGCATTGACATAACCATTTTAGACCATATGCGAGCATGAACTTTTAGAACCCTTGTCGAGGTTCGGACCATAGTATCATTAATTGAATCACGAGGACGTGATTCCTCTAACCGGGGAAGAATGTCATAATTCTCAATTTTGAGTCATTTCTCAAACTCACTATCCATCATTTTTCGTAAACTAGGTTTACGAGTATCAAATTCGCGTAACCTTAGGGGGTTTAGTTCCGAATTCATGAACAATCATCAAGGACATTTCATATATACTAGGTTTAGTCTACATTTCTTTAGCATCATTTTCATCATATTAGTTCATGCATGATTTCGCATTTTACATTAAACGCGTAATTTTCATATTAAATAAACGCTATCGCGTAACTAATTATTTTGAACATTTGATCCGATGCTTCCAAAAAGTATCCCGATATATTTTTATACTCATATTAAGATTATAAAAATAATATTATGAGTTTACCTAGTGTTTTAAATTTATTTTATATATAAATTGTTATATTTATATAATTACGACGGTTTTCTTAAATACTACACGATAATTATTATTTCTCTCAAATTTTGCAAGAAATGTATTTTTATAATTTTTATGACCTCAATATATTTTATCTTGACCCGTTAAAATTTATTTTTAGCTAACGCTACCCTAAATACTCAAATGTGTATACAAGTTACTACTTATCTTCAAATAACTACACATTTACTAATATACACAAGCATTTAACTACGACAAAACTACTTGGTCTTTTTTTTTCTTTATGTATGTTGACCCACATAGGGTGACTCACACTCTTTACTTACAAAATATCTTGGCTTAAATTGTATTATACTCTAAAAAACACCACATAGATCATTCATATCTTCAAAGTGAAAAACAAAAAGCATCTCTTTCTCTTCTCCACAAAACCGCCAACCATAAGGAGCAAGGAGAGATCATCAAAAAATTTCAAGACAAGTTTTATACAATCTAGTTACACTATTGATTAAGGTTGTGAAATAAAAACCTTGGGTGATTAGGATTAAACCTTTGTTCATTAACCTCATCAAGTTAACTAGTAAGCATCTCATATTCATTTTCATATTTCATATTTACTTTATGTTCATTTCATCATATTTGAGAAAAACATGCAAGTCTTATGGATGTTTATACCACTTTTTCATTGTTTTTAAGAGTTATATATAAATATGTCATCCTATAATTACTCCTTGAAACATATCACTTTTGGTGATGTATAGGAACCCATGACACCCTAATAAGGTGTATGGTAGGATTAGAATAGCTTCGGAGTTGGTTTTAATTGGTTGGAATAGGTTTTGCGCGAGAAAAACTCATTTCGACAACTTTATTTAGAGGTCTGATCAAAATTGTTAATTCTGGAATTCTCGACAGTAGATAAAAATTTTTGGGCTAGATATCTGGAAAATACACTTTAAAACGAAAACGTGGCCGCTTGAATGGGTTAAAACGGAGTTATAACGAAGAAGTTATGCTATTTTCAAATTTGACGTCGAAAACTATAAAATCCAGAAATTTCAGCATGTTATTTTAACTTGTTACGGGTCAAAAATGAGGCTTAGGCGTTATAAATTGTGTCGAATTATCAAAAATATATTAGTATACTTTAATACGAGTCTAAGGATGTAGAAAACGTAGAAAACGGACTTGTAACGATTAAATTATACACGTTTACACAAAGTTGCCGAACTTTATTATTTAAGAAAAACTAATATATTTCTATTAGACAAACCTTACTTCGCAACAAGTGACCATATTGAGGGTCGCTTTTAACAAGGATGTAGTACTTTTAATAACGTGATGTCTTCTAGTAAAAGTAAGTTCGCCTAGCATATTTTTCAAAATGTCCAACCGTTCGTCGAGCGGAGTTGTAATGAATAAATTACGGTTACTTAAACTTGCCTAAAACCACCCTTAAACTATATTTTGGATACAAGTACCATACTTAACCTATATTTTTCTCCGTGATCGAGACCTCTAGGATGAAAACTTAAATGCTAAAACTTTGAGATAATGATACAAGCTTCCTAAAACCGCTTGAATTCGTTTCTTAACACTCGACGTGCACCATTTTACGACTAGCTTTTCAAGGCCGTTTTGTCACTTTCATGAAATTTTCAATGACTTTATTTTACTCTAACTAAAAGTTATAAATTCATAATAAACCACTAAATGATTATCGTGGGATATCGTTTCAACGTAAATACTTGTAAAGTAATTTATAAATTGACAAGACGTTATAAGATTATTTTTCGACAATAAACTTTATTTTCAAAAGTGTACAAGTGGTATGCATATTATATGAGTTTGCATGCACGACATTGACTCATGACTTATATTAGAACACATCATTCATATTAGGTTGCGGATAGAGATCGCACCTCATTTCAGTGTATCTACTTTTGTCATCATAAACATTGCACCAGGTGAGTTCGTAGCCCCACTTTTACTCGTTTAATTGTTTTATAAACTCTTTGTGGGAGATACATGCTCAACTACTTGCTTTTACTTTACATTTATATGAACTTAAATATCTTTTGTTTCACTCTATGTGTGCGTAAGTAGATTATGCCCGAACTAAATTGATCACTATGTTATGAACGCTATTAGTTGAAACACTTTCCTTGATTTTGAACCCTTCGACATGTATATTTGAGCTCTTCTAAATTGATTCGAACCCTTTAACATATAAGTGAACACTTTGGACTTGATTTGAACTTTTTGACATATAGTTGAACTCTTTTAACCTGTAAAGGACCCTTTTGATATATTTTAAACTTGTTTGACGTGATTTTGAACGCTTCGACTATCTTGAACCTTTTGATATTATTCGAGCTCTTTGACTGTTCTGAACTTTTGAACTTGACTTAAATCTTTGAACTTAATTACACTTGATTGCATTATACTTGATTTCATTACACGTGATTGCATTATACTTGATTTCATTACACTTGATTGCATTATACTTGATTGTGTTATATACTTGATTTCATTATACTTGATTGTGTTATACTAAACTTGAAAGTCTCCCAACATACATTGAGAAATCCCCTCGTTCGCATGATAAGTCTCTTTGGATAAAACACGCATTGGGTTTCAGAGATGAAGTAAAACTAATGCTATTACTTTCCTTATGAGCAACACAAAGTCTCCTTGGATAACACATGCATTGGGTTTCGGAGATGAAGTAGAACCAATGCTATTACTTTCCTTGTGAGCATCATACCCACCTGAGGTTTCTGGAGATGGAGTGGAGACTCATGGCTAATTGAATAAGTTTTGATGCACGTGTACGTGATCAATATACTAGTTACATACTTAAAACATTTATACTTTTAACTATTATGACTACTTATACTTGAATACTTGACACGCTATATTTTGTGCAATGGTTGTGAACACACAAAGTTGCAAGTTTTGTATGGGCGGAACTTGGAACTGAGTGTATTTACATTGCCTTTGCTTTGTGACCTCATTTGATAACGTGTGCATGAACATAAACTAGACATGTTTTGGCAAGGGTTGTGAACACACAGGTTGCAAGTTTTGTATGGGCGGAACTTGAACTGAGTGGATTTACAATGCCTTTGCTTTTGTGGACTATTCTAAATGCCCAAAAAAAACTTTGCCTTTGTTGTATGAACGCTCTTTAAAAGCTTTACCTGTTAAGCAAACTCTATGAACTCACTCAACCATTGTGTTGACACTTTTTAGCATGTTTTATCTCAGGTATCTAAAGCACTCACTTCATGGCATGCATGTGGACCTATCATAGAGTCGCAATGACGATGCGTCTCAAATATATTTTATGCACTTAACTATCGTTTGATTGTAACAAACTCTTTTTGGTATATTGAAATATTTTGGGACCTATGTTTTGTAAACTCTGATTATTTTACTTTATCAAACGGTATTTTCAAAACGACACTTTAGGTCGTTCGATATAACTGTAACTTTGATGCTATGACAGTCATCCCCGTGAATTCCATTCCACCGCAAAAAGGTAATTTGGGGTTTCCTTCTTCCGGATTCTCCTCCCGACCTTCTTCAAAACTGACAGCTTCTTCCATTGGGCCTTCTTACGGAAGGAGAACCATTTCGAAGGTCGAACGCCCTCTAATGGGTCGAGGCCTTTCATCTACCTCGTCTTTTGTCATATTCCTCACCGAATATTCCAGCCCTTCGCCATCTCAGTGTTGCGAACTTGCCTCTTATGAGCCCTCAGCAAGGACTCTAAGGCTTCAAGTTTGCCTCAACGGCGCGGCTAATTTCTGGAATTGGGTTAGCGGAAGTTGAGGCGTGATGTACGGGAGTGGTTTCCAAACGAGATCGTGTAGTGAAGGTGGAGGCTGTTATGGGGGCGAGATTATCGGTGTTAGTTGTGTTGAGAGGTACCAGGGTAGAGAAACCTGGTGGAGGTGTATCTTCCCTTCCTGGTTCCATGCCGGAAAAGTAGCGTAATCGGTTAAGGTTTTAAGACTGGGTGATTACGGGACTAATAGTAGCGGGTCCCACGGATGGCGCCACTGATTGTACAATAAATTGCACTACCAGGCTTCGATGATGATCAAAGGTATGAGGGGTGTATGTTCCAGCCAAGATTGTCTTTCACCTGAGAATAAAAAATACGGAGACACTACGTTAAGTGATTACGCAGGGGTTAAACCCTGCGAACCACCTCCGGCGTGAGAGTAAGTATGAGTTATGGTTGTATAAGTGTATGTAAGTAAAGAAATGAGTATTCAATGAGCTTACCATAACTTTATGCCCGTCCAACCTATTTATAGTGGAAGAAATAGGGTTAGAGGCACCTCTGCGTAAATGTCAGAGAAAATGGGGGCGTCCCATGCTTGTGGGTAACCGCTAGGGCTTTGTGACCCACGTTCTCAAACTTGGCGGGAAAGCCAGGAAAGAGAGGGAGATCGTGGGTTTGACCAAGTCAGGAGGTTCTCATATCCGTTGCTCCTTTGTCAACTATACCCCGAAGGGCTTAGGGCTTCGAATGGCGAATTCCCCGCAGGTAACCTTCGTGTGTACGAATGGTTTGACGCCTACGAATATTATGGAGACCTAACTTGGGCCTTCGTATAGAAGGGCTTCGACACATATCGAAGGGGTGTCCTTCGAGCTGTTCGGAGGGTACATCATCAGTTTCTAAGACCAATTTCAATATTTATTGAAAGTTGAAAGTATAAAAAAACAAAGTTTGAATTACCATCAGTAGCGATGTGTGCAACACCGGCAGCTTCTTGGTGGTACCCTCATTGAAAAAAATAAAAAGTATCAATTAAACAAAATTAAACTATACCCACATGTTGCAAAACATAAACTGGAACAATCACAACCACCTCTTGTCGTTGGTCCTAAGGTAGATAAATCACTTCGAGTAGCAAAGACGGTAGCGGTGCGAGGTTGATGAAGACGTTTGGGAGGTATGAAGATAAGATTGAGATTTTTTTGTTATAATATGTGAAAAATCTTGAAACCGTGATAAATAAACTGATGGTAACAACCACAATAACAAAAGAATCACATACCCAACCCGAACGATGAAACAACAACTAATTTCACAAAAACCTAAAAAATTAAATCCAAACCCTAACTCACATATGAACAAAAATGTACAAATTTAAGCTCATCACAACCAACAAATCAATAAGCTAAAAAATTAGTAGCTCAAGATCCGATTATAAGTTGGGAGGAAACCGATGTGTAGAAAAGTGTAGAAGAAAGGAGTCGGTGAAGTTTATCTATAAGTAAAACAATGCTTGTATACTGGACCGAGAATGAGAACCCAACATATACCTCAGAAAACCAACAAATAAAATAGTATGCCGACCATTAAAAAAAGTAAAAAAATATTTAAAATAATATTAAGGACGTAGCAATTTAATATAGATATACAATAAAAAGTTTAAAAATATTATGCATAACTAGTTACTTTTACCTTTAATTTTTCACCAAAACATGCCAAACATTTACTTTGTAAAAATAAATAATGTATGTGGCGCCAAATGCTCCAATTCTATAACGATAACATCAACAACCATAACCAGCAGACACATACACTAACACACAGTCACTAAAACCCATCAATGGCTTTATATCACACCTTCAGCTTAACCGATCTCACCTCTTTCCCTTTAACCAAACACCCTAAACTCATCTCCAAACCCTCATCATTTTTCTCAAAAGTTTCACCTTTTGTTGTTCGTTCAGTTGCAACTTCCGGAGAGTCGAATGGCTAAGGAACGAGTGCGGAAAGTGTCGGCAAAGCGAAGAAGAAGTTGTCGGAGCAGTCGGATTGGGAGGCGAAAGATGTGGAGGGAAATGATTATTTGTATAGGCTTGGGAAAGAGTCCGAGAATATGAATATTGCTGTTGGTGCTAGAGCTGGTGTTATTGATGATTTGTTTGTTGGCGATTTCCTTGGAAAGGAATGTATGTCATTTGTTTTTATCAGTTTTCGTTATTTGTTTTGGTAATAATGTAGGAAAATGTGTTGCCTAGTGGCAAAAGGCTTGCGACTTTATCACTAAAATATGAGAGTCACAAGTTCAATTCCCTAGCAAACAGTCGTGAACTGGCCACACCAATCTATTGGGAGGGCTTAACGAGGTTTGGATGGGTTCAAACCCCGTGGATTAGTCAGCCAAAAGGTGGGAAACCATGGTTACACAAGAAAGAAAAAACATAAAATTAAAAGAAGAAAAACAAAATGTAGCATACTTTCGTTAGTTTCGGTTAGCTGAATGTCATAGCGTGTAAACAAGTAATTACCAGATAGGTGTAAAGAAAAGAAACGTTAATTGACAAATAGGGAAATGGTCCAAAAATGGCGCTAATTCATACTTGCCACTTCTTGTAGTTGTGTGTACCATTGTTCGAATCCGATTATTTCGTGCACATCTTTTCAAATTTTGATTATTTTGTGTAGTCGAATCACGTATGTTAATACAATTCTGGGCGCTCCCTTGCGAAGATTAGTGTAGGCTAACTTCTCGGGGAATAGTGTAGGCTAACTTCTCGGGGAATAGATCTTGTACTAAGTGTTCGTCTTGGTTTAAAGCTGCTAAGAAAGTAAACACCGTTAGTCTCACCGTGGAACGGGGTTCTGCGGTCAACCTCCGGCGTGAGAGTAAGTAAGGGTTTTAGAGATATAAAGTTAGTTCTAGAGTGAGAGAGAGGATGCGTGTTACCGTTTGAATAGTGGCGAAACCCCTATTTATATGGTTGACCTTTCTGTCGTGTTCTCATGAACACGTGACGTGAGAGTGACAGTTTGTAAGTGGGGAGTGACGTAGGTAAACTCAGAGTTTGTCCCGTTGTCATAACAGCGATGCTTTTGAGCGGGAGTTTGTCCCGCTTTCCTTTTTTGGGGACTGCAGGTTATAGTACCTTAATCCTGGGCGAGATTCCCTACCTTTTATGTAGGGCGCGGTTGTGGCCTCTTCCGGACGTATCTCTTACCCGCGGATCGGTCTTGTATTAAGTGTTCACACCGTGCGTACATGGACAATGGTTGAGTGACCTCCGACAGGTTACGTGTTTGGTCCGCGCCAGATCCGTATGAGTGCCAGGGGGATCATACATGATCAAGTCCCCCTAGTCTAGTGTGCTTGTTGGTCCAGGATAAGAGTTCTAGACTAAGTTGTTTCGTCCATCCGTGGTTGGGTGCCCCGCGGGTAACCCTAGTCATTGCTGACTGTACTTCCCACTTATACAGTGGATAAGCATTACAGCTGTCCCTTGGGAGTCGCGAACTGTTCTAGACCGCGCATTTTCTGACTGACGTGACGTTTTGGCTGCTTCTATCTCATCCGTTGATCTAAGCAGATCTGGACCATCCGATACGAGCCGGGGACGTGGCGATTTCTCAGCCATTCAATTAGCCTGTTGGTTTTACTTTTGGGAGGGTATAAATACCCTTCCTTTTTACCTTCTTGGTTACTGTTGCCCTTTCATCTTCGTGTGTAAAAAAGAAAAAAGCCAACCAAGCCCTTTTTTGTGCGTCTTTAGTTGCTCAGGTTAGGTTTTTCTTCCCTACTGTAGTTCCATGGCTAAAAAACTCCTGTGTGATTTTACTTGTAAGTTGTCCCAGAAAGATCTAAATGATTTTTGATCTAAATACCATATCCCCACAACTTTTCATCATCTTCTTCCTGGGCCTAATGATACCATAAAGAACGCCCCTTAGGGTAAGATAGGCGTATATACTAGGTTTTTTGAATTCTGCAATTTTAGGATCCGTCTTTCCAAGTTCTTGTGCAGTGTTTTGGAGTATTTTCAAATCCATCTGTCGCAGTTATCCATGTTAGCCGCGGCTAGGATCAGTCATTTTGAGATCCTATGCCGCGTTCACGGTGGTATCCCCACCGTATCCTTGTTTAGGAAATTTTACTACTCCGGTATGAAGGATGGGTGGATGACCTTAGAGAAACGTAAGGGTCCCAAGTCTTTGGTTGTTCCAGTTTGTTACACTGCTCCTCTAGATTCTTTAAAGAATTGGAAGGAGTATTTCTTTTGGGTTGACGCGACTGTCTTTCCTTTGGCTATTTCGTGGAACGATAAAGTCTCCATTGACCGTGATCCACCTCCATCGGATGACGATATTGATCTGGAGTTATTACACCCCCTTGATACACATCGTTCTCCCTTCAAGAAGTTTCCGGAGCCATTTCTGTATGTAGTGGGCCTTAGCCGCTCTTGGGATGACGCGACGGCGCGCCCCACTTTCATGGTTTCGGATACTGAGGGTGGGTTTTCCTTCTAGGGTTTGTCGCGTCTTATTCTTGCTTTTGTCTATTTTGTTTTTAACACTTGTCTTTTTTGTTTGCAGAGATGTCTCTTTTTGCTTTCATCAACCAGCCAGATCCGTTCGATGTGACATCCGGAGAGAGAACTCTGCAGGAGGGCGAGAAGACGCTGCAAGAGGAGACTGCTGGGCGTGTCGTAGAGCCCTCTGAGAACTTGATCATGTTGGTCCAAGAGACCATCGTGGAGAAAGAGGGTGAGGATTAATTTCTCCCCTAAGCAGCCAGAGAAGAAAAGAATTGTTCCCGTACCGGAGCAGGGCTCCGGATCTGCTGCCGGTAAGACTCCCCTCTTTTTTTATACTGCTCTATGCCGCCTTCTTTCTTTTGATTAGAGAAAAACCTAAGTGTTTTTTACCTATGCAGGAAGTGCTGCCGCGGGGCCTATTCCTATTGTGGAGCTCCGCGATGAGTCTGACTCCGGACCTCAGCAACTGGATACTACTGTTGCTTCTTCTGAGGCTACCCCGCATCTGCAGGCGGACCCAGATGCTACTTCGAAAACTTCCACCAGCGCTCATCAAGAAAATTTGGACACCGATATGTCTGGGCCCTCTCAACCACCACCTCATCACCAAGAAAGTGTTTTCGAGGCTGAGTCCCCCCTGCAGGACCAATCTACTCATCGCCCCACGGCATCCGACAAGGATTTTTACCAGTCCCTGTCTGTGGATACCGCGGAGGCCAAAAATGTGTATGTTCCGAAGTGGCTTTCTACCAATGAGTTCCGGATGGATGATCCTTGGATATGTCGAAGTTTAGTGGACAACCTTTCAACTCCCAGTTATTTTGCCATACTGCGCAACACGTCGCACGCGGATCTGTTAGAGCAGTACAACATGATAACCGCACAACAGACATGCATGTCTTCAGAGGTGCGTCTGCAGTTGGAATTTGAATTGAATCAGACTTCCAAGTTGAACAGGAGACTTGAGAGAAGGGAGAAAAAGATTGAGAGTTTGAAGGGAAAGCTGGTGGAGTTGGAGGGTGAGGCTGCGGAGGCAAGGGGTCTTCATGAGCGTATGGGTTTGCTTGAATCTGAGTCTGAGGAAGTTAGGAGGTTGAAGGAGCGTGTGGCTCAGCTGGAGGGCATGATTGCGCCAAGGATGAGCAGCTGGCTACCTTGACTGTAGAGAACGCGGAGTTGAAGGGTAAAGGTCGCGGGACTTTCCGCTGTTTGTGATGAGCTGAAGGCGCAGGTTAATGAGGCCAGTTTATTTGATGAAAGGTTAAAGGAGTGTGAGAAAGAGGTCTGCAATTCCTATAACGGCTGCTTGGCAGATTTGGACCAGCGGTTGGCGGAGCTGAACCGCGACTTTGATGAGGAGTTATTCCCCAACACTCTTCTCGCCTTTGAGGGAAAAAGATGGGTAGTAGGGCATGGCTTCCGCAGAGCTTGGATGACGTTTAAGCACTCTGATGAGTTGCAGACCCATCTGGAGGATTGCATCAGCAAGGCCATTGCTGAGGGGTTAAGGTAGGGGTTAGAGGCGGGGATTGTTCATTGGGGCCAAGGGCGTAAAGCTGGAACAGATTAAGGCTTACAATCCCCGGGCGAAGGAAGTCTACCGCGAGTCTGTTGTGAGACTTAGCGACGTTCCTTTTCCACTTCTGGATTCCCTAGAGGCATGCAAGGATGCCCCCTTGGAGTACCTCATGGCTCAGCTGGTGTTACAAGAGGAGCGACCCAGTGGGTCGGGGAACTTTGTGTTTAACTGCCCAACAACGGAGGAGGTTTTGCTTCCTGGTTCCCTACTGCAAACTATTACCAGGCGTCCGCGTGCTATTGCCGCGTATAAAGAGAAGAAAAGCCAGCTGAAGGGTAAGAAGTTTGATTTATGGAACCCTGACCTGATTGTCTCCAATGTTGTCCATCAGGTTACTTCTACCGGGAAGCCCTCCATGGTTATAGTTCCTTCTGGTCCGACTCCCTCTGCCCCGATCACTGGTCCAACTGGAGAAGAAGAAGAAAAAGAGGAGGAGGAGCAGGCTACCCATGATGACATGTTTGACATGGAAATTCTTGACCGTGCCAGGGATGTTTGAGGTGCCTTTCCACGGGCGGCATTTAGACTATGCCGCCTCTCCAGTTTATGTGAAGCTTGAATACTTTATCTGTTTGGTCTAGGCCGCGGTTGCCGTGGCGCCTTTATTTTGTAATCCGGGGGTATGCCCCTGTGTACTTGTAAAGAATCTTTTGTGGACTTAATGGAAATACTTTTTGTTTTATGCTTACATATATGTTTTTGTTTCGTGCCGGAGTTAATTGTTCCGGGCTTTGTATTCTACCCGTGTCCGTACTTTAGCAGTCCGGGGGTAATACGGATTGGTCAATGGGTTTGCAATACCACTTATATGCCTGAGTCAATTATGAGGTTGCATGTCCTTTATATTCAACATGTTTTGTTGCGGATGCAAGACATATGTATAAAAAATAAAAGATGTAAATGAATCTTGTTTGGAAAATTTGTAGAGCGGGCCAGGCTCTATGTTTCATTGACAACTAGAAAATATTACGACAAAACTAAAGGTATAAAATTTAAAGTGGTTTCCTGATAACGCTACACGTGTCGTTCGGGGTCAAAGGAACTTCCTTTTAGTCGAGCAAGTTTTTCAACACCCTAGGTAGTGAACCTAATCGTTGTAGTGTAGTATTAGGGTAAGCCACGGGAATTGATATCGTTCTCTTGGGGAATAGGAATGCTAGTGAGAAGTTACTACACTAAGGTTGGGGTTGAGGATGATTATTTTTTATCTTTTTATGTTTTTTAGGAAATGAAAAGGTACGAATTTCGGGGTTTGGATTTGGGGGTTGGTATTTCTACCGATTACTTCTACTTATCTAATTATCTAAACTAAGGTGTATGTAGTCTACGTCTAATTATTGTGTGCTCGTATGATGATTTAAAGATGTGTTTACTTAGGTTTTATTACTCCTTATTTATCTCCTATTGATGGTTGAATTGTCACGTCCTTATTCTTAATCGCGTTGTGTGTCTAAGGTTGTAGGGTATGCGTTTATCCCTAACTCTTTGAAACTACCAAAGGTTATCGCCTACAAAATCTCTAGGATTTATAAACTTAACTCTAAGGTACTCTTCGGATGGTTTAGCCTACAATGACTCTAGGTACTATAAGCTAAGGTTCAACAAAGATTAATCAAGCATTAACTACACAACGGATGATCTATCGCAATACTAGATCATTAACAATTAAGATAAGATACAACCAATCAATATTCAATAATTAAGTTTCATATCTCCTAAGCAAACACACAAGTAAATTAGCCGAACATGGGAAACATGCAAGCATACACACAAGTAATTGAAGACATAATTGAATTAATGAAGTAAAACACTTATCTTGATGTAATATAGGGTATGAAACCCTAAAATACTGTACAAGACAGCCTTGGTTCGGTTTAGGTTTTTACTCCAAAAGACTACACCCTCAAAACTAAAAAAAATTCGGATTCTATATATAAGATTACATATGCGACGGCGTCACCCTTTGATTTGTGACGCCGTCGGGTAGCCGTCATTAGGGTTTCGTCTTGGCCACGTTAGTCTTGCGACGGCGTCACCTTATGCTTGTGACGCCGTCCCTTTCGATCCTCGACGTCGATCAAATTTAGGTCGTCTGAGTTGCGACGACCTACTCTTTTAAAACCTGAAGCCGTCACTTGTAAATAAGAAATTTGGCTACTGAGCCGTCACAAAAGTGGTCCGACGGCGTCGCAGATAACACCTGACGCCGTCACCTTCAGTTTTAGCAGCCTGAGTGTCTCGATTCTTGACTTTGGCCATTTTCTTCGTATATTCACGCCTTTTCGTCCGAATAAGTGTCATTCCGGCATTTTGCCTTCAAGATACCTAAAAAGTGAAAAGGAACGATATTAAGTAATAACGGATACAAAAGTGATCAAATAAGGGCTTAAAGGACCCCTCAAAAAGGTACATTTTAAAACCTTATCAAATATTCCTACACTTGGTATTTTCTTGTCCTCAAGCAAATGTGCTTTTAGCCAATTAATTTATAAGTTAGGGGTCATGAAGCATTGGTTTAGAACAATCCACAACACATATAAGCCCCGCAAAAGTCATAACAAGCACGGAAATTACATACTAGCACCTCACATGGGGTGTTTGGATACTCACATCTCTCGGGTGTATATGAAATATAACAAGTTGGAAATGGAAGATAAACACTCATTAACCGGTCCTAGTACATAGATTACCATAGGCTTGAGACTAGATCAAACCTCCATCACTTTGGCGTAAGCACCTAGGAAAGACTATCAAAGAGGTCTTTTAAAGGGTTGTAATGTTAGGCTTACGGTAGGGAAACAAAGGGTTTGGTGGGATAGGCTATTTAGTGGTGGCAAGTCAAAAATATTTATGTTACAAGCATGCGAAGAATGGCGTTGCTAAGCCAAGACTCGACACTCTAGACTCTAGATAACTAAAACAAACAAATATAAATTAAAGATAGATGTAGGATGGTAGCCCGTTTTTTTTTTATTTTTATTTTTTTTATTTTTTTATACACTTTTACTCTACCATCCTCTACGATAATATCAAAATGATAGGGATTTATAGGCACATCCCTACACTTGAGTTTTTATTACTCTAACACTAATTTGACTCGAATTGAAAAGATCAAAACACTTGGAGTACATTATTACGCAAATAAAGGGAATTTGAATTTAACGTTCCCTTCCCCGTCATTTCATAAAATTTAGCTTTTCCCATGAGTCCCAATCGTCCCAAAACTGTGTACAAAGGATATGACTCGACTTAGCAACTTATGCAAGCAACTAGATAATTGAACTAAGGGTTTAGTGTGATAACAATAATGCACTAAAAGTGAGTGCATACAAGGTAGGCTAAGGCGATTTGGGTGTACATTTGGGGTGGGGTGTAAACAATGCTCTTCATTGATATTCCGGAAAACCGAAACATCACGAGAACCGCGAAAAGGATAGGCTATGAGGGGTTAACTAGGGGTATCGTGTACTAAAGATGAGTACAACGCAAAAGTGTGGGGAATTACTCAACCGATGTGGAAGAAGTAATTATATTACGGGTATCAAACAAGGGTTATCCTAATGCCTCTTATCATTTAGTTATTCCTAACTACACAAGTGTAGTCTTACTAGCGATCTCGGGATGCATCACAAAACAAGTTCTAGAATCTATTATACTACCGGTTCACACACTAAGCATTAAAGATGAATGATTTAATTCCTACTAATCTAAGGGTGATCCTCACATTTTGGGTGGAATTTAAGTGGTAAAGGGTTTTTGTGCTAGTCATATAACTTCCTATCCATGAGACGATTTTGTTAAGACTAATGGCCCACTCCTATATGTCATGAAAAATTTTAAATTTGGTGCCAAAATTACCCTAACCGACATTTTCTCATGGTTTATTACACAAATGCAATTGGACAAAGCAAATAATCAAGGATAAGCATAGTTTCAAAGTTCCAGTTTTATTTTCCCTCCCTACACTTAAACTGAACATTGTCCCCAATGTTCCCCGAAAGTATCAAAGTTATGATAATGGAAGGTAATAAAAGATGAAAGAAACTAGTACTCCCCTGATTAGCTCAGTAGGATCCGTGTAAAGTGGTGGTTACATCTTTCTTCAAGAACATTTTGCTTGAAAAGCTCCTTCTCATCTTATGTATCTTCTTCTTGGTAAATTAAACCTGCACACTTGAAGAAAACAAACGAAACCTTCATGTAAAATCGGCGGTAATAATATATATAGGACTCTACTAAACTAGGATATAATGCTTGTGGAATGGATGTTTACAGAATTTCGGAAAATTAAGACCGGAAAATTCCAAAAATTATAAGTAGCTCGAAAACGAGAAAAGTAATGTCAGTTGTTTTGCTCCTTCCTCGACGCCGTCGGGGTTGCGATCCTGACGCCATCAGGTTATCCTGACAAAAACTGGTCTGCGATTTTCTGAAAAAAAATTATGGAAAATTTACATCTTTAGAATCCGGAAAAATTTCCCGCAAAACATCCATTATGACTCGATACAAGCATTTGACTCGAACAAACACACATGTATATCTTTTAATTAATTGAAATTCTCATGTTTACGTTTCTTTTGAAAACGTGTGTAATCCTCCCTACACTTATCCCTTATGTAAAATACCTTTATATGTAATTAAGACGAGGTTAAAAACAAAATAAAGCATTTTTACAAATTTAAACATGAGAATAAACAATTAATAAAAGATATATGACACAAACAAGCAAATAATTAAGCATGGGTTGCCTCCCACGAAGCGCTTTTCTTTATTTATGAGTCTTGTAGCTAGACTCGAAGTCGTGCCCCTACGTGACTTCATTACCGTCACCTTCTTCCTTATGACGGTCTTCAGTGGGGGGTTCCATGTTGTAGAAGTGCCCTATGATGCACTTTTCTAAGAGGTCATCTTCTTCCCAATCGGTCCTAAACTCCGGTCCTAGTTTCAAGCAATCCTTATAGAAACCTAGAATCTTGGCCATTACATAATCTACTCCCTTCTCCTTATCCTCCTCATTCCTATAGTAGACCGATAGTTTAAGTTCCTTTTCATCATTAGAGAGTGTTGAAAACTTCTCAATCTTAAACGGCATTTGGTAAGCTACATCATCGGTCTCATCCTTGAATCGCACTATCCCTAATGATGGATCATAATTCATCCCGGTGTTTTCTATGAAAGGCTTTCCTAGAATAACGTGAGACAAGCTAGGATCTATGGCCGTACTAATATCATACACCACTATGAAATCCGTAGGAAACATGAAACTACCTACGTAGATGGGCAATCCCTTAACTCTACCAAGAAAATTGCAACTAACCCTAGGATTATCGGGATCTTGCCCAGTTGGGATAGGCTTCTTCATTACCCAATTATAGTAGGTGCTAGTCATTATGTTTATTGGGGACTTGCGGTCAGTGTAGGCCTTTGCCACGAAAAGGTGTCCTATGCAACATGGTATGTTAAGATTCAAAGGGTTCCCAAACTTGATCCTAGGGCTTTTCCTAACATACATGTGACGGAGGTCACGCACTAAGTGAGGGTGGCGAGAGAGATCTTCTTCTGTAGGAAACTTATTGAAATAGTCATTGCCTACTTCACCTACTTCCTTGGTTGTTTCATCCTTAGGAGTTTCACTAACCTCAAGTACCGTTTCTTGGTTCGCTTCGTCATTTGTTCTATTGGGCTTTACTAAGGTAATGGTATTGACGAATTGAACATGCTTAGCTAACTTACTTGGGTCCTTAATCTCTACACCGGAGCTGGAGTTGAGATAACATTAACCTTCTTGTCATTATTGGTTATGGCTTTCATAAGGTTATCTATCTTCCTATCCATATCGGCTTGTTGTTGGTTAAAACGTTCCGAGAGCTTAGCTATTTGAGCTTCTTGGGATGCGACTATGTTTTGCAACATCCCTTCTATGTTTTGTTGGGTAGGGCCATGAGATGGGGGCCAAGAGAAATCATTAGATGTGAATTCTTTGGTTTGTCCCCAATAAAAGTCGGGTTTGCCCTTCCATGTTTCTCGGGCGTCATTAAAAGTCCTAGGTCCGGGTGTTGTAGGGAATCTTCCTCCCGTTCCATTAATACGCGAGGATGCGTAGTCAATGGAAGCTTGTTCAGGGAATCGGGTGCAAGTGCGCGTGTTATGAGGATCACTACACGACTCACACGAGGAAGAAACTTTGTTCACATGGCGTGAAGACTTAGGATTTTCGTAGGAGCTCATTAAGAATTTAACTTGATCTTCAAGCTCGAGCATCCTACGGTCGGAAGATTGTGAGTCAATGGGAGGCAAGGATATTGCCTTAATGGTTTTGGGTAACTCACGGGGGTCATTCCAACTTTCGTTGTCATAGAGAGCAAGGTCCTCTATTATACCCCATGATTCTTCCGCGGTGAGATCACTAAGTTTTCCACCGGCCGCTTGGTCAATGGATCGCTTGGTGAGGAAGTTGACATGATCATAGAAGAGTTGGACTTGGAGCTAAAGATCAATGCTGTGATGAGGGACTTTATGGAGTAAGTCCTTGAATCGAGTCCATGCTTCGTAGAGAGATTCACCTTGACGTTGTTGGAACATCAAGATATCATTCCTAAGCTTAGTGGTTCTCCCGGGTGGGAAAAATTGAGCAAGGAAGCGAGAGGTGAGATCATCCCAACTTGAGATGGAGCCAACGGGAAGTCGCTCAAGCCAATTACTAGCTTGGTCCCGTAGAGAGAATTGAAAGAGACGCAGACGCGTGGTCTCCCGAGTAGTAGCATCGAGGTCGATGGAATCGACAATTTTAAGGAAATCCTTAAGATGCTGATTAGGATCTTCGGAACGAAGTCGATGGAATGCACATCCGTTTTGCACCAACCGGATGGTGTCGGATCGCAGGGCCGTAGTTTGGGCTTGGTCGGGAAGCTCAATGGTGTTTCTATAGCCTAGGTGATTTGGTCTCGAGTATTCACTAAGAGTACGGGCTCTTGGCGGGTCATTTGGTGGTAGGTTGATGAATGGTGGTTGGTTATCACCTTCCATGATGAAAAGTGATGAGGTTACGAACAAAGGTCACGAAGAAGGGGGATAGACTACGAGGAAGCTAAAAATTGGGAAAAAATTTACTTGATAGGAATCAAGCAAAGAAACCTAAACGAGGTGGACTCCTAACTAGCTATTCTATTCCCCGGCGTACGTAAAAACTTGATAACGCTACACTTGCTGTCGCTCGTTAGGTCAAAGGAACTTCCTTTTTGTCGAGCAAGTGTTTCAACACCCTAGGCAGTGAACCTAATCGTTGTAGTGTAGTATTAGGGTAAGCCACGGGAATTGATATCGTTATCTAGGGGAATAGGAATGCTAGTGAGAAGTTACTACACTAAGGTTGGGGTTGAGGAAGATTATTTTTTATCTTTTTATGTTTTTTAGGAAATGGAAAGGTACGAATTTCGGGGTTTGGATTTGGGGGTTGGTATTTCTACCGATTACTTCTACTTATCTAATTATCTAAACTAAGGTGTATGTAGTCTATGTCTAATTATTGTGTGCTCGTATGATGATTTAAAGATGTGTTTACTTAGGTTTTATTACTCCTTAATTATCTCCTATTGATGGTTGAATTGTCACGTCCTTATTCTTAATCGCGTTGTGTGTCTAAGGTTAGTAGGGTATGCGTTATCCCTAACTCTTTGAAACTACCAAAGGCTATAAGCCTACAAAATCTCTAAGATTTATAAACTTAACTCTAAGGTACTCTTCGGATGGTTTAGCCTACAATGACTCTAGGTACTATAAGCTAAGGTTCAACAAAGATTAATCAAGCATTAACTACACAACGGATGATCTATCGCAATACTAGATCATTAACAATTAAGATAAGAGACAACCAATCAATATTCAATAATTAAGTTTCATATATCCTAAGCAAACACACAAGTAAATTAGCCGGACATGGGAAACAAGCAAGCATACACACAAGTAATTGAAGACATAATTGAATTAATGAAGTAAAACACTTATCTTGATGTAAGATAGGGTATGAAACCCTAAAATACTGTACAAGACATCCTTGGTTCGTTTTAGGTTTTTACTCCAAAAGACTACACCCTCAAAACTAAAAAAATTCGGATTCTATATATAAGATTACATATGCGACGGCGTCACCCTTTGATTTGTGACGCCGTCGGGTAGCCGTCATTAGGGTTTCGTCTTGGCCACGTTAGTCTTGCGACGACGTCACCTTATGCTTGTGGCGCCGTCCCCTTCAGTCTCGACGTTATGCGGATCAAATCTAGGCCGTCTGAGTTGCGGCGACCTACTCTTTTAAAACCTGAAGCCGTCACTTGTAAATAAGCAATTTGGCTATTGAGCCATCACAAAAGTGGTCCGACGGCGTCGCAGATAACACCTGATGCCGTCCCCTTCAGTTTTAGCAGCCTGAGTCTCTCGATTCTTGACTTTGGCCATTTTCTTTGTATATTCGCGCCTTTTCGTCCGAATAAGTGTCATTCCAGCATTTTGCCTTCAAGATACCTAAAAAGTGAAAAGGAACGATATTAAGTAATAACGGATACAAAAGTGATCAAATAAGGGCTTAAACGACCCCTCAAAAAGGTACATTTTAAAACCTTATCATTTCCCCTGTTGTCCAGACCTGATCCGTGATCAACTTACAAGAGGCGGGGATAACCAACTTGTGGAAAACTAGAAGGGGGGGGGGTTGAATAGTTTTACCAATTTAAAACTTCCTTTTAAATATTTAGATCGACTTATGTCAATCCATTTGATTGTTTATGTTGGACGTTGATAGATGGATATATAAACGTGAAATGAAATATAAAGAGTAAGAAGCACATCACTACAACACAAGTTATTTATAGTGGTTCGGCTACAAGGACACCTTCCTTGCCCTACTCCACTCCCCGAGTCACCTACTCGAGAGTTCGTAAGCACTACACCAACTCCTTGTGGCGGACAAGCCTTCACAACGTCGCTTAACCTTTTTCCGGTACAAAGCTAAATACCGAGTTCTTTCACACCAAGGCGAACCACACCTAACACAACGTCGCCTACCCTTTAGACGGTGCTAGGCTAACCACCGAGTTCTTTCACACCTTAGGAGAACTAATCCTATCACAACGTCGCCTACCCTTTATTAGGTACTAGGCTAAGCACCTTAGTTCTTTCACACCTTAGGTGAACTACACCTTCACGACACAACACCTAATCTCAAGGAGATCTACTCCTTGTTACAACACCATCAAGGATATCACCATCCTTGTAGAAAAACAAATAAACATATGTATAACGATGCACCTCATCGATTATACGACCTAAGCATTCTCACCAAATGCTACTTGATTTGATCCTTTGGCATCCTTCACTAATGCCTTTGACACAATGCTTGGCACCCTTCACTAATGCCTTCGTCTTGACACCTTTAGCATCCTTCACTAATGCTTTTGACACAACGTTCGGCACCTTTCACTAATGCCTTCGTCTTGACACCTTTAGCATCCTTCACTAATGCTTTTGACACGGATGATGAGCACCTTTCACTAATGCTTTCATCTTGACACTTTCGGCATTCTTCACTAATGCCTTTAACCCAACATCTATAGAGAAAGGAAGAACTATCAACAAGAGAACCTTAGTAGTCTTGACGATGACGAAGCATGGCAACTCATGGACTTGAGCTTGCACGTCTTCAAGAGGTGGTGATCTCTCCTTTAAGAGGAACCTAGTAGATCACACAAAAACAAAAGACAAACTACATAGATCTCTTAGATCTGAGGTTAGAGGGTTAGAATACTTTGGGGAAGTGTGTGTGTAAAAAAATGTTTAGAGAGAAAGAAATGGCTCTCTATTTATAGAGAAAATTCTCTTATGTTCCCCGGATCCCACGGATCCCTACCACAAGGGATCCGACTAGCACAAAGCTAGGGATCCGTGGTCCGCTCCTCTTTGCCCATGGGTATTTTTGGTTATGGGTCATGGGTTATGGGTTGATCCATGGTTTTCTTTCTAGATACAATGAACTTGGTTAAGTGGTATATATAAAACCATGGGTTATGGGTCAAAACCATTTGCTAGTATTTACCCATTTAGTATATATTTGTATTTACCCATTTTAGGATACACTTAGTTTTTACCCATTTTAGTATACTTAGTTTAAGTATATGTTTAACCCAATATGTAAACACTAGTTGTTGTACATATGTATCTAAATCATAAAATCACTTATACTTGTTTTAGTGTTTTATGTGACAACTTAATTGTGTTAGAAAACTATTAACTCAAACTATTTACGTACTCTATTTGTTTCGTTAAAATGATTTTACTTTTGTTATCGACAAAACATTTGAAGATCGTAAAATATAAATAAACGTTTTTATGGCTTATTTGTATTAACAATCTCTCCCTTTTTGTTGATGACAAAACATAAAATTATTTTAAGGAAAAAGCTAAAATTCGTAAAAATTTGAATTTGTAGTTTTTACTTTCTTCTCCCCCTTTTTGTCGAAACAAAAAGTGTTAAAATAAACTAACACAATTTTTTTATAAGAAAAAAAAATGTAAAGAGAGCAAGTGACGGGAATGGTACTCGTCTTAACTCCCCTTGACGAGTCCATCCCTATGTAAGGGCGT
The DNA here is from genome assembly GCA_910596185.1 of Chrysanthemum makinoi. Taxonomy (NCBI): domain Eukaryota; kingdom Viridiplantae; phylum Streptophyta; class Magnoliopsida; order Asterales; family Asteraceae; genus Chrysanthemum; species Chrysanthemum makinoi. The sequence continues at coordinate 200,253,118 of OU343224.1, read as the reverse complement.
CAAGGACATAACGTAAAATAAACTAATTGTGTTTGCAACTAAGTTTGCAAATGATTCGTCTAAGTGACGAGAACGTGCTCCCCCTTGAATATTGAAATGTTGCAATGGGGTGTCATGAAGTGTAATCCAAAATTGGATTAAGTTGCAAATGATTTTTGCAATGTTGTTTGACACTAAAGCTCCCCTAGCTTTTATGGTGTCAATATCTTCATGTGTATTTTGAATAACTACAAAACAAAGGTTAGAAAAACAAGAGTATAGTGCATAATTTCCTGCAAAAGAGACTCAAGTTAGTATGAATTTGTGCTCCTGTACCACGGATCCCACGGTTCCCTTCAAGGAGGGATCCGTCTAGTTATCTCGAAGGGATCCGGATATCTGTTGACAGTATCTTCAGCAATGAAGAAATGTCCAGGAATGCTATTTTGAGAGAATGAGATATATGTATAATATATCAAGCACAACAAAGATAATCATAGCATATAAGTATTCATTCAATAAAACAAGAGATACACAACCAAATCTCTAAAACTAAGAGAATGAACTAGCCAAACAAGTGCTACTAATGCTAAATGAGTTACCTCAATTCAAGGTTCAACTAAACTAAATGATGAGAGAGGTTTCCTAAACGTTCTAAGTATGAGTTTTTGAATGTGATGCTCATTGTAGTTTAGGCTTATTAACCTCTTCGAAACGTTCGAGGAGGTGATAAAACATGAAACGTTGCTCTTCACGTAGTTCATGTATCAACCTTTCAACATGTTTACAATGATAGCAATCCTTGTCATGGTTTTGAGTTTCTTGAAGTGAACGTTCAAGTGAAGTGGGTTGAGGATCTTCAAATGAAGAAGGATTTGATGGAGGTTCATTAAGTGGTGGTTCTACAATGTTTGAGGGTAGAGGTAAGGAAGCATCAACTTCCATTTGGTTGGGTGGTTGCCTTTGATGTTTTCTCATAATCCAAAATGGACTGTTGGGAGGAATGATAGAGTTTGCTTTTGGAGCAAGGGTTGATTCAACACTTTGATTTTGTTGCTTAATCTTTTCAAGTGAATTAGTTGGTAATGGTGAAAGATGAGATGGCCAAGAGGGTAAATCTTCTACATTGTGAGAGTGTGGAGATGATTGTGAGGTGGATCTAGGCACTAATGATGTTGGTTGAGTTGTGGAGGGTATGTTTGGTATAGTAGAATTTGGTGATGAAATCTTAGTGGGAACACTCTTCTTGGGGATTAGTTTGATTGGTTTCCTTGGTGTAGGGGAAATCCTAGCATTGGTGGACTTAACCGGAGATGATTCGGTTGAGGAAACTTCGTGTATGATTCTAGCAAGTTTCTTTGGTGGTTCTTGAGTGGATGAGTAAGCACTAGGAGCTTTTCTCATGATGAGATGACTAAGAAGAATGGTTGCAATTGCTGATAATTATGTTTGTGTTTGATGACTAAAGTGTTCTTGGCAATATGGGTTATAAAGAGAAGAGTTTTGCAATTGCATTTAAGACTTAATCCACAAATGTTCTTGGAAATGTGATGATTAATATGCACAAGGTTGAGATTCAGAGTTTCACTGATCTAGGAACCCATTTAAGATGAGATGAAGTGTTTGGGTTAGGAAGATGAGTTGAAATGATTGTTTTAGCTATGTTTGACATAATCTGTCACACGGATCCCACGGTTCCTTCCTTGAAGGTATCCGGCTAGGCTAATCATAGGGATCCGGCTCTCAGCAGTTATGACAGGTTTGAAATGAGGTTTCTAGGAGCTAAAGCCTATCTTATTTTGAATGTTTCAGTTTTCCTAAAGGTTTAGGATGAAAGGGTACTTGAATGATTAAAGGTAATAAGTGTTGTAGCAAATGATTGCTTTTTATGGAAGGGGGATGGGACAAGATGACTACCAATGGTTGTCTAAGGATAACATTAAGAGTTATGAAGGTGTCAAGTCATAATAAATGATCCTAGTGATCAGATTTAGGCTTGAGGTGATATTAAGAAAAATTCTTAAATGACTAGAAGCAATTTCCTAAAATTGCTTAGCTTATCTTCTTAAGTGTTTTGAGAGGTAAGAAATAGTTTGTGAGTAGTCGAAGCGGAAATATGGTGAGTTTAGATGTGTTGATAAAGTAAGACTAAGATCTTAAGTAAGCCTTTAGTGAGTCTAAGCCTTTCTCATCCTAGAAGTGGACTTAGTTGGGTTCTAAAATCATATGCCAAGCTAATGTGATGTTATCTAGAAAGCAGTTTTGATGTAGGAAATGCAGTATTGCTGATCTGCTGACACGGATCCCACGGTTCCCTCAAGGGAGGGATCCGGCTAGGCTAATCCTAGGGATCCGACATTTTCAGATCAAAACCTATTCAAAAATGATGTGCAGATTTTGCACACTATTAAGTCTATAAAACAAGCAATAGGAACAAGCAGGCCATCATATAACACCACTTATAAGATAAAGTAATAATATCCAAAATACCATAAACCAACAATGCTAAAAAGAAATCATTCAAACGCAAAATAAATGAAACTAAGCACATTCCTATTGTCTCTTTCGTCAATCCTTTCTTTTCCTTTTTGACGGCTTAGTGAGATTGTAAGCGAGGTTTTGAATCATGCCTCTTATTTGTTTGAATTCCGCAGTCTCGTTAGGAATGGTTGGAAGTTGTTCGTGATATTCAAGGATGTCCAATTTGATGTTGGATACGGGGTCGATGTCTTCCTCATCATCTTCTTCTTCTTCTCTGGCCGAGGAGTCCGAGAGAGCTTCGGGTTACCCTCTATTGACCATGAACCGTTTAGAGGGTCGTTTGGTAAGAGGTACCATGACGTGGTCGGAAAGATAATGATCATCGTTGATAGGAGATGGTTGCAATGTACCAACATACTTACAAAGTCGTGTTAGGAGCATACCATACGGAACTACCATGTTGGAAGCTTTGAATACCCCAGCAATTCTCCTTACCATGTAATAGGCAAGATTAAATGGCCTTTGATGGATAAGACAATAGATCATTTGCACAAGACATGCGTTTGGATGATCTTTGTTTCCAACTAGGCTAATGACAGTTTCCCTAAGGATTTCTTCCCATTTTCTAAACATGGGGTGCATTTCGAAAGTTCCATTTGAAAGGGATTACGGTGAATGAGCTTCTTGTTTCGGTCGAAACGGGATTGGTCGGTTCTTATTTTGAAAATAGTGTCTCGGATGGTTTCGGGTTCATCAATAGGAGTGTTATAGAGAGGCTTAGGATCAAGTGCAAGGTTTTGGGCGTTAATTGCCCAATCTTGAGAATACATACAAATTCCTTCACAAGGAATCGAAGAGTTTGAGCAAATGTGTTGAGAGGAAGAGTGAAGTTTTGTTTATTGATGATGAAAGTGATTGAAATGCTATCATCGACGTTTCGAATGATCCTAAAGCTTTTGTAAAATTCAAAAATGAAAACCGGAAAAATTTGTTCATCTATGTCAAGGAGACAATCAAAGTTGATTGTCGAGAAAACTTGACGAATGTCGGTATCTTCAAAGAAACATTCCTTGACTACACGACCTTCGTGGATAAGTCGTTTTACAAGGCTTTTGAAAATTTTACGGTCGGTTTTGGTCAATCCTTTTTTACGATAGTAATGAGTAAGGTAGTGGACGGTGTCATGATGATCTTGTTGAGTAGCTTTGGGCATGGTTGGTCCTAAAAATACAAATTTTCCAATTAGGTGAAGTTAGTTGGGATGGGTTTATGGTTTTGATTTGTATTAACAATGTTGTGAACACAATGTGATTTTGTTAAAAGCCCCTTTTCATGATTAATTTAAAGAGCCCAATTAAATTAATTGATTAAAAATTAAGAAACCATAAACCCTAGGATGAGGATGATGAAAATTAGAACAAGTTAATGTAATTACTTGCAATGATGTTCTAGGAAGGAATACTTGAGAGTATGGAGGCTAATGAGGATGAATTCAATAGCTTAGTCGTTTTGGTGTTATGTGAATAGAGAAAAAAAAATCAGTGGTGAATTTTTGAAAGCGTATAGCTGAGTTCTGTTCCACGGTTCCCCCGGATCCTTTGTATTTGGGTTCCGGCTAGTACAACTAGAAGGATCCGGCTACTGTGGACAGAAAGGGAGTTGTTTGGTATTATTTTTGTAGTAGGCTTATAAATTAGCTTGCCCAAAAAATGGAGGTATTTGATGAGGATTGTTTTTGAATGATGATTTTGATGAATTACATATCGAGGGTTCATATGTGATGACGGCGTTAGTTTGACAAAAAAATAATAATATCATCCCCTATGTTGAAAAGACTAAAGGTGACGAAAGAGACTTCTAATGATGTTAGTGATTAGTTAAGCAAAGATAACTTATGACAATAAACGGGACTCATGTAACCTATCTAATGAAGAGTAAAACATACCTCTATGCTTCTTGATTTGGTATAATACCAAAAATACTTCATGAGCTTTTAAAGTAATCCTTTGTACTTGGTGTACACGGGTTGTGATTACCTTTTAGATCCTTCCTTGAATGTTGACTTCATTAATCTTTGAATGAAGACTTTGAAGAGATTCTAGCACGAAGATTTCTTAAGAGCAAAAATGATTAGAATCATCTATCAACGTCCAACGAAATGATTTAAAAGAAAATATGACCAACAAGAAAAAAAATCCTTCTTTGTAGTTTTCAAACATACACGGATCGTATCAAGTCTTTAAAGTACAACATACTTTAAGAAACTTGGTAACGAGTCTCTGATGCCAATTGTGGAAAACTAGAAGGGGGGGGGGTTGAATAGTTTTACCAATTTAAAACTTCCTTTTAAATATTTAGATCGACTTATGTCAATCCATTTGATTGTTTATGTTGGACGTTGATAGATGGATATATAAACGTGAAATGAAATATAAAGAGTAAGAAGCACATCACCACAACACAAGTTATTTATAGTGGTTCGGCTACAAGGACACCTTCCTTGCCCTACTCCACTCCCCGAGTCACCTACTCGAGAGTTCGTAAGCACTACACCAACTCCTTGTGGCGGAGAAGCCTTCACAACGTCGCTTAACCTTTTTCCGGTACAAAGCTAAATACAGAGTTCTTTCACACCAAGGCGAACCACACCTAACACAACGTCGCCTACCCTTTAGACGGTGCTAGGCTAACCACCGAGTTCTTTCACACCTTAGGAGAACTAATCCTATCACAACGTCGCCTACCCTTTATTAGGTACTAGGCTAAGCACCTTAGTTCTTTCACACCTTAGGTGAACTACACCTTCACGACACAACACCTAATCTCAAGGAGATCTACTCCTTGTTACAACACCATCAAGGATATCACCATCCTTGTAGATAAACAAATAAACATATGTATAACGATGCACCTCATCGATTATACGACCTAAGCATTCTCACCAAATGCTACTTGATTTGATCCTTTGGCATCCTTCACTAATGCCTTTGACACAATGCTTGGCACCCTTCACTAATGCCTTCGTTTTGACACCTTTAGCATCCTTCACTAATGCTTTTGACACAACGTTCAGCACCTTTCACTAATGCCTTCGTCTTGACACCTTTAGCATCCTTCACTAATGCTTTTGACACGGATGATGAGCACCTTTCACTAATGCTTTCATCTTGACACTTTCGGCATTCTTCACTAATGCCTTTAACCCAAAATCTATGAAGAAAGGAAGAACTATCAACAAGAGAACCTTAGTAGTCTTGACGATGACGAAGCATGGCAACTCATGGACTTGAGCTTGCACGTCTTCAAGAGGTGGTGATCTCTCCTTTAAGAGGAACCTAGTAGATCACACAAAAACAAAAGACAAACTACATAGATCTCTTAGATCTGAGATTAGAGGGTTAGAATACTTTGGGGAAGTGTGTGTGTAAAAAAATGTTTAGAGAGAAAAAAATGGCTCTCTATTTATAGAGAAAATTCTCTTCGGTTCCCCGGATCCCACAGATCCCTACCACAAGGGATCCGGCTAGCACAAAGCTAGGGATCCGTGGTCCGCTCCTCTTTGCCCATGGGTATTTTTGGTTATGGTTCATGGGTCATGGGTTATGGGTTGATCCATGGTTTTCTTTCTAGATATAATAAACTTGGTTAAGTGGTATATATAAAACCATGGGTTATGGGTCAAAACCATTTGCTAGTATTTACCCATTTAGTATATACTTGTATTTACCCATTTTAGCATACACTTAGTTTTTACCCATTTTAGTATACTTAGTCTAAGTATATGTTTAACCCAATATGTAAACACTAGTTGTTGTACATATGTATCTAAATCATAAAATCACTTATACTTGTTTTAGTGTTTTATGTGACAACTTAATTGTGTTAGAAAACTATTAACTCAAACTATTTACGTACTCTATTTGTTTCGTTAAAATGATTTTACTTTTGTTATCGACAAAACATTTGAAGATCGTAAAATATAAATAAACGTTTTTATGGCTTATTTGTATTAACACAACTTACACTTACACATAACATTTCTTCAAATTGCGGATGTTCCATGTTCTTGGGAGTAGTTCCCCATCCGTACCTCTGAGCTTGTACGCTCCGATTCCTAGCGCTTCCACCACTTCATATGGCCCCTCCCATTTTGGGCCAAGCTTTCCTGTGTCTTCCACTCGACTAGCTTCGTTACTGCGGTAGACAAATTCTCCAGGCCTGAATGCCGTGCTTCGGACTTTAGCATTGTAATATTTTTCCATCTTAGACTTGCTGTGCACTTCTTCAATGGCCGCGACTTTTCTTTTCTCTTCCAAGAGGTCCAAGTTTGGACGGAGGTTCTAGTCGTTGGAGACTTGGTTCACAGCTGTGCATCGGAGGCTTGGCATTCCAATCTCCACTGGAATGACTGCTTTGGTGCCATATGTAAGGGAAAATGGGGTTTCCCCGTTGCTTGTCTTGATCATGGTCCTGTGTGCCCAGAGCACGTGCGGCACTTCCTCTATCCAGTCCTTGCTTCCTTTCTCCAGCCTTGCCTTGATACCTTCTCCTAAGCTTTTGTTCGCGCTCTCCACCAACCCATTTACCTGCGGATGCTTCACCGAGGCAAATCGTTTCCTGATGTTAAGCTTCTCGCACTAGTCCTTGAATGGGTTGTCGCGGAACTGCTTTCCGTTGTCTGACACTATTTCCCCGGGCAAGCCGAAGCGACATACTATGTTGTCCCAAACGAACTTTTTTACCTGTCTTCCTGTGATGGAGGCTAGGGGTTTGGCCTCAATCCACTTGGTGAAATAGTCTATCCCCACAATCATAAATTTCACTTTGCCTAGTCCCTTTGGGAAGGGTCCGCAGATGTCCAGGCCCCACTTGTAGAAGGGCCAGGGGGAAGTGATTGGGGTCAGATTTTGCTGCGGGTTTTTTGGTACTGGGCGGTGGACTTGGCAATCTTCACACTTTTGTATCAGCTTACGAGCGTCTTTGTGCATTGTTGGCCAGTAGTATCCGGATCGGATTGCTTTTGGCCACACCGCGCCGCCCTGAGTGCATGCTGCATGATCCTTCGTCAATCTCTCGCAGCACAACAAGGGGGGCCCACGCACCGGAGCCATGGTTCTAGGAAAGATTTTCGGAATAGGATTTCGTCTCTCAACATGTACTGTCGTGCCTTGATCTGCAGCTTTCGGGCTTTGCTGTCATCAGCCAGTAGTGTCTCATCCCTTAGATAATCAATCAAGGGTGTCATCTAAGTGTCTCCATTTTGTTCTACGACTGCTAGCACTTCCTTTTCCTCAATGGACTTTTCCTTCAAGACTTCCACAAGCACCTGTTTTGTCAAGTGAGCGAAGCTGGTGGACGCTATCTTGCTCAGCGCGTCTGCTTGCTTGTTCTGGCTCCGGGGAATCTGTTTGATGGAGGACGTCCGGAATCCCTCAATTAGTGCTTTAGCTTTTGCCAGGTAACGTGTCATGCTCTCCTCCCTTGCCTCATACGCTCCATTGATCTGATTTGCCACGAGGCGGGAATCAACGTTTGCTGATAGGTCCTTCACCTGCATCTGTTCCGCGATCCTCAGCCCCGCGATCAGTGCTTCGTACTCGGACTCGTTGTTGGATGCCTCAAATTCGAAACGTAGGGCGTATGTGAATTCCTTCCCCTCCGGGCTTGTTAGGATTAAACCTGCCCCGGAACCTTCCTGACACGCGGATCCGTCTGTGAATAAATTCCACGGCTCTGAGTACGGTTGCTTGTCCGCTTTCTTGTCTGGGGTTCCTTCTTCGGGAATTTCGGCAATGAAGTCTGCTAGCACTTGCCCTTTAATGGCTGTCCGGGGTCGGAAACTGATGTCATGTTCGTCTAGTTCTATCGCCCATCCGGCCAATTGATATGTGCAAAAACACATATCATTTCTTTAAATATAGACCCAAAATAACCAAGAAAGAGCCGTTTATTGCTTATATTTGCGTGTTTCTTGAGTTTTTGCTTGTGCAGGTACGGATATGATGAAACAGACAAAAAGAAAGCCAAAACCGAAGAAAACCGAGCACGAGAGAAAGAAGAGTGCAAAAGCCGATGCCGGGGATGCTATTTCAGAGATTTTGGTGCTTAAAAGATTAAATTACGGATTACGGGACATGATTTGGGAGTTTTTCACATTATACCCTTCACTTTCCATAATTAACACAATTCACCCCTCATAAATCCCACTTTACCATTTTCACCCTTACACTTTCACAAATACACCCTTGGTCCTTGGTTTTAACAAAATATACAAAAATGGTCCTTATGAATACTATCTTTATTAAACCAAGTCCAATTATAAACCTAAACTACACTACATTTACCCTTGGCCCAACCTTTACCCAAGCCCAATCCAATCCACATAAAAACCATCTATACCCGTTAATACTAAATCCTACTACCCAAAGCTACCAACCCGTTCACCATACCCGGCCAAAATAACCCAGGTCAAATCCATAAACCCGGTCAAACTAATCCTACCCAAGTCAAAATAAAATAAAAAAAACCCCACCCCTGTACCCAGCGCGCCTAAAAGGATAAATCCACCATTTTTCACTGTTTCACTTCCTTCATTTACCCACATGTCCCACTCAATTCACCCCACTTAAGTGAGCTTCTAGAAAGGTCTGACAACGTGTCAGAGTGTGACAGCTTGAGGATCGCCACGGTGGACAAACGAAAGAATCTCATTGGTGGAACCACATCATCCCAATTGATCCTGTGGCTGTGGTTGATTCGGATGACAAGTGAATGAATCAATGGCAGAGATTAATGCTTCATGAAGCTTCTAAAAGGAACCCAAGGCTTCTCCTCATCAGGCTATATAAAGCCTCATTCACAACAGAGCAAAGGCGTCCAGCTTTTCATGCATTTAGAAGGCTGTTACCATGTCTTAATTTGATCACTAGTTGTAGTTTTACTAGATAAATGTAATTTCAAATTTATTAATGAAGCTTTGGTTCTATAGTTAATCTCAATTTTCCATTGTTTGTTCAGTCCTCTATAAGCTCTTGTTTACTGTTCACATAAGCTCACATAAGCTTGTATAAGCTTATGTATAAGCTTATGTGAGTTCTTTACTTCCTTTATTTCCTTTATTTGTTCTTAATCTGAGATTTTAATCAAAAGTTAAAAAAATCAACGAAAGTCAAAGTTCCAAGCCAAACAGTTTTTAAGAAATTTTTTGATTTTCATATAAGTGGTAGCTGAGTTTTAAGTTGTTTTGCTAATTTCAAATCATCTCAGCTTAGTTTTTCCACAAATCTCAAGAGTTAATTGCAATATTGAAGTCTTAAAGAGGTGTTTGGCTAATGTATGTTTTCGGTAATTTAATCATTCTGTCCATTTGAATTTGAGTGCTATAGTTTCAGTTGTTGTGATTTGAGAGTTAGCAATCAATAGTTCAAGTTTTGTAGTCAAGTTGTGAGTTGCATATGATTTTTTAAGTTGGTCATTCTGTCCCAAGAAGGTGCTGATGTGCATCAATTTTCTATGTCAAAAACAGCTCCAAGGTTAGTTTTAGCTTGTAGAAGCCCATTGTAGCTTATCTAGATTCTTATTTCAAGCCTGCTTTACGTCCCTTAGCTGCTGTCTTAACAGCCTTCACATAGTGCTATTTGTTCCTTTAATTCTAGTTTAATGCTTATTTGATTTATTGTTTTAGGACTATACTAAGGTTACTTCTTTGCCTCTTTAGCTTTTTAGGTCCCTTAGATGCTTATATAGTGTTTTATTCAGGTCTGCTATTAATCCTTTTCTGTCCCATAACCTGCTGCATCAATCCCATATGCCCAATCCCCTTTTAGTTTTGATTTTTAATTTCTTCATCTTAAGTCCATTTTAGCTATAATTATGGAGTTAAGCACTTTGGTAGGTTGTTGATAACATGGTGATTTTAGTTTATTTTTGTGATTTTTCCAGATAGCTTATTTTGGTGCTTAAAGTTGGTACTTAAGAGCTGTTTGGCATAGTAGAGTTAGAACATGCTTTAGTGCTTAAATACCTCTAGCCTATGATTTTAGGGTCCCATTCAGTTGCATTAGCATAAGTTAGGTTAGATTAAGGCTAGGGTAGCTTATAGTAGCTTTTGGATAGCTTATAGCTCATTTTAAGTGCTTATTCATTCAAGTAGTGTGCCCAAATCATAGTTCTTGTGCTCCAAAATCATTTCTGTTAATTTTCCCTAGTTCTTTATTTTATTTTATAATATTCTGGAAGTTTTCATATTTTTCGCTGTTCATTTGCTATTTTTCTGCATTTTATGTCATTTTCTAGCATTTTTAATTAGCATTTAATCCAAATAATTCAGAAAATGTTCAGAAAAATGTAATTTCAATTTTCCTAGTTTTATACAAAAAGTGATAAAAAGTATTTTTCCAGAATTTTCTTAGTTTAAATAGTATTTTCTAGCATTTTAGTTAGTTTTAAATAGTATTAAATTCATAATAAATTGAGAAAAAAGTAAAAAAAATGTGATTCCAGTTCTGAAAATTCTTTTTAGTTAATTTTGATTTTTGAAAAATAGTTTTGTATTTTTCTTGAATGTTTTCCTAATTTTTAGTATTTTAAGTCTATTTTAAATGTCTTAAATTAGTTTTAAATTCAAAATAAATTAAGAAAAATAAAAAAAAAATAGTTTTAATTCAAAAATAATTTTCTAATATCATTCTTAGCTGTAGAAAAATAGAATTTCATTTTTACGGGTTTAATTTAGCATAGTTGCATTTATTTCGCGTTTCCTTAATTACATTTTTCGCGTCTTTAGTTTTTAAATTGCATACTTAGTATAGATTCAGTAGTTTTATTTGCTTTCCTTGTAGTTTAGAAATCACTAAATCCCTTTTTAATCTATTCGAATCCCGAATCACGACGTGAGTTGTCAAACTCCATTCATCCCTCGTTGGGAAAACGACCCGGGAAAATACATACCTTTGTATTTCTTTGGAAAATATATTTGTACGAAAACGACAAATCAAAAAATGGCGCCGCTGCCGGGGAGGGTATGTAGTGAGTTTTTGTATTCCGTCTCGATTCGTGGTTTTTGAAGATCCTTCCTCGTGAAGTTACCGTTTTGTTTTTGTACATATTAATTTTATAAAAATCCAAAAAGATTTTCCTTTTCAAAATTTGTTTTCCTTTTACGTTTTTTTTTTATTAAAAACCCAAAAATATTCTTCTTTACCCTCTGAACCGTCAATTCTTTATCTCTTTATCCTCTTATTCGTATAATTCTTCTCGATGTCTTCGTCTTACCATTATGGTTGTCAATGGTGTGGGGGACCTCAAAATGGTGGGAATTGTCCCGGTTGTAGCATTGTGAATACGGGAAACGAGTTTATCTACAACCAAAATCCCTACAATGAAACGACCGATTTCCTTAACCAACCCCCATATCATGAGACGGAGTCATACTCTTGTGAGTACTGTGGAGGTCCTCACCAAGGTTTTCAATGTCAAGCCCAAATTAACAATACAACCTTTGGTTATGAACCTTATCCATATACTTCACCAAACCCATCACAACAATCATACTGTTGTGAGTATTGTGGAAGTCCGCACTTTAAATCCGATTGTCAAATGCAGAATCCGATTGTTTACGAGCAAGTTCCTTATGACTATTCTTATGACCCACCTCCACAATACGAAGAGATTCAACCACAACATCCGCAAATTCCTCAAGATAGTTTCCAAAGATGTATTAATATACTCGAAGAATTTATGGATAAACATGGTATCGAAAAAGATCTTCATCAGAAAACTTATGGTGAATTACTTGCAGAAGATCGAAAATCTCGCAACGAAAGATCTATGTTAGAATTACTCGAAGAAGAAAAACGAGCAGCTCAGATTGAAAAGTGTCTTGAAGAAATAAGAATTGAGGAGCAAGCACTTGAAAGACGTGCCCGATGGCTCGAGACTTACATTGAAGATGATGATGAGGATTCCATCCAAATGAAAGAATATTATGAAAGTTTGTCGGCTGAACCCACTCCCGTTTCTGAGCCTTTCATTTCTTACCCATCCCCTTCACTCACACCGGTTGAGAGAAGTGACGTCTTTTTGGAAGAGGTCGATGGTTCTATGTCTTCGATAGTTGTTGATCCCGTTGACTCTCTCATAATGGGGGACGAGCCTCTTAGCACTATTCCGGAAACGAAATCGTCTAGTGTTGAGAACCTTGACCCAATCCCAAGTGAGTCCGAGGATGTATCTAACAGTGATTGTGATTCTCTTTTATGTGATTCTCTTGACATTTCCGAGGTTACTTCAGGGATTTTCTCAAATCCTCTTTTTGAATTCAAAGACGACTACACATTTTGCGAAGTTAATCCTCTTTTTCACAAAGATTTTGAGTCCGATTCAGAGACCACAATGGAAGTGGTGGATATTGCTAGCTCTCAGAGCACACCACTTGTCCCATCTCTGTTTTCCGACGTTTCTCTCCCGTCATGTGATGTTATGCAAGATGAAGAAAGTAATGAATCCGACACTGAGAATATAATGGAGATTGATTTCGAAATGGAGCCTGAGATGAATGAATCAATTAAAGTGGTTGAAGACGATATTCTTGATAAACCGCCAAGTGATTCTGATATGGAAGAAATCGACTTATCTTTTGATGACTTGATACCACCGGGTATTGAGGATGCTGATGATAATCCCGAGGGGGATGTGTTGTTATGTGATGGATTTCTTGACTCTCCTTTCTCTGATGAGTCCACCATCACTTATCCCGTTGAACCCACATGTGAAGACAAGATTTTTAAACCTGGGATATTCATTGATAAGCTTCTTGCTAAAACCGTTGTTCGAGAAAAGGATCCTCTCTTGGATACCTTCATTGTTAAGCTTTCACCTCCTTACCATGAGATCCCGTCTTTCTTGGAGTTTTCTCATTTCTATCCGTCATCCTTTCGTCCACCCGTAAAACCACCGGATGATGGATCCTTCTTACATCATATGCCTTATCCACCCATTTTCTTCTCCTCCCAACCCACCCAGTCTCATTCTTTCGGGAATGAGGACACCATTTTTGACCCTGGTATCTCTACCATTTTCTTCCCCAAGGACAAATGAATTCGGGAACGAGTCAGGCTAGCGACTCGGTGAAGAAAAACAGTAGCGCTTCGTGGGAGGCACCCCATGCTTATCCTTCTATTTTCTTTCTATTTTCTAATAAGTGACGTGAAGGGGTTAGCCTCTTCTATTTCTCGTGTTTGGTTGTTTGTTATGTTGTGTTCAGGATTTTGCCGATATGAAGACTCTCGTGCTCAAAGTTTGTCATTTTCTCTACTCGAGTTTCATGATCGTTGCTGATGGAAATCCGATATCCGAAATCTTATCGACTAACGTTTATCTTTTAGCATACTTAATAAACGGCTTTTAGATTTTCGTTGATACCCTTGTTTTAAACATTGAGGACAATGTTTCGTTCTAGTCTGGGGTAGGGTAATCTTCGATTTGATTTGACCGCACTTGCTTATTTTTGTCGTGTTCTCTCATAACCCGTTTTCCTTAGAAAAATTATGCAAAAATGTGAAAAAATTTAAAAATTTTTGAAGCTTTTGTTAAGTCTTTTTGATTGAAAAGTTTGCTAGTCTCTTAGACAAGAAGCTATAAAATGCGAATTCTAGCTCACAAGGCCAAGAATTTGCAAGTTTCCTTGAGTGATTTTAAATATGCATTACTTAATTTCATTTAGACAAAGCATTTGCTAAGTTAATATATGTTTTGACACCTTGTTGACTTTCGGCTGGTGAGAGTAGGAATAGAATTACGACTTGACCGGGCGTGTTGAGCCCTAGCTTGTTCCCTTAACCATAGATAATCTAAAAATTATCGGCTAAGCATCCGCGGATCTCATTATTTGGGATTTTAAATTTGCGGAGATCGAGAAATGATAGAGTTACTTATGAGTTTAGATGCTAAACGTGGAGTAGTTGGTTCTCTTTAGAGCCCATCGAAGGTACTTATGGCTTTTTGTTCCCACAAAATTGTTTCACCCCATATCTGCTAATAATAATTAAAGATGTTGAATTTTTGGCGATAGTTAGTTCTTTATCTTCTTTAGAGAATCTTTGCCCATGAGAGTTGGGTACACATCGAGGTCTGTCGTGTTACGGTGTAATAGACAACTGATTCCCGATAGTTTGCTGCTATTGTTTCTATTGTTATAAAAGCCGTAGGGTTTGGAGTTTGGCACAAAAATTAACATGAAATAAAGCCCAAATGTTTTAAAATTAAAAATCCAAAGCTATAAAAGTTGTCGTAGACTTCTATAAAAGCAGAGGAAAATCCAAAGTCATAATAAAACTTCTGATAAAACGGTAATCCCATTGAGTTAGTGGTTGAAAAGACCAAGGGCCTAAATTGCAAAAATGCAAATGTGCTGAAATAGTGTTAAGCCAAACTTCGGATCCGGAAGATGTCTAAATAAAGCTTCTGTCTCTGGACTCGTAGATGAGTTGTCTCGGTCGCCATAAAAAGGATATTCTCCCTAAATCGTGTGAAATTAGGACCTTGATGTGGACCTCATTCTTGTGTGCAATGGTTTTCGAGGGAAGATGGATAACTAATTAGCGACTTAGCTTTATATCTTTATCGGAATAAAAGTTATCGAAACGAGAATTATGAAGAAATTCATGTCTCACAAAAATAAAAAAATCTAGAGGAAATAGGAAAATGGGAGCAAAAGGTAATTACACA
This sequence comes from Chrysanthemum makinoi, assembly GCA_910596185.1. Lineage (NCBI taxonomy): Eukaryota > Viridiplantae > Streptophyta > Magnoliopsida > Asterales > Asteraceae > Chrysanthemum > Chrysanthemum makinoi. Next base: position 200,237,932 of record OU343224.1, on the reverse strand, counting down.
AGTAACTTCCATGGGTAGTGTTAGCATCTAGAGTCATATTTAACAATGATTTCGATTTTACGCTTAGTTTGGGAACTTGTGAAAAATCAGGGACGATGTATTCTATCCGTATGGTCACTTCACGCTGTGTTGTGTTTCCTACTCTGTGATCCTAACGTGTCGTTTGAAAAATGTTGGAGTTATTGATCGACATGAAAGTTCAGCAAACCGTCACTCATAATCGGAATGTGCTTAATCGTAATATCTATATGTGAAATAAAAGGTAAACGGGGCGTTTTTAGAATTAAGGGTTCTTAATCTCTTTTGAGGAATCTTTGCTACTTCTTCATAGGTTTAGTAGAAAGAGATTGAAATCCTTGGTTTTAGAAGCGTGAGTTGATTGCATTGTGTGGGGACACGACAATGGTTTCGTCTGGGGTATTTTGATATGTGCAAAAACACATATCATTTCTTTAAATATAGACCCAAAATAACCAAGAAAGAGCCGTTTATTGCTTATATTTGCGTGTTTCTTGAGTTTTTGCTTGTGCAGGTACGGATATGATGAAACAGACAAAAAGAAAGCCAAAACCGAAGAAAACCGAGCACGAGAGAAAGAAGAGTGCAAAAGCCGATGCCGGGGATGCTATTTCAGAGATTTTGGTGCTTAAAAGATTAAATTACGGATTACGGGACATTATTTGGGAGTTTTTCACATTATACCCTTCACTTTCCATAATTAACACAATTCACCCCTCATAAATCCCACTTTACCATTTTATCCCTTACACTTTCACAAATACACCCTTGGTCCTTGGTTTTAACAAAATATACAAAAATGGTCCTTATGAATACTATCTTTACTAAACCAAGTCCAAATATAAACCTAAACTACACTACATTTACCCTTGGCCCAACCTTTACCCAAGCCCAATCCAATCCACATAAAACCATCTATACCAAGTTAATACTAAATCCTACTACCCAAAGCTACCAACCCGTTCACCATACCCGGCCAAAATAACCCAGGTCAAATCCATAAACCCGGTCAAACTTTACCCACCCAAAGTCAAAATAAAATAAAAAAAACCCCACCCCTGTACCTAGCGCGCCTAAAAGGATAAATCCACCATTTTTCACTGTTTCACTTCCTTCATTTACCCACATGTCCCACTCAATTCACCCCACTTAAGTGAGCTTCTAGAAAGGTCTGACAACGTGTCAGAGTGTGACAGCTTGAGGATCGCCACGGTGGACAAACGAAAGAATCTCATTGGTGGAACCACATCATCCCAATTGATCCTGTGGCTGTGGTTGATTCGGATGACAAGTGAATGAATCAATGGCAGAGATTAATGCTTCATGAAGCTTCTAAAAGGAACCCAATGCTTCTCCTCATCAGGCTATATAAAGCCTCATTCACAACAGAGCAAAGTCGTCCAGCTTTTCATGCATTTAGAAGGCTGTTACCATGTCTTAATTTCATCACTAGTTGTAGTTTTACTATATAAATGTAATTTCAAATTTATTAATGAAGCTTTGGTTTTATAGTTAATCTCAATTTTCCATTGTTTGTTCAGTCCTCTATAAGCTCTTGTTTACTGTTCACATAAGCTCACATAAGCTTGTATAAGCTTATGTGAGTTCTTTACTTCCTTTATTTCCTTTATTTGTTGTTAATCTGAGATTTTAATCAAAAGTTAAAAAAATCAACGAAAGTCAAAGTTCCAAGCCAAACAGTTTTTAAGAAATTTTCTGATTTTCATATAAGTAGTAGCTGAGTTTTAAGTTGTTTTGCTAATTTCAAATCATCTCAGCTTAGTTTTTCCACAAATCTCAAGAGTTAATTGCAATATTGAAGTCTTAAAGGGGTGTTTGGCTAATGTATGTTTTCGGTAATTTAATCATTCTGTCCATTTGAATTTGAGTGCTATAGTTTCAGTTGTTGTGATTAGAGAGTTAGCAATCAATAGTTCAAGTTTTGTAGTCAAGTTGTGAGTTGCATATGATTTTTTAAGTTGGTCATTCTGTCCCAAGAAGGTCTGATGTGCAGTCAATTTTCTATGTCAAAAACAGCTCCAAGGTTAGTTTTAGCTTGTAGAAGCCCATTGTAGCTTATCTAGATTCTTATTTCAAGCCTGCTTTTCTGTCCCTTAGCTGCTTTCTTAACAGCCTTCACATAGTGCTATTTGTTCCTTTAATTCTAGTTTAATGCTTATTTGATTTATTGTTTTAGGTCTATACTTAGGTTACTTCTTTGCCTCTTTAGCTTTTTAGGTCCCTTAGATGCTTATATAGTGCTTTATTCAGGTCTGCTATTAATCCTTTTCTGTCCCATAACCTGCTGCATCAATCCCATATGCCCAATCCCCTTTTAGTTTTGATTTTTAATTTCTTCATCTTAAGTCCATTTTAGCTATAATTATGGAGTTAAGCACTTTGGTAGGTTTTTGATAACATGGTGATTTTGGTTTATTTTTGTGATTTTTCTAGATAGCTTATTTTGGTGCTTAAAGTTGGTACTTAAGAGCTGTTTGGCATAGTAGAGTTAGAACATGCTTTAGTGCTTAAATACCTCTAGCCTGTGCTTTTAGGGTCCCATTCAGTTGCATTAGCATAAGTTAGGTTAGATTAAGGCTAGGGTAGCTTATAGTAGCTTTTGGATAGCTTATAGCTCATTTTAAGTGCTTATTCATTCAAGTAGTGTGCCCAAATCATAGTTCTTGTGCTCCAAAATCATTTCTGTTAATTTTCCATAGTTATCTATTTTATTTTATAATATTTTGGATATTTTCATATTTTCACTGTTCATTTGCTATTTTTCTGCATTTTATGTCATTTTCTAGCATTTTTAATTAGCATTTAATCCAAATAATTCAGAAAATGTTCAGAAAAATGTAATTTCAATTTTCCTAGTTTTAAAAAAATCAAAAAGTGATAAAAAGTATTTTTCCAGAATTTTATTAGTTTAAATAGTATTTTCTAGCTTTTTAGTTAGTTTTAAATATTATTAAATTCATAATAAATTGAGAAAAAAGTAAAAAAAATGTGATTCCAGTTCTGAAAATTCTTTTTAGTTAATTTTGATTTTTGAAAAATATTTTTGTATTTTTCTTGAATGTTTTCCTAATTTTTAGTATTTTAAGTCTATTTTAAATGTCTTAAATTAGTTTTAAATTCAAAATAAATTAAGAAAAATCAAAAAAAAAATAGTTTTAATTCATAAATAATTTTCTAATATCATTCTTAGCTGTAGAAAAATAGAATTTCATTTTTACGGGTTTAATTTAGCATAGTTGCATTTATTTCGCGTTTCCTTAATTACGTTTTTCGCGTCTTTAGTTTTTAAATTGCATACTTAGTATAGATTCAGTAGTTTTATTTGCTTTCCTTTATTATTGCTTGCCTTGTAGTTTAGAAATCACTAAATCCCTTTTTAATCCATTCGAATCCTGAATCACGCGACGTGAGTTGTCAAACTCCATTCATCCCTCGTTGGGAAAACGACCCGGGAAAATACATACCTTTGTATTTCTTTGGAAAATATATTTGTACGAAAACGACAAATCACCAATCTTCCACTTTTCTCCATTTTCTTCAGGACTTGCTTCAGTGGCTGATCTGTGATGACCGCCACTGGGTGCGCTTGGAAGTATCACCGCAGTCTGCGGGATGCATACACCAGTGCGAGGACAAGCTTCTCCATTGGGGTGTAACTCACCTCAGGGCCCTTTAGGGCGAGGCTGACGAAGTACACGGGCTGTTGCCGCGACTCTCTCTGTGCTAACAAGGCTTCACTTATAGCTTCCTAGGACGCGGCTAGATACATGACCAGTTCTTCCTTCGGGCTTGGTGCAATGACCATTGGCAAATCGGCAATGTGCTTCTTCATTTCTTTGAATGCCTGTTCTGCCTCAGCCGTCCAGTGAAAGTCACTCTTCTTGATGCACTTTTTCAGTGTCTTGAAGAATGAGAGGGACTTTTCTGCTGACTTGGACATGAAACGGCTTAGGCTGGCTAACTTTCCATTCAAGGATTGTACTTCCTTTTTGGTTGTTGGGGATTTGAGTGTAGTCACGGCCTTGGACTTGTCCGGGCAGGCTTTGATGCCCTCCTTGCTTACCACATGGCCCGGGAACATTCCCTGTTCCGCCCCAAATGTGCACTTTTTGGGGTTTAGCTTCATGTTGATAGTCCGCAAGGTTCTAAAAGTCTCCTCTATATCCCTGAGTACCTCCTCTTCTGAATGGCTTTTGATGACTAAGTCATCGACGTACACTTCCAAGTTTCTTCCAATCTGTTTGTCAAAAGCTCCGTCCACTAGCCTTTGGTATGTGGCTCCGACATTCTTCAAACTAAAGGGCATTTTGGTGTAGCAGAAGATGCCTTGGTTTGTGTGGAACGCTGTTTTTTCCTCATCCCCGGCCGCCATTTGTATTTGATGATACCCTTTATACGCGTCAAGGAAGCATTTGAATGAGTATCCGTAGAGGGACTCGACTTTCCAGTCGATCTCCGGCAAGGGGTAGAAATCTTTCGGACAAGCTTTGTTCAAATCTTTAAAATCCACGCACATTCTCCAGCTTCCATCACTCTTTTTTACCAGAACTGGATTAGACAACCAATCATGGTAGTGGACTTCCTTCATAATTCCTGCTGCGACGAGCTTGGTGACATCCTCATTGATGGCCTTGTTTCTTTCCGGGGCTTGTCCCCTTTTCTTTTGCCGCGCAGGGTTGTATCCTTCCCTGACATTCAACTTTTGTTCCGTGATTGTCCGCGGAACTCCAGTCATATCTGAGGGTTGCCAAGAAAAAACGTCCAAGTTGTTCTTAAGTAAATCTGATGAGTGCTTATTCACTCATCATTTTTGGTCAAATCTGAACTGCAAAACATTTAAAAACACTCCGAAATGCATCAAAATACTGAAAATATCTCAAAATTGTGTTTTATATGTTTCAGATGCAAAATTATCAAAAACAAATGAAAAACGAGCAAAGTTTGCATAATTGGCAGTTTCAGTCCCCCAACTTTTAAAAATGGCAACTTTAGTCCCTGTAATTTCAAAGTTTGACAGAATTCACCCCTGGACATTCTAAATTGGAAAATAATATTTTTTAGTCCTTTGGTAATTCTAATTTGTTATTTTTGGTCTTTATAAGAATTTTTGGAAAATTACAATTTCAGTCCTTCGAGTTTAAAAAATGACAGATTTGGTCCTTTGAATATTTGAGATTCACATGTTTGGCCCTTGGATAATACTTTTCAGAATTACATATGTGGCCCCTGTAATTTCAGAATGTACATGTTTAACCCCTAAAGTCTCATATGGGTTCATAACTAATCCTAAGTCCAAGTTAAACTCTCAAGCCCAATAACCCACAACCCGGTCCAAACCCAAACCCATGGTTTAACCCTAACCCGTTCAGTAATAACACACCCTGCCCCCTTCTTCTTCCCCATTTTCCTGCCCAAAACAAACCCTGCTCCCAAGAACCCTAGAAACCTACTCTTCCCCTTTCTCTATTATCAAAACACTCAACCCCTTGTTTCTCCTTTTTACCCAGCTACATCAAAACCCAAAGCCACCTTAATCTCTATTACCCAGTCTACCCCAAATCCCAAACCCACTCCCACAGCTTCTCTCCTTTCCAAGCTGGCAATCCAAGCTTCAAAAGATCCATGGACGGCTCTGATTGCTCCTCAATGATACCTACTTAATTGATGGTCAAGATTGAAGCAGGAGAAACACAAGTGAAGACACAAGAAGGCTTGAAGACTTAGTAGTAGTATAAAAGGAACATGTAGCCATTGTTATAAGGCATCCTTTGTCTTAGCTTTAAAAAAAAAAATCAGTTTTATGTTTTTATTTTCTCTAATGTAATGTTACCTTTTAATTAATGAAAGAAATTTTTTATAAGTTTTTATGCATTCAGTTGAATCTAAATCTCCAAATTAGTGTGAACTAAGGTGCATTTCAGCTTTGTCAAAGTAATTCTTAAGTTCTGTTTTGGAATCATGTTTTAGAGATTGTTTGGGTCAAAAAGAAAAGGGTCAAAGAGAGTGTGTTCCACCCGTTTGACTTTTAATGGTCAACCTCTGTATAGCTAGCTAATCAAGTTTTAACAAATTTGAGTTGGGTTTGAAATGGTTTTAATGGAATCAAGTTGAAAAGAAAATTTTTTCTCACTCTTGGGATTCTGCACAGGAAAATAGCAAGGCTGCTGTTTTTTTTTTGTGAAAGTTTCTTTGGTTAATTTGAGATGGAAACTAAGTTAATCTAGTTCTTATTTAATCCTTGCATGCTACTTTAACTTTAGATTTGGCTTTGTGCTCAAAATTCACTTTTAGCATAGTTAAAATCAAGTTTAGAAAAACTGCTTTTGCAAATTTCTTTCTATATCAGCAAAGAAAAAAAAAGGAATTGCCCAAAACAAGCTGATAACAGCTTATTTATAAGCTGCTGTAAGCTTCTTACCCCCCCCCCAAATCAGTTTGTTTTGAATCTTCACTATGCTGACTCTACCTTTGCAGCTTGTGCTTGGTTTGGAGGTCCACTTTTCAGCTCTCAAATAAGCTCAAAACAGACCCCTCCAGGCTGTTTTGCAGCCTGCAGTTAGTCCAGCAACAGGTGCACGATATTCTTTATTTTAGCTTAATCAGTGGTTGCTATAGCATTTAGGTATCATAGAACCTATTTAGATATTATTAGTTTGCTTAGGGATAAGTAGTTGCAGCTTATTTAGGTGTTAGTTGATATTATTAGTTTGCTTAACTTGTAGTCATAAGGACCCTTTAGTTAGTGTATTAGCCAACTGCTTTCCCACTTCTTAGTTCATTTTAAGTTCACCTGTTTGGATTTATAGCTAATAGGGTTAAGTGTTAGTAGTTTTTCAATTAGTAAATTTGTTTAGTATAAGTATAAGCTTAAGATTGCAAAGGGAGTGTTTGGTGAACTGCTTATCTTTTGTCTTTTTGAGTTTTTTTAAACTGTTCAAAAGTGGTGTGAGTTTGGTTCGCTAAAATGGGGACATAAGCTGTTAAAACAGCTTATAAGGAAGGCTTTACAAGAAAAGTTTTTTTTTTTTTTTTTTTTTACAAAAAATCTTTACTTTGATCTTACACATAAACTGCAAAAAGAAGTTTAAAAAAAATAGTTTTAAAAAAAAGTGGGAGCCTAGGGATTCGAACCCTGGTCTCTCAGCTCAAAGCACATGACCACTTCACAACACCACACAACCAACTGCCCTTGGGACTTGTCTCGTTATTTTCTTGCACAATCAACTTCTTAAGGACATCTTGGCAGTTTAAGGTATAAGCTAAATAGAGCTTATTTGTAGCTTATTTCATAAAACAACTACCCCGTTTTTCATTTTTTCCTAGGACCTGTTTGCACCAAAGTAGTTTTCTTTAATTTTTCAGAATTTTCAAAAATGTTTTAGTATTTTTAATCATTTAATTAGATTAAACTAGTTTTTAATTCGTAGTAATTATTTTAAAAGTCGGAAAAATACCCGGCTTTTTCCTAAAACCATTTTTGGTCATTTAGAACATAGGAAAATTAATTTCACACCCGTAGCCCTTAAATTGCAAATCTTTTACGTTTATGGCTCGGGTTGTTCCCTGTTTTACGCTTTTTGCTTTTGCACCCTAGGACTTAGTGTAGCTTCGTTTTATCATTCCTTAGGCTTAGTGATAATTTATTTTTAGTTTATTAGGGTTCCCTTTCCTTAATTACCTTCCCGTTCATTAAATTGTAGAATACGTAATCAAATCCAAATTCATTAAAAACCAATTCAAGTTCAAATCACGAAACTCAACGAATCCTTCCATTCACACCTCGTTGGGACACACCCGGAAATCACTTTTCCGGTATCACTTTTATCACACCCGTGAGGTTTGGCACGTTGACCTTTTCCCTAAAGGGTTAATTTGTCGAATTTTACGGGTATTTTGATATACGTTGATATTGTGTTTTTCACCACTCACTTCACAACGAAGTCAAATTTTGGCCGCCGGGAGGTGTGTTGCGAAAATATCGTGATTTTTGCGATTAGTGACTTGAAGAACCTTCCTCGTGAAGTTATTGTTTTATAAAAATACAAAATACAAAAATATTTTTCTTTTCTTTGTATATATATGTAAAAGATTAAAAATACAAAAGATTTTCCTTGTTGTTTTAAATAAATAGAAGACACAATCAATATAACATTCTCAACTGAGGTGTTATCATTATAAGTTCCCAACTAAAGATTTAAAACTTGCCTTTGGTCGCCGTTTTGGTTTACTTTATCGGTTTAACAAACTGCGGTAGGGTATGGACGCCCGACATTAAATTGCGGCTGTAAAGAGATGGGTTTTAATAAGCCACGCCACCTAATAAGTCTCCTCCTTTGTGCGTTTTATCTTATAGAAGTGATCATTTTACGCGGGATTATTGGTTTAAGTTCACCGTGTTTGCCTCGGCCTTGTTTTAATTGAAAGTGTTGTTTTGGAAGTGCATGCGACTCGCCGCAAGCTCAGACGAACCGTAACCAAGCAAACGCACCCGAGATAATGCACCGTTGAACAAATCACAATGACACATAACCAAGGAACGGACCTCAAGTCCTAGTACTCGGTCCACAAGATCCAGCTCCCGATCGCCGAACGATGGAGGAGCTTTGCCAACCCACGATGGATGGACGGGCGTCCAATTGCCCCGGGCCAACAAGCCACGGATTTTGGACTTAAGCATCACATGATACAACAAGTCCAAAGTTTTTGCCAATTTCACGGATCACCGGGTGACGATGCCAACAAGCATCTCGACAAATTCCTCACCGTCACCCAAAGTATGAAGCAAAATGGGGTCACCGATGACGCCTTCTCGCTATATCTCTTTCCATATTTCTTGACGCTTCATGCCACCGCATGGTTTGATCGTCTTCCCAAGAACTCAATCCATAGTTTCGATGAAATGATCTCCAAATTCTTGGCGAAATACTTTCCACCGCCGATGGTGACCTAAACCGAAATGAAATCGAGAACTTTAGGCAAAGATCCCGATGAGTCCTTATTTGAGGCATGGGAACTTATAAGCTTCGATTGATCGATGTTCGAACCACAACATGTTGCTTGTCACCCAAATAGATACATTCTATAATGGGTTAACATTGAGACATCGTGACACGATAAATGCCGCTGCCGGTGGTACCTTTATGAAAAGGCGACCCGAAGAGTGCTACGATCTCATTGAAAACATGATCGCCCACCAAAATTATTGGGACTCCTCACCGAGGAGTGAGTCAAGAAGATCTACCACTCTTCCATCTTCGGAATACACGACTCTAACCAAAAAGATTGAAGAAATATCCACCGTATTTAAAATGAGTCAAAATAATAACAATCAACAAGTGAATGTCGTAAACAAGAGTTATGAAACTTGTGGTGGTCCACACCCTTATTTGAGTGTCCACCTCCGGTGGCTTCACTCAAGAGAGCGCTATGCCGCTTCGGTTCCTACAATACGAGGTAATTCCTACCAACCGCAAGGGGACCGAAACCTTCACCTATCGCTCTAACAATTTCCTTGGACCACCCGGTTTAATCAAAATCAACAATCAAAACGTGCAAAATAGAAATAATCAGTTCAATCAAAATCGAGTCGAATCGAATTTTCAAAATCAAAATCAAGGTTTTCAAAATCAAGGAAATTTCAATCAAAACCGATTCCAAACTCCTCAACAAAACATGCATGCCCCGCCTCCTCAAGCTTCCATTGACATGGCAAATTACATCAAAAGCAATGAAGCTAAGATGGCATCCATGCAAAGTCAAATTACCACTTTGAAGAATGATTTCACTTCCGAGCTTAGAGCTACTAGCAACAAAATTGATCAATCTCAAAGCAAGATTGAAAGCATGTTTGCTAGTCTCATGAGTCAAAAGAATCAAGCTTCAACTTCGGGAGGTCTTCCGAGTAATACCATTCCCAACCCAAAAGGTGAATTGAATGCTGCTTTGCACCGAGTGGTAAATCTTATGAGGGACCCTCGATGCCTAATCCTTCCCCGGTGAGGGATGTGGAACGAGAAACCGAGGTATCAAAGGACAAGGTGCATATATCTCAAGCCCACGGCATCAAGACAAGTCCAACCTCCGGTGATTTTACCTCAAATTCGAACCCGTTGTTCGATGACCACTCCTAAGCCTTCACTTCCTTATCCTTCAAGGCTTAGTGACCAAAAGCTCGCGGATAAAACTAGTCAACAAATGGAGAAGCTTATCCAAATCTTTCAAGATTTGCACTCGAGATTAGTTTCATGACTTCTTCTAATGCCAAAGTTCGGTCCAACAATCAAAAATTTGTTGAATAACAAAGAAAAGATTTCCGAAATGGCTAAAACTTCTTTGAACGAAAATTGTTCGGTTATCCTTAAAAACTTCCCTAAAAGTTAGGAGACCCAGGAAAATTTCTCATCCCATGTGATTTTCAAGGCATAGTTCAATGCTCCGCCTTGGCCGATCTTGGTGCTAGCATCAACTTGATGCCACACTCCATGTGGAAAAAGCTTTCATTACCTCCGCTTACACCTACATGTATGATCCTCGAACTTACGGACCGCATAAGTTCTCGGTCCGCTAGGTATAGCCGAGGATGTATTTGTGAAAGTAGGCAAGTTTCATTTCCTACGACTTTGTTGTTGTCGAATTTGATGCCGATCCTCGAGTACCCCTCATCCTTGGAAGGTGCTTAAAACGGCTCGGGCATTGATCGACGCTGATGAAGGGGAAATTACTTTGAGGGTAAACAAGGAAGCCGTTATTTCAATCTCAATCAAGTTTAAATACTCCCCAATTATGGAGATAATTCCGTCAACAAAATTGATGTCCTTGACATTGTGTCGGAGGAGTATTCTCAAGAAATTCTTGTATTCTCGAGTGGCAATCCCACTTCGCTTGATCCCATCGTTGCTCTCTCTTCCCCTTCCCTCACCCTTTGAGGGTGACTTTATTTTGGCAGAGATTGAAGCATACTTGGCTAGTGATTCTGTTCCATGGGAAATTGATCACGCCCCATCGACATTGAGGGAGATATACTTCTCATCGAGAAGTTGCTCAATGAAGATCCTTCATCACTCCCTCCTCAAGAACTTCATAAAGAGGAAATCAAAACAATTGAAAAATCTAATGATCCTCCCGAGGTCGAACTTAAGGACTTACCACCTCATCTCGAGTATGCATTTTGGAGGGTGACAATAAATCACCCGTCATTATTGCTAAAGACTTGAGTGAGGATGAAAAAGCCGCTCTCATAAAGGTTTTGAAGTCAGCAAGCGAGCCATCGCCTGGAACCTTTCCGACATCAAGGGTATTGACCCGAGATTTTGTACACACAAAATTCTCATGGAAGATGACTTCAAACCAGCGGTTCAACACCAAAGAAGGGTGAATCCTAAAATTCATGAGGTTATCAAAGCGGAAGTCATAAAACTTCTCGATGCCGGATTGATTTACCTTATCTCAGATAGTCCTTGGGTTAGCCCCGTTCATTGTGTGCCCAAAAAAGGTGGCATTACCAAGTTGAAAATGATGAAAACGAAGTTGATTCCTACCGATTGGTTACGGATGGCGGTTTGCATTGACTATCGCAAGTTAAATGAAGCCACCCGTAAAGACCATTTTCCATTACCCTTCATGGACCAAATGCTTGAGAGATTAGCGGGAAACAAATACTATTGTTTTCTCGATGGTTTCTCGGGTTACTTCCAAATTCCCATTGACCCACAAGATCAAGAAAAGACCACATTCACGTGTCCTTATGGAACATTTGCTTACCGACGCATGCCTTTTGGCTTGTGTAATGCTCCCGACGCTCCAAAGGTGTATGATGGCTATTTTCCATGATATGATCGAAAAGACTATGGAAGTCTTTATGGATGATTTTTCGGTCTTTGGGGATTCTTTCCAAACATGTCTCTCTCATTTAGACAAGATGCTTGAACGTTGTGAAAACACAAATCTTTGTCTAAATTGGGAGAAATGTCACTTCATGGTCAAAGAGGGCATTGTCCTTGGCCATAAGATTTCTAAGAGCGGGATTGAGGTTGACAAGGCTAAAGTTGACGTCATTGCAAAACTACCTCATCCCACAACCGTTAAAGGAGTTAGAAGTTTCCTTGGTCATGCCGGTTTCTATCGCCGTTTCATCCAAGACTAAAAATATCCCTGCCTATGACCCGACTTCTTGAAAAAGATACTCCTTTCATCTTCTCTAGTGAGTGCATTGAATCATTTCAAACTCTTAAGAAGAAGCTCACGGAAGCTCCGATTCTAGTTGCCCCCGATTGGGAATTACCATTTGAGCTTATGTGCGATGCAAGTGATTTCGCCATAGGTGCCGCTGGCAACGAAAATCAAACATTTCCACCTATACATTATGCTATCAAAACTTTGACCGAAGCTCAAGCACATTACACTACGACGGAGAAAGAATTACTAGCCGTGGTGTATGCTTTCGAAAAGTTTCGGCCATACTTGATCTTGTCCAAAAGCATAGTGTATACGGATCACTGCGGCCTCAAATATCTCTTTGCTATGCAAGATGCAAAGCCGAGATTGCTCCGATGGGTTCTCCTCCTACAAGAATTTGATATCATTATCCGTGATAAAAAGGAGCTGAGAACCTAGCGGCTGATCATCTCTCTCGTCTTGAAAATCCACATCAAGGTGTGCTCGAGAAAAAGGAAATAAATGAAACATTTCCTCTCTAGACTCTTAATGTGGTATCTCATCATGAAAATTCGAGTACCCCATGGTTTGCCGACTTTGCAAACTATCATGCGGGAAACTTTGTTGTGAAAGGGATGTCGTCCCAACAAAAGAACAAATTTTTCAAAGATGTTAAGCATTATTTCGGGACGACCCTACTTGTTTAAGGTTTGTGCGGATCAAGTCATCCGACGGTGTGTTCACGCCAAGAAGCGATGAAATTTAAAGCTTGTCATAATGGACCCACGGGGGACATCATGCCCAACTACACCGCCAAGAAGGTGTTTGATTTCGGTTTCTATTGGCCCACGATTTACAAAGATGCCCATGACCTCGTCAAATCTTGCGACTCTTGCCAACGTCATAGCAACATCTCTAAAAGAGATGAAATGCCTCAAAATGCCATTCAAGTGTGCGAGATCTTTGACGTATGGGGCATCGACTTTATGGGTCCGCTCCCCGCTCGTATATACCGCTGGCGGTCGATTATTTGTCTAAATGGGTGGAAGCGAAAGCGCTCCCCACCAACGACGCCCGAGTAGTTGTGAAATTCTTGAAGTTTCTCTTACCCGCTTCGAACTCCCCTGCCATCATTAGTGATCGGCGCGACGCACTTTTGCAACGACCAATTGCAAAAGTCATGCTTAAGTACGTGTCACTCACCGCCTTTCTATCGCGTATCACCCCCAAACTAGTGGGCAAGTGGAGGTTTCGAATCGTGGTTTGAAAAGAATCTTGGAGAGGACCGTAGGTGAAAACCGTACCTCTTGGTCGGACAAACTTGAAGATGCACTTTGGGCCTTCCCGCATCTTACAAAACACCCATCGAGTGTACTCCTTACAAGCTTGTGTATGGAAAGGCGTGTCATCTCCCGATCGAGCTCGAGCACAAAGCCTATTGGGCCTTGTAAATTTTGACCTAAGTTCAGGGTGATCACCGGAAAGTTCAACTCAATGAATTAAATGAACCTCTGGATCGCCTACGAGAACTCTCGTTGATTTATAAAGAAAAGACAAAGAAGATCCATGACTCAAAGATCAAGAACCGCGCTTTCAACGCTTGTGACGAGTCCTTCTTTTCAATTCTTGATTGAAAATCTTCTGGGAAACTTAAGACCGTTGGACCGTCCATTCACCATTTCCAAAGTTTTTCCATATGGCACCGTCGAGTTATCTCAAACCGACGGACCAAACTTCAAGGTGAATGGACATAGATTGAAACATTATTTTGGAGGGGACATACCATCCATGGTTGTCCCGATCTCCAAACTTTCCCCATGAACCAATGAATGGGATCGAGTCAAGCTAGCTACTTTAACACAAAAACAAGTAGCACACTATATGGGTTTTCACCCATATTTCTGATTTCTGTCTACTTTCTACCACCCTAGTGGGGAGTTCCCCACGCTGTATATATAAGTTTTCTGAAATAAAAAAAAAATAATAAAATAAAATAATAATAATAATAATGGCCGTAGTATTTCTTTTATCGTTCTATGTTTCTATAATAACGGTACTTTGAATATTGAGGGCAATATTCATTTCTAAGGGGGGAATTCACGAATTTTATCATGTAATATACCTACCCTATTCCCCCATTTTTGGCCAATTTTTTGGAGTGTTTTGCACTTACTGTATTAATGTTATCATCCGCCATGTCTAATAGACTAAAGGATTGGCTAATCCAAGAGCAAACGGCTCTTGGTAAAGATTTATCAAATCCGTTGACGGCTTGCAATTTGCCCAAAATTGTATGGTGTTCAGCTCACCATATCTTTAATTAGTGAAGAGTTGGCTAGCCCCGCAAGTTTATGGCTTGTGGTAAAGGCACTTGGAAAACCATAATTGGTAATCGACTCACCAAAGATAATTTATCTAAGAGTTGGCTAGTCCGAGCAAACGGCCGGTAAAGACAAATCAAAACCGCTGAAAGTCTGGTGATTTGCTCAAAATCATATGGTTATCGATGTACCATAGTTCTTACTTGAACTGAAACATTTGGCTACTCCAGAAGTAATGGCTTTTGGTAAAGAGATTCAAATCCATTAAGTTTTCTCAAAAGATTGCTAGGGACTAGCAATGGTTTAGTGGGGGATTTGATGAGTGCTTATTCACTCATCATTTTTGGTCAAATCTGAACCGCAAAACATTTAAAAACACCAAATGCATCAAAATATCGAAAATATCTCAAAATTGTGTTTTATATGTTTCGATGCAAAATTATCAAAACAAATGAAAACAAGCAAAGTTTGCATAATTGGCGCTTTCAGTCCCCAACTTTTAAAAATGGCAACTTTAGTCCCTCGTAATTTCAAAGTTTGACGAATTCACCTGGACATTCTAAATTGGAAAATAATATTTTTTAGTCCTTTGGTAATTCTAATTTGTCATTTTTGGTCTTTATAAGAATTTTTGGAAAATTACAATTTCAGTCCTTCGAGTTTAAAAATGACGATTTGGTCCCTTGAATATTTGAGATTCACATGTTTGGCCCTTGGATAATACTTTTCGTAATTACATATGTGGCCCCTGAATTTCGAATGTACATGTTTAACCCCTAAAGTCTCATATGGGTTCATAACTAATCCTAAGTCCAAGTTAAACTCTCAAGCCCAATAACCCACAACCCGGTCCAAACCCAAACCCATGGTTTAACCCTAACCCAGTCAGTAATAACACACCCGCCTCCCCTTCTTCTTCCCCATTTTCCCGCCCAAAACAAACCCTGCTCCCAAGAACCCTAGAAACCTACTCTCCTCTTTTCCCTGTTACCAAAACACTCAACCCCTTGTTTCTCCTTTTTACCCAGCTACATCAAAACCCAAAGCCACCTTAATCTCTATTACCCAGTCTACCCCAAATCCCAAACCCACTCCCACAGCTTCTCTCCTTTCCAAGCTGGCAATCCAAGCTTCAAAAGATCCATGGACTACCTGATTGCTCCTCAATGATACCTACTTAATTGATGGTCAAGATCAAGGGGAGAAACAGTGAAGACACACGAAGGCTTGAAGACTTAGTAGTAGTATAAAAGGAACATGTAGCCATTGTTATAAGGCATCCTTTGTCTTAGCTTTAAAAAAAAAAATCAGTTTTATGTTTTTATTTTCTCTAATGTAATGTTACCTTTTAATTAATGAAAGAAATTTTTTATAAGTTTTTATGCATTCAGTTGAATCTAAATCTCCAAATTAGTGTGAACTAAGGTGCATTTCAGCTTTGTCAAAGTAATTCTTAAGTTCTGTTTTGGAATCATGTTTTAGAGATTGTTTGGGTCAAAAAGAAAAGGGTCAAAGAGAGTGTGTTCCACCCGTTTGACTTTTAATGGTCAACCTCTGTATAGCTAGCTAATCAAGTTTTAACAAATTTGAGTTGGGTTTGAAATGGTTTTAATGGAATCAAGTTGAAAAGAAAATTTTTTCTCACTCTTGGGATTCTCGGACGAAAATAGCGTGCGTGTTTTTTAAGTGAAAGTTTCTTTGGTTAATTTGAGATGGAAACTAAGTTAATCTAGTTCTTATTTAATCCTTGCATGCTACTTTAACTTTAGATTTGGCTTTGTGCTCAAAATTCACTTTTAGCATAGTTAAAATCAAGTTTAGAAAAATCATTGCAAATTTCTTTCTATATCAGCAAAGAAAAAAAAAGGAATTGCCCAAAACAAGCTGATAACAGCTTATTTATAAGTCAGCGTTGTGCCTTCTTACCTAAATCAGTTTGTTTTGAATCTTCACTATGCTGACTCTACCTTTGCAGCTTGTGCTTGGTTTGGAGGTCCACTTTTCAACTCTCAAATAAGCTCAAAACAGACCCCTCCAGGCTGTTTTGCAGCCTGCAGTTAGTCCAGCAACAGGTGCACGATATTCTTTATTTTAGCTTAATCAGTGGTTGCTATAGCATTTAGGTATCATAGAACCTATTTAGATAGTCTAGCTTAGGGATAAGTAGTTGCAGCTTATTTAGGTGTTAGTTGATATTATTAGTTTGCTTAACTTGTAGTCATAAGGACCCTTTAGTTAGTGTATTAGCCAACTGCTTTCCCACTTCTTAGTTCATTTTAAGTTCACCTGTTTGGATTTATAGCTAATAGGGTTAAGTGTTAGTAGTTTTTCAATTAGTAAATTTGTTTAGTATAAGTATAAGCTTAAGATTGCAATGGGAGTGTTTGGTGAACTGCTTATCTTTTGTCTTTTTGAGTTTTTTTAAACTGTTCAAAAGGGTGAGTTTGGTTCTGTCAAAATCAGTGACAATAAGCTGTTAAAACAGCTTATAAGGAAGGCTTTACAAGAAAAGTTCTTTTTTTTTTTTTTTTTGTTTTACAAAAAATCTTTACTTTGATCTTACACATAAACTGCAAAAAGAAGTTTAAAAAAAATAGTTTTAAAAAAAAGTGGGAGCCTAGGGATTCAACCCTCGGTCTCTCACCAAAGCACATGACCACTTCACAACACCACACAAACTCAACCTTGGGACTTGTCTCGTTATTTTCTTGCACAATCAACTTCTTAAGGACATCTTGGCAGTTTAGGGTATAAGCTAAATAGAGCTTATTTGTAGCTTATTTCGTAAAACAACTGCCCCGTTTTTCATTTTTCCTAGGACCAGTTTGCACCAAAGTAGTTTTCTTTAATTTTTCAGAATTTTCAAAAATGTTTTAGTATTTTTAATCATTTAATTAGATTAAACTAGTTTTTAATTCGTAGTAATTATTTTAAAAGTCGGAAAAATACCCGGCTTTTTCCTAAAACCATTTTTGGTCATTTAGAACATAGGAAAATTAATTTCACACCCGTAGCCCTTAAATTGCAAATCTTTTACGTTTATGGCTCTGTTGTTTCCTGCTTTTACGCTTTTTGCTTTTGCACCCTAGGACTTAGTGTAGCTTCGTTTTATCATTCCTTAGGCTTAGTGATAATTTATTTTTAGTTTATTAGGGTTCCCTTTCCTTAATTACCTTCCCGTTCATTAAATTGTAGAATACGTAATCAAATCCAAATTCATTAAAAACCAATTCAAGTTCAAATCACGAAACTCAACGAATCCTTCCATTCACACCTCGTTGGGACACCGACCGGGAAATCACTTTTCCCGTATCACTTTTATCACACCCCGTGAGGTTTGGCACGCTGGTTTCCTCGAAGGGTTAATTTGTCGAATTTTACGGTTATTTTAATATACGTTGATATTGTGTTTTTCACCACTCACTTCACAACGAGTCAAAATCGCGCAGAGGCTCTTTCTTTCCTTTTCACTTAAACCTCGATGGTGATCGTTTGGTCGGGGAATTCGAGGTTGATTGCAACTTTGATCCCTTTCTTTGTCTTGGCTTCCTCGGCGTTCCGATGGGGTTCTGGTTCTGCAACCATTCCGCACTCAACCGTGACTACTTTGTCGCTGTGCAGAGTTACGACCCCCATCATGGGTGGGAAACTTCAACATTCCATGTGCTGTGGATGGTACTATTCTCAATAGCCTCCACCCAATTATTCCATTGTAAGGAGAAGGGGACCGTACTACCATGAAGTTCATCCAGGCGCTAGCTACCTTCTTCCCATCTCCCAATGTCACCTCTAAGAGGATCTGTCACAATGGCCACGAAAGTTCTCCACTGAAGCCCGATAATGGTGATGAGGCGGGGATCAATCTCTTCCGAATGTCCGGACTTAGCTTGTTGAAGCAATGTTCGTATAGGACTTCCGAAGCACTTCCATTATCCACGCATACTCTCAAGTGGATTATGCATCCTCAACATCGCCTTTGATCACCACATGGTTATCCCAATCATCCTCGGATATGGGGAAAGGATATTTCCATGTTTAAATGCATCGCGGTTAGTTTGGGCTTGACCGCCCGCCAAGTTTGGACCATGTATATGGCGTGAGCTTTGTCTTTGGCTGCGGTATCCTTCTTCCCACCTTTGGGACCACCATTCTTCTGAGTGCCATTCTTGATTTCCTTGACCAGATGTGCAAGTTGTCCTGACCCCCGCTTTCTATCTCGCTTTTTCAACTGATAGCATTCGTCCGTATTGCCCCCTTTTCCCTATGGAAATCGTGAGTACTTGTCCTTATTCCGGATTCATTGGGCTTGACATCGGCGGAGGAGCCATGAACTTGGCAGTATCCATAGCCAAGATTTCCTTTGGCGTTTTTGTGAGGGGGTGAATCTGTCCCCCCGCTTTCTTTATGGCCTTAAGCGGGCCTTGAACTCCCCTTTTCTCTCGAAGATCTGGATGTTCTTCTGGCTACCCTCGTGATTCTTCCATTGGGAGTGGTTCTTTTTTGTTTGGTTGGCCGCGGCCAACTCTCCTCGGAGGAATGCTTTGGTCACCTTCCACATCTCATCCTGTGTCTGGGGATGTGTCTGGGGAATGTTTACGTCCGTTTTCATAGGTTTTCTTCTGTTTTCTTACGTCTTCGTTTGTTTTCGTCCGTTTTCTTAGGTTTTCATTTGTTTTCATATGTTTTCGTCCGTTTTCTTTCGTTTTCGTCCATTTTTCATATGTTTTCGTCCATTTTCAACACCTCGCCACTTAATACGTTGTATATGTTTCCTACGTCCATTTCTTACGCCGGCCTCGTTTTCTTAATTTTGCCCATATTCGTCCATTTTCATACTTTTCTTCGCTGCTTCGTTTTCATACGTTTTCGTTCGTTTTCATATGTTTTTGTCCATTTTCATCCGTTTTCATACGTGTTTTTACTTTCATATGTTTTCGTCCCCGTTCACACGTATTTGTCCGCTTTTTCTACGTTGTGCTTTCATTCATTTTCGTCCATTTTTAAATGTTTTTGGCCATTTTCAAACGTTTTCTGAATATCACAATTGATATTCTGAATTTCACAATTGATATTCTGAATATCACAAGTGATATTCTGTGATATTTTGAATATCACAAGTGATTTTCAATATCAAGGTGATACTGTGATATTTAAAAATATCGCAAGTGATATTCTAAATATCACAAGTGATATTCTGTGATGTTCAGAATATCACAAGTGATATTCTAAATATCACAAGTGATTTTCTGAATATCACAAGTAATTTTCAACTAATGTTTTGTAACATGAAAATCACAAGTGATAGATATTCAGAAAATCACAAGTCGTATTCAGAATATCATAAGTGATATCCAGAAAATTACAAGTGATATTTTGAATAGCATTGAATATCACTTATGAAATTTAGAAACGTATAAAAATGGATGAAAACGTAAGAAAACAGACGAAAACGTAAGAAAACGGACGAATACGTATGAAAACGGACGAAAACATAAGAAAATCACAAGTGATAATCATAATATCAAAAGTGATATTAAGAAAATCATAAGTGATCTTCTAAATATCACATGTTATATTCAGAAAATCACAAGTAATATTCTGAATATCAAAAGTGATATTCAAAATATCAAAAGTGATATTAAGAAAATCACAAGTGATATTCTAAATATCACTAAATATAACTTGTGATATTCAGAAACGTATGAAAACAAATGAAAACGTAGGTAAACAACCGAATACGTATGAAAAGGGACGAAAGCATATAAAAGCGTAAAAACACGTGTAAAAACGGAAAAAAATGTATGAAAACGAAAGAAAACGGACGAAAACGAACGAAAACATAAGAAAACGGACGAAAATGTATGAAAATGGAAGAAAATGTCTGAAAACATAAGAAAATGGATGAAAACATAAGAAACCGGGGCCAGCGTATGAAAGCGTAAAAACTGAATGAAAGCGAATGGCATATGAAAACATATGAAAGCGAGCGAAAGCGTGAAAGCGAGCCAGCGTTATGAAATAAGCAAAATTAAAGAACGGTGTCGTATAAGCAGGATGAAATCGATATTTAAGCGGTAGCGTAAGCGGGCCGAAATATATGAAAACCGGATGTAACGGTAGCGTAAGAAAAGCGGACTAAATCGTATAAAACGGACTAAAAACATGTCGAAAATAGGCGAAAATGTCTAAAATGGATGGCGTAAGCGGCGAAGCGTATGAAAACAGAACAAAAACGTCTAAAAGCGTATAGCGTCTTGTGACGAAACGTCTGCAATGACGAGCATTAGCGTTGCAGATCGAAAAAGCGATATGGCGGACTAAAACGTATAAGCGAAAAAAAAGTTGAATAAAAATTATTGAATCTAAAATTACAAAAAAGCGTTAAAAAAATTAAGCATGAATTAAAAGGAAAAAATAGCGTTAATTGAAAAAAGCAAAAATGTTAATAAATAAGAAAGACAAAAAGAAAAATGAAAGGGGGAAAAACGTGGACTTAGGTTTCCATATTAAATCTTAGGTTTATCCCCACTATTAAATCAAATTAAATGAATGGTGGAGATTTGTACCTTGGTAAGCATCAAAATAAGAGTAAGCATTTAAAATATTCTCCTAGTTAATAAAACTAAATAAACCCTCGAAGTTACGGATGATTTAATAAATTATAAGGAAGTATCAATTTTTGAAATAATTAATTAAAGATTAAAATACACCGTTGGTCCCTAAACTTGCATGCGCATCACGATAGGACAAATTTGGGCGTTTTCATCGCTGGAGGTCCAAAACATGGGGTTTATATGTCAAACTCGTCCCTTGACCATTAACGCCGAGGTCAACATTCCGTTATACTCCATAAAATCCCGTTATCCTTTTACTGTTGAGGGTACAATCGTCTTATTACTTTGATGTACTATAGCAGATGTCTTGTCCAATTTTTCGCCATAATGTATAATATAACTAAGTTGTGTACTCATTGCTCATCCCCAAACTTGTTTTGGAAGCTTACCAAAAAAACCCTAATGCAATGTCAATCATCAAATCAAATAATCTAAGTAAGAAAATAACAAACACCAACCTTGGATTTACTCTATGGCGAATTAGAAAATATCCTTTCTTTGATGACCATGAAATTGAGGAAAAAGTTGCAATCAGGAGATATGGTAAGTTTTTTTTTGGTATAGTCTATTACAATTATATGTTAGTACGATTGTTTAAGTTATTCCCCTTTTAGGTAACTTTATCGAAACATTGTTTTTGTACATTTTTCATACAGCGGATGAACCATGATCCTTTAGCATGAGGTTCCATTATGAAGGTATTCAAATACTTTCGTTAGAATATATCAAGGAGGCAAGGCATGCCTTGTTGATTATGTGGAAATAAAAGAGGTATCCGTTGATGAAATGGATGCTCTCATGACCCAAATCGGTTATGAGAATGGACAAAGCAATTATTTCTACTTTCTAAGCCTGGTTGTACATTGGATGACGGATTGTTTAGTTTAGCATGAAGCTGCTAATATTGAGTTGTTGAAAGATGTTGTCAAAGACAATAAGTTGATACATGTGTATGTGGAAATAGGTAAGACAAGATTAGAGTTGTCTGAAATGTCACCACAATCTATTAAGACTATCTTTTGGGAGATGGATGAAAATAGAGAAAAGTTGCTAGTCTTTGCTATTCAATCTTGTTGTAGACGATTGGTGTTAGATGATCTTGATAATGAGCCTGCACTAGATCGTTTTATGCAACTTACACAAGTACCTATGGACCTCAATGATATTGGTGAATCTAGAAATTTGCCAAACATTGAGCCTGTATTTTCCACCCTAGACACATCATTTGTAGCCACTGTTCATAACAAATGGCGTGCTTTAGTACTTATTGATGAGGACAATTCTATTAAGAACCCGATAATTTTGAGGTTAATCTGTTCCGAGTGACTCGAGCTTAGAGAAAGTAGGAAGAGCACTAGTTGATGACAATAACAGGGTTTGAGGAGCGATGTTGATGTACATCTATTTCAATTGACTCAGGATAATCATTTAGGTGAAGTAGGATGCGCATCTATTTATGCCAATAACATGGAAGAGGATCCTGTTGTTGATGTTACTCATAAAAGTGAGTGACACTAGTGACTTAGGCAATGCAGTTGATGATTCAATTCAAGGAAATGAAGAGAATACTTGTCAGGAGAATGATGCACAACTTGCTTTGGTCCAAGTAGGTCAGACTAATGAGTTAGGTCAAGCAGGAACAACCATATATAAGTGATGACATGCATTTGGAAAATGATTTACCGTGATGGTTGATGATGTCTTTTCACAGTGAGTATGTTTCCACCGACAAATGCAGACTTTGAAAATGGAGTCTATACCACATTCTTCTATTGTGGTCGGGACTTTCCTACTTGTAAGGGTTGTGTTACACTTTCGAGCCCAATGAAGGTCCCAATCGGATATAGGCCCATCTAGAAGTCCATTAAGCAGAAGGGGGTATAAATGTATTGCTTTCTGGCAAAAGGACCATTCGAAATACTCGCCCATGGCTATTGTTTGTCTGGAGGAATGGTGAGACATGTACATGGTCAGTCAGAACATATAACGAGCAACACACTTGTTTGCAATCAAGGGCGTCCGAGCTTTTGACCTTAACTATATCTTAAAAAGCAAATTACTGACACAAATGAAACCAATCCATGGTTCTTGTCAAGTTTGTGCATAATCAACTTACCAACCAATACGAGCTTGAAGTGTCCTCAAAGGTTTAAGGGCCAAAACTTAGCATTAACAGACCAAGGGGTCAATTCAAGCTACAATTTACAAGAGTTGCGAGTGAGAGAAACCCTAATACAACAGTTGTGATGAATGTGGAACGACCTGCAGATGAGGCTCTTCCAACAAGAGAATTCAAGAGAGTGCATGTGTGTTTGGGTGCCTTTGAAGGAAGGATTTAAAGCGTGTGGGAGATCGTTTGTTGGATGCTTTTCCATTGTTGGTCCTTTGAATGGTCAACCGATGACAACATGGGGTAGATATAACAATGGTATATACCCTTTAGCTTATGCTTTTGTGAATCGAAAACATAGGATCATGGACTTCGTTTCTTCATTGTTTATCCGATGATATAGCACTTGAGCCAATCTCAAGCATCACTTTATTATCTTTGACATGCAAAGGTACTCCCTTAATCTGTTCATCAATTTAAGTCTCTGCTTTTGAAACAGACGAGAAACATATTTGATTTTGTGCGGATATAAGTGGAGCTTTGAGATGTTTTTCGAGATAGAACGATTACGTATTAGAAGCATTCATGAGAAAATGAAACTTCAATGGAAAGGTAGGGCTTACAAAGAGCATCTGTGCAAATGTGCAAACCTCAATTGTCAGTTTGAGAAAGCTATGGATTTCAATTTAATCAACCAACCCATGATTGGTTAAATAAGATACCACCGATCCATTGGTCAAGGTCACATTTTTCATGTAAGTCATCTATCTGTTTCATTTAATTTGTATTTGTTAATGATATAACAGTTATAATTAATACATGTTTATTCTGTTTATATTTAGGAGAGCTACTTCGATGTGTTACTTAATAATATGTGTCAAGTGTTTCATGACAAAATAATTGAGGGTTTAAACAAACCAATTATTACAGCCTTAGAATACATAAGGGAATACTGTATGAAGAGGATAATGCATGTTCTTATGGTGATTGAGAAGAGTGATGGGCCACTAACACCAACTACACAACATATGCTAGAGGGTAATAAGAAAGAGGCTGCTAAGTAAAATGTTTTATGGAATGGGGGAACTAAGTTTCAGGTTAGTGGACCATGGGGTGACCAATGTGTAGTTATTGTTGTAGAAAAGTCTTGTACTTGCAGAAGATGGAAGATAACAGGTTTACCATGTAAACATGTTGTTGCTACCAATTAGAATATGGCTTTAAATGGGCAACAAGTAGGAGCTGTAGAAACATTGGATCATCCTTGTTACTATCTTCTCACTTGGGAGGCAACCTACAAACACCATGTCCGGCCTATAACTAGCAGCGAACATTAGGAAAATCAAGCGTGCCAACGATTGTTCCACGAAATCGAAACAAAGCCGCCTAGCTCAAGAGGTTGAAAAAGAGTTAGGATAGCTCCTGAAAGTGAAGAGATTGTGAAGAATGGTAAGCTGTCAAGGGCTTGGAAGAGTGTTAAGTGTAGTATTTGTGGCATTGCTGGACACAACCGGAAAACATGTCTAGGGTATGGTGGAGCTGAAAGTAGTCAAACTGGCCATAAGGGAAATGTCAAACAAGTGCCTACGCAACAAAAGACACATCCTAAAGGTAACAAAGAAGCAGCAAAAAAGACACATCCTAAAGTTAAAGGTGTTGTTGAAAGTCAAGTTAGTGCAGTTCAAGGAAGTGGTGTTCAATCTGAAAATCAAGATCAAGCAACTAAAGATCCCATCATACATGATGCATCCCTGTCTCAATCCCAGCAACATCAAGATGAAGCAACAGAAGATCCCAGGATACAAGATGAATCACTCTCTCAATCCCAGCAAAATCAAGATAAATCAATTGCCGATCCCAGGATGCATGAGCAATCCCAGTGTCAATCCCAGCAACATGATCAATCACAGTCTGATTCTCAGATGCAGTCAAGTAATGTGCAAGCATTTTCTGCTTCAACCCAGCCTGCTACACAAAGAATGACTAGGCAGCAGGCTGCACTGGAAAGAATGATGGCCTCACCATAGGTCAATTCTGTTATGCTAATTAGCTAGAAAATGTTTCATCTAGTTTATTTCCTATGGACAAGTTATGTACTCTAAAAACATATGTGTATGTGTCTAACTGTAGTTCTCATGCTTTGAAAAGTATGCAATTTTATGTATTTGAAATTATATCCATTTGCATTAACTATAGAACCATGTCATTATTGTGTATTTTTATAGATTGACTAAGCTTGATGTGTGAATAATTTGCATCAAAAGTAACCAAAGCTAAACAGAACCTCATAAGAGTGTTGACAATTAAAAGTCAAACCTAAAGAAATTGCTAACCATCTGCATACCCATAAGGCATTGAAAGTCAAAAACAAACCAAACTGAATACTTCATAACAATGTTGACAATTAAAATTCAACTTTAATCTTAACCATGTGCATAAAGCCATAAACATACGGTAAACCAATGATAATAACAAGATTCATAACCTTCTGGGACACAACGTTACTACAATTCAAGATAATGAACAATAACCATCTCGCCTCATTACATAAAAGCTAAAAAGTTATCCCAATGCATAAACAATAAAGAACAATATCCAACTGAGCACCAAGAAAATCTTCCACTTCCACACATCACCTTGAGCAGCTTCTAATCTTGCCTCAAGCTCATTTCTCCCCCTCAAAAGGCCTGGTATGATCATTCTTGAACGAGCACAGATTTCAGGATCATACCATCGTATCCACCGACAAGAAGACCCCTATTCATGATTATGACAAGTCATTATACAACCACCATTGTTACAGTACTTTGCTGCTGAGAAAAAACTAATACAATAAATATTAAGACGCACTTACTTCAACAGGACAACCAAAGAATCGACACCCTGGGTTGGCAGAGGTCCACAGTGCGAATAATAGCTTGCTTACCACACAAACAACGTTACCATGTTGAAACGATTATCGTTTTGTAGAAGACTGTTTTTGTAGGATAGTTTAGGGATGGATGGTAACTGACGACCAAACCATGTTACACAGACATATAGTAGCTACAAACACTGTACAACGGTTTGTATAAAGAATGCTACAGTGAAAGACGGTTTTTCCCTCAACAACATAACATTGACCTCGGCGTTAATGGTCAAGGGACGAGTTTCGCATATAAACCCCATGTTTTGGACCTCCAGCAATGAAAACGCCCATGTTTGTCCCATCGTGATGCGCATGAACAAGTTTAGGGACCAACGGTGTATTTTAGTCTTAATTAAATAATACAATTTTGGATTAGTTAGTCACAGATATTGGCGATGACATGTACTTGCCAAAAGTCTGATGGGTCCGATTATCAACTTTGACTTAGAATTTATGTGGGTCACACATCGGAGTCGGTAAAACTTGAAATTGTCTTCGCCAAAACCTTTACCGACTAGCCGTTAAAAAAAACACTTTACCGACGAATGATTGGTGAGGACTTTTTAGCGACGACATGTCTTCACCAAAAACCTTTAGCGGAGACATGTGCTCGTCAATCAGGGCCGGATTTGGTTATGGGCCATAAGGGCGACGACCCAAAGGTAGCCCAAGAGAGGGGGCATTGTCCATATTCACCTATACTAGTCTCATTTAAACAAATTTCTTTTTATAAAAGCCCACTTTAGTAACTCATAACTTAACATACGTACTATGACTTTTAATTAATTCAAAACAATACACATAAGTAGGCATATTCACTTTCAAGGGGTTTTTTTTCCTCGCTCTTCATCAAACGATCAGGCCATCAAAGTATCAAATGAACAAAAATAATAAGAGTCAAATTCCAAATAATCAAGGCATCAAATGAACCAAGCGATCATCTTTTTTCTCTTCGACAATTTTGATCAAGTGATATTGTTCCATACTTATTACTCTTGCTTTAGTATTTACACTCGAGATTATCATGTTGCTTTGTTCACAACCGTCAAGTGCCCAAAATAGAAAACGAAAAAAAAATCAACAAGAATATGAGCGATCTCTACACGGTTCTATTGATGAGTTTGTAATTAAAACAAAAAAGAATAATAATAGTGTTAGAGAAAATAATGACACGGTTAACATTAATATAGATAATGAAAATCCTATAAACAATGAAGACCTTGAAAATGATGAGATTAACCCAATGATGATAATGAAAATCCTATAAACAATGGAAACCTAGAAAATGAGACGTTAACGCAAACGATGATAATGAAAATATTATAAATAATGAAAATCTAGACAATGATGAGGTTAATGTTAGCGAAGATAATGAGAATCCTATTGAAGAAAATAATGAAAGTCCTCAAAATTGTTATCATGATGGAGTTAATCACAATATTTTTGATGCAAGAGTTTGGGATGGTTTAGATTTAAACTTAAAAGAGTTACTTGTAAGCAAATGAGTCGTAGAGAAACTAATATAAATTATCCAAAAGATAGATTTAGTAGACACTTCTCTTCTGAACATTATGCACGTAAGTTAGGAAATGGCAATTCTTATGATAGAAAATGGTTGATTTACTCGAAGGAGCTTGATAAATATTTTATTTTTGTTGTAAGTTATTTAAAGTTGCTAGATCTAGAAGTCAATTAGCAAGTGAAGGAATAAATGATTGGAAACATCTTAGCAATACTTTAAATTCCATGAAAATAGTTCTGGGCATATGATTAATTTGAGAACTATTTAATAAAACAATTGATAAAGAGTTACAATAACTTATAAATAAAATACCACTCGTTGGAAGGAAGTTTTAATTAGAATAATTATTGCACTTGTGAAAGGTCTAGCAGAATATGACGTGCCTTTTCGTGGTTCAAATGAAAAACTCTATACAAAATCTAATGAGAACTTTTTACGCATAATAATGATTGATGAGTTTAATCCTGTCATGAAAGAACATTTTCGCAGAATTAAAGCAAATAAAATCATTATCATTATCTAAGTCATAAAAATCAGAATGAGTTAATTGATATGTTGGCATCCGAGATAAAATGACTTTAAGTCATCAAGAACAAATGTTATTAATTAAAAAAAAAAATAAGAGGCAAAATATTATTCTATAATTCTCAATTGCACTCTCGATATAAGTCGTCAAGAACAAATGAGTTTAATTATTAGATGTGTTGATGTATCGAGCTCTCCTATAAAGGTTAAAGAGTTTTTCTTAGAGTTTTTTTGTCGTAGAAGATGCATTAAGTTTTGGTCTTTTTAATGTGCTACAAGATGTTTTGAAATGTCTTGATTTAGATATTAAATATATTAGACGACAAGGATACAATAATGGATCTAATATGAAGGAAAAACATCAGGTGTTTCAAAAAAGATTACTTGATATAAACCCAAGAGCTTTTCATATGCCATGTGGTTGTCGTTGTCTTAATCTAGTATTATCTTATATGGAAAATTCTTGTGAAAAACCAAAGTTATTTTCTGAAACATGTCAAAAAATATATAATGTCTTTTCTAGTTCAACAAAACGATGGAGTGTTTGATGAATTGACTTTAAAATCAGTATGTGCTACTCGATGGGAAAGTCGTATAGAAAGTGTTAAAGCTATAAAAACTCAAAATTTTCAAATAAAAGAAGCTCTAAACAAATTAGCTAAAGTAAGTGTCACATTTCTCAAATTCCGGTCATTTCTTAAATTAAATATGCATCATATTAATTCATTCATGGCATTTCATTTCACATTTAACGCGTAATTTTTATATTTAATAAGCGTTATCGCGTGAGTTTTTTTTAAAATATTTAATCCGTTACTTTCAAAAATGATCGATATATTTTTTATACTTACATTTAGTTGTAAAAACTATATTTTGAGTTTAACTAGTGTTTTGAATTTATTTGGTATATAATTCGTTAAATTTATATTATTCGACGTTTCTTAAAAATTATACAATAATTATTTTATCACTCAAATTTCACAAGGAATGTATTTTTATAATTTTTATTATCTCATTACATTCTATTTTGATCTATTAAAAACTTACTTGTACCAAAAATCTACCATTTACTTTTACTTATACATTTTCTTACATTCTTAACAATTACACAACTTTTATATACAAGTATTCATTTACACAATTATTAGAGAAGAAAAAAATAAATAAAAAAATAAATAAATAATTTGGAAAACATATCCCCCCTAAACCGGTCCTAGGGGGGAAGGACTTCATTTAATGTGTGTTGAATAATTATCCTTGAATGTATGCATATACACTCCAACTTCCATCATTCATTCATTTTATTTTCAAGACAAGTAAAAGATTTTTCTTCTCTCTTGCTCATCCATCAAGACGGCCACATAGGGTTGCACAAGGGATCATCATCAAAAAATTTTCTCAAGTGTTTTACAATCTAGTTATCACTCTTTATTAGGTTTTGAAATAAAAACCAAGAGTGTTTAGGATTAACCTTGTTACTAGCACCTCAGCATACTCATTTGTAAGCATATTTCTTCCATTTTCAAGTTTGTTTCCTTTCATTTCATATTCATCTTTTCATTTTTGGAGCAAGTATGCATGTTATGTGATTTATACCATTTATTTCATGATTTTAGAAGTTATATATATATATTGGTCACCCTATAATTATTCCCATGGTATTCTTTGGTCTTGATGGTAATTAGGAACCCATGACACCCTAAGAAGGTGTATGGTAGGATTAGATTAGCTTTGGAGTTGATTTGAAGGGATTAGAATAGGTTTTGTCGAGAAAACTATTTTGATAACTATATTTTGTGTTCTGTCCTTAATTCGAATTTCTGGAAATACCTACTGTTGGTACGAGATTTTGGCCTTGATATTTAGAAAATATACTTTAAAACGAATCCGTGGCCGCTTGAACGGATAAAACGGAGTTATAACGAAGAAGTTATGGATTTTACAAGTTTGGCGACGAAAAATATACTTTTCAGAAAATTCAGCACACTATTTTAGCATTGTTCGAGTCAAAAACGAGCCTTAAGCTTCACAAATTATTTCGACTTGTCAAAAATATATTAGTATACTTTGATACGAAGCTAGGGACGTATAATACGTAGAAAACGGATTTGAAACGACTAAGATATACACGTTTTCATAAACTTGCCGTAACTAATATTTTTAGAAAAACTATATTATTTTTACGAGATAAGTGTTACGGTAACTAAAATCACCATATTTAACCCTATTATCTTTATGTTCGAGACCTCTATGACGAAAACTCATGTACTAAAACTTCTAGATTTTGATGCAAGCTTTCCAAAACCGTTGAGTTCGTTTCCTAACGATCGACGTACACCATTTTACAACTAGTTTTTGGAGCATTTTGTTAATTTCATGAAGATTCAACGACATTGTTTTACGACGAAAAGTGATAATTTCACTATAAATCATTATAAAACCTTTGTAGGATGACATTTTGACGTAAAAACTTGTAAAGTGCTTTTTGATTGGGTCAAGACTCTCAAACGCAGTATTTTTCGCCGATAAGTATATTTTCAAAACCCGCAAATGGTATAATAACATACTAATGTATGCATAACATTACATTGCAACTCATTACATATCATATCATTCGTAATAGGTCCCGTTAACGATCACATTATACCGGTGTACTCACTTTTGTCGTCATGGTCTATTCATCAAGTGAGTAATCACATCCCCTTTTTACCGTTTTACTATATTTTTGGGGTGAAATGCATGAACCATATTTGAACTAAATTGATTATTACTTCTATGAACTCTTTAGACTTGAAATTTTGAACTTGACTTAGACTCTTGGACTTAATTATGGACTCATGACTTGTTTGAATATATTGAACCGTACGTGTTATAATCTAAAAGTCTCGCTGTTTGGTGGAGCTGTTCTCAATAAATCTCGCTAGGTGGTCGAGTGACAAAGGAGTCTCCTTTGTTGGAGCAAAAGGCAAAGTCTCCCATGTTCGGAGCATCACTATAAAGTCTCGCCATATTGGTGGAGCGTTCTCAATAAATCTCGCCTAGGTGGTCGAGTGACAAAGGAGTCTCCCCTGTCGAGCAGGCAAAGTCTCCCATGTTTGAGCATCAACTTAAAGTCTCCCCTGTTCGAAAAGGCAAAAGTCTCCCATGTTCGGAGCATCTCTAAATTATTATATACTTGGTACTATATTGTGAACTATTTTGACCACTTGATACGCTATATTTTGTGCAATGGGTTGTGTACACACAGGTTGCAAGTTTTGTATGGGCTGAACTTGGAACCGAAAGTGGATATACAATGCCTTTGCTTTGGGAACTATTATGACCGCTTACATTTGACTACTTGACGCACTATATTTTTTTGTGCAATGGGTTGTGTACACACAGGTTGCAAGTTTTGTATGGGCGGAATTTGGAACTGAGTGGATACACAATGCCTTTGTTTTGTGGACTATTTTCGTTGACCGAAAGCTTTGAATATTTCTTACGAGTTTTCTTACTTTTGTTAAACGTGTTTACTCACCAACTATTTTCATAGTTGACCCGTTTTTCTCTCATGCATTTCAGGTGATCGTTAGTAAGCTTTTCTTTCAAGTCTTGCATAATGAAGTTTTCACTTGTCACTACAAATCATTATGTAATAGAACGCAATATTTTGGGAACTAAACTTTGTAATATATTTGCCGATGACGGCTAAACTGGTATTGTAATAGTGTACTCTTTCGTTTAAATATTATCTTTGGTATGTTCTATTATCTTGTGCTTATGTTCCCTTCCGTTACACCTCGTGTTTCCGCCTCCGGCGAGGGTGTGACAGATTGGTACCAGAGCCAAAGGTTATAGAGAATGCCGATTTTTCAAAAATAAAAATCACAGCTATAACCGGAAAATTTTTTTTTTTTTTGTATATTATTTTATTAAACATTGAACACCATTCGAGTCGACTAGTCCTATCGTTGCATTGTTACTCATAAATTATACATAGCCTGATCAACTATGTCTAATTTATGAAGAACCATGCAATGATAAGAGTGGTAGTTTTAAATCATGTTTAGTCGAGTCTTTAAAGTCTGGTCACCTGAAGTTGCATTGGTCGGGTGGGTATGCATGGCATGTTTTCGCTTCACGTCTACATTACCGTACCTTGTTCATATATCTTCTTTTCCATCTTTCGAATTTGTTAGACGTAGCATGTCTCTGTTCCTGTCATGTTTCGATCACTGTAACACATTACCACCGTTCGCACCTCATCGACTTCGTTCGAATGTCGTTTGCTCAACCCGATGTTTTGGTCCTCTCAGGATCATGGCTGCAAGAAACACACGCCCAGGAGGTAACAACAACGGCAACCCAAACAACAATGACAATCCAGACAACAACGCTGCTGGAATAGCGGATTTACTCACCCAAATTATAACACAACTCGATGCTAGGCGAACCAACAACGGAGAAGGCTCTTCAAACGCTGGTCAAGGATGCAGCTACAAAACTTTCATGACATGTAAGCCAATGGAATTTCATGGTAATGGAGGGTGCCATTGACTGGCTAACCCGTTCGAGAATGTTGAGTTGAAACTTAGTATCACGAAATGTGCTGAAGGAAACAAGGTTGAGTTCTCTGCTGGTCTACTACAGGGTCGAGCATTGACCTGGTGGAACAATCAACTGCAGACTAGAGGAAGAGGGGGGCAAATGCTATCTTGGGAAGCATTTAAGAAACTACTAACCGATGAGTACTGCAGAAAAGATGAAGTGCAGAAACTGGAAGAAGAATTTTGGAATCACTTGATGGTAGGAGTAGAGATCGACAAGTACACGATCCGGTTCCACGAGTTAACTAGGATGGTTCCTCACATGGTTTCCACGGTGGAGAAATTGATTGACCGCTATATATGGGGATTGATACCAGAAATTAGGAGGGATGTCACTTCGTCGAAACCAACCACTCGCAAGCCGTGTGAGTATGGCGTATTGCTTGACAAATGATGTGATCAGGTCTGGAGAACTAACAAAAGCAAACGACAATGGACGAAAGCGACAGGAGGATCACCAGGGAAACCGAGACCAGAATCAGCAAAACAAGAGGCAGCGAATAACCCAGAACTATGGGGCGACCACCCAGGAGCGCAAAGGATATGCAGGTCCACATCCTTTGTGCACTCGATGTAATTATCATCACATAGGAGACGCCAAGGTGCGGCAAATGTGGGCAGACGGGCCACTTCGCGAAAAATTGCTCAAACAAGACTGGGAATCAAGGACAGAGAAAGGCATGTTACGAGTGTGGGAGTCTAGATCACCTTCGCAATACCTGTCCCAAGCTGAAAAGAACTCCCAATCAAGGAGGTAATCGTCCAAACCTGGCATTGGCAATAGAAGGTCCACCAGAACCAAACATTGAAATTCCTCCCGCACGTGGTCGAGCATTCTATTTGGGTACCGAGGAAGCCCGCAACGCTTAACGGGTACATTCTTTCGAACAACTACTTTATTTCTGTGCGACATGATTTTGAGTGCTTAACTTCCTTCCAATTCTTACCACGTTCACGACCTTGATTAATTTGAGACCTATTGATATCAACCTTAGTTGTTATATATTTTGTTGATTGAATTTGATTGTGTAAGCAAATCGAATATCGAGCGAATCTTTCAAAAGACTTCATTCAAGGATTTGGAATCCTATCTTTCTAACAACTTGTTTCCTAGCTTGATCTAGTGACAGTTCTTGTTTGATGAGTTGAGAAAATCAAGCTAAGAGACAAGTTTACTCAAGTCGGTTTAGTTTAATCTCATGACAGTTCTTGTTTGATGAGTTGTGAGATTAAATTAGAATCGACTACATAAAGGTCTTTTGAGAGCTACGTTCGATATTGGGTAAGTTTACCCTATCAAATCTAATCACGGGCACGTACTTAGTTGTATGGGGAACCTGTACGCATGGGCATTGATATGATCATTTAGACTGTTCGTACTTACGATCATGAACTTTTAGAACTCTTGTCGAGGTTCAGACCATAGTATCGTTAATCGAATCACGGGGACGTGATTCCGCTGACATGGGAAGAATGTCACATTTCTCAAATTCCGGTCATTTCTTAAATTAAATATGCATCATATTAATTCATTCATGGCATTTCATTTCACATTTAACGCGTAATTTTTATATTTAATAAACGTTATCGCGTGAGTTTTTTTTTTTAAAATATTTAATCCGTTACTTTCAAAAATGATCCCGATATATTTTTTTATACTTACATTTAGTTGTAAAAACTATATTTTGAGTTTAACTAGTGTTTTGAATTTATTTGGTATATAATTCGTTAAATTTATATTATTACGACGTGTTTCTTAAAAATTATACGATAATTATTTTTATCACTCAAATTTCACAAGGAATGTATTTTTATAATTTTTATTATCTCATTACATTCTATTTTGATCTATTAAAAACTTACTTGTACCAAAAATCTACCATTTACTTTTACTTATACATTTTCTTACATTCTTAACAATTACACAACTTTTATATACAAGTATTCATTTACACAATTATTAGAGAAAAAAAAAAATAAATAAAAAAAAAAAAATAATTTGGAAAACATATCCCCCCTAAACCGGTCCTAGGGGGGAAGGACTTCATTTAATGTGTGTTGAATAATTATCCTTGAATGTATGCATATACACTCCAACTTCCATCATTCATTCATTTTATTTTCAAGACAAGTAAAAAGATTTTTTTTCTTCTCTCTTGCTCATCCATCAAGACCGGCCACATAGGGGTTGCACAAGGGATCATCATCAAAAAAATTTTCTCAAGTGTTTTACAATCTAGTTATCACTCTTTATTAGGTTTTGAAATAAAAACCAAGAGTGTTTAGGATTAACCTTGTTACTAGCACCTCAGCATACTCATTTGTAAGCATATTTCTTCCATTTTCAAGTTTCCTTATCATTTCATATTCATCTTTTCATTTTTGGAGCAAGTATGCATGTTATGTGATTTATACCATTTATTTCATGATTTTAGAAGTTATATATATATATTGGTCACCCTATAATTATTCCCATGGTATTCTTTGGTCTTGATGGTAATTAGGAACCCATGACACCCTAAGAAGGTGTATGGTAGGATTAGATTAGCTTTGGAGTTGATTTGAAGGGATTAGAATAGGTTTTGTCCGAGAAAACTATTTTCGATAACTATATTTTTGTGTTCTGTCCTTAATTCGAATTTCTGGAAAAACCTACTGTTGGTACGAGATTTTGGCCTTGATATTTAGAAAATATACTTTAAAACGAATCCGTGGCCGCTTGAACGGAGTAAAACGGAGTTATAACGAAGAAGTTAAGGATTTTACAAGTTTGGCGACGAAAAATATACTTTTCAGAAAATTCAGCACACTATTTTTACATTGTTCGAGTCAAAAACGAGCCTTAAGCTTCACAAATTATTTCGACTTGTCAAAAATATATTAGTATACTTTGATACGAAGCTAAGGACGATAATAACGTAGAAAACGGATTTGAAACGACTAAGATATACACGTTTTCATAAACTTGCCGTAACTAATATTTTTAGAAAAACTATATTATTTTTACGAGATAAGTGTTACGGTAACAAAAATCACCATATTTAACCCCTATTATCTTTATGTTCGAGACCTCTATGACGAAAACTCATGTACTAAAACTTCTAGATTTTGATGCAAGCTTTCCAAAACCGTTGAGTTCGTTTCCTAACGATCGACGTACACCATTTTACAACTAGTTTTTCGGAGCCATTTTTGTTAATTTCATGAAGATTCCGACGACATTGTTTTGCAACGAAAAGTGATAATTTCACTATAAATCATTATAAAACCTTTGTAGGATGACATTTTGACGTAAAAACTTGTAAAGTGCTTTTTGATTGGTCAAGACGTCAAACGAGTATTTTTCGTCGATAAGTATATTTTTCAAAACCCGAAATGGTATATAATAACATACGCAATGCATGCATAACATTACATTACAACTCATTACATATCATATCATTCGTAATAGGTCGTTAACGATCACATTATACCTCGGTGTACTCACTTTTGTCGTCGCATCTATTCATCAAGTGAGTAATCACATCCCCTTTTTACCGTTTTACTATATTTTTGGGGTGAAATGCATGAACCATATTTGAACTAAATTGATTATTACTTCTATGAACTCTTTAGACTTGAAATTTTGAACTTGACTTAGACTCTTGGACTTAATTATGGACTCATGACTTGTTTGAATATATTGAACCGTACGTGTTATAATCTAAAAGTCTCGCCGTTTTGGTGGAGCGTTCTCAATAAATCTCGCCTAGGTGGTCGAGTGACAAAGGAGTCTCCCTTGTTGGAGCAGTGCAAAGTCTCCCATGATCGGAGCATCACTATAAAGTCTCGCCATATTGGTGGAGCGTTCTCAATAAATCTCGCCTAGGTGGTCGAGTGACAAAGGAGTCTCCCCTGTTCGGAGCAGTGCAAAGTCTCCCATGTTCGGAGCATCAACTTAAAGTCTCCCCTGTTCGGAGCAGTGCAAAGTCTCCCATGTTCGGAGCATCTCTAAATTATTATATACTTGGTACTATATTGTGAACTATTTTGACCACTTGATACGCTATATTTTGTGCAATGGGTTGTGTACACACAGGTTGCAAGTTTTGTATGGGCGGAACTTGGAACTGAGTGGATATACAATGCCTTTGCTTTGGGAACTATTATGACCGCTTACACTTGACTACTTGACGCACTATATTTTTGTGCAATGGGTTGTGTACACACAAGTTGCAAGTTTTGTATGGGGAATTTGGAACTCGAGTGGATACACAATGCCTTTGCTTTGTGGACTATTTTCGTTGACCGAAAGCTTTGAATATTTCTTACGAGTTTTCTTACTTTTGTTAAACGTGTTTACTCACCAACTATTTTCATAGTTGACCCGTTTTCTCTCATGCATTTCAGGTGATCGTTAGTAAGCTTTTCTTTCAAGTCTTGCATAATGAAGTTTTCACTTGTCACTACAAATCATTATGTAATAGAACGCAATATTTTGGGAACTAAACTTTGTAATATATTTGCCGATGACGGCTAAACTGGTATTGTAATAGTGTACTCTTTCTTTTAAATATTATCTTTGGTATGTTCTATTATCTTGTGCTTATGTTCCCTTCCGTTACACCTCGTGTTTCCGCCTCCGGCGAGGGTGTGACAGTAAGTGATGATGTAAAATTATGTAATGGTGCTCTATTATTGGTAAATGGTGAATTTTCAAGTTTTGAATTTGTTCTATTTGGTATGATATTTTATTTAGAATTAATTTAGTTTGTTAGAAGTTACGGTCTAATGATATACTTTTTGATGTTGCAATCAAAATTTTGGATGGACTCATTAGTTATTTTAAAAACTATAGGGAAAGTGGGTCTGAAAATGCTATTTTCAAGCTGAACAAATTGCATAAACCATTAGAGTTGAACCTGAGTTTCCTATAAAATGTGCTCCTTGTAGGAAAAAACATTTTGATTAGATTTCAAATACCAAAGAGAACAAATATTTGCTAAAGAGAATTTTAAAACTGATTACTTTATTATTTTAGTTGATATGGCTCTTACACAATTAAAGAGTAGATTCGAGCAAATGAAATATTTTGAATCTATCTTTGTTTCATGTTTGATGCGTCAAAATTGGCTTATTTAGTTGATAAGAACTTGAAAAAATGTTGTTCAAATATTGAATCTGCTTTAACAAATGATAAAGATTGTGATATTGATGAGAAAGATTTGTTTATGGAGTTACAAATTTTGCAAGACATGTTGCCTAATTGAGCATACGAGAGAGAAAGACCTTAGACATCCATTCCATTATGGAGTTTATGAAGAAAATGGATATGTTCTCAAATGTTTTACTTACATACAAGATATTGTTAAGCATTCCAGTCACGGTAGCATTCGCAAAAAGAGGCTTTTCAAAACTAAAGATATTGAAGTCTTATCTGCGAAATACAATGAGTTAAGAGAGGCTGAACAGGTTAGCGATCGTGAGTATTGAATGTACTGTAATTTTTTAGCAAATGTCGACTATGATAAGATAATTGATGTTTATGCTACAAGAAATGAACGAAGACATTGTTTTAGGTGATCCATGTTGAACTTATTATTCGAAACTTATCTCCTCATATTGTAACATTTTTATTTAATGAATAAAAATCGGTTTGGGAATGAACCGCCTGGCTTGACTAGGTTCCAAACCCCTAAAAGAAAATGTGTTGTTTGTTTACAAGAGGCATATTTCACTCAGCTCGCCCAGAGCATCTGAAATCTCAGGTTCGGCCCTGTCGTCAATGGATCTATTTCTTCCTCGCCAATTGGCCCGATTGGTGCAATGTGAATTTTGGTTTATAAATATACGCTAATCAAATTTTCAATTTCAATTACTTACTGTAGTTTTGCTTGGGTTCAGCCCCCCCTTTTTTTTGATTAACTAAGAGAAAATGATTTGCACACTCAATTTTTTTATTGGCACACTTTAACTTATGCATTAATTTATTGTACGGTGTATACATTATGATTTAGCTAGTTATACATTAAAGTGTGCAAATCAAATATTAATGTGTGCAAATCATCTCCCTCAACTAAGGCCCTACTTAGTTGTGGGATATGAAATATACGAAAAGCAAACGTAAATTTACTTATTAGGTATAGGGGGTTCATCATCCCACTTCTCCGTTAATGCATCCACCCCTATTTTATTAGTCGCAAAAGTTAAAATGATCTTTATCTGGCTAACTTTATTAACTCATCCATGAAGCTATTTTTATTGGTTATTTGCACTTGCCGCTTTACATCGATTTTTCTGTAGTAAACCTGTAAAACGTCTATGTTTTGAGACAACGTATTTAAAATTTTGTTAAATAATATAAAGGACCAAAGTTGTCAAGTTTCAAAGTCTTTGAGAAGTTTGTGCTAGAAGTTTAGAAAAGAGAAGTCTAGGGACTAAAGTGAAATGTGGTTGAGTATATAAGCTCTCATTCTGCATTAGGGTTATTATCTCTCTTTATTGTCTGGTTTTATTCTCTCTCAATATTCACATAGTTGTGGTATTCGTCTTTGATATCAATCTTGATATCTGTTAGTGTTTTTGTATAAGGATCAATCTCTTTATTTGATCCTTGTTAGTCTGAGTGATTGAGTGATATTTGTGGTGAGCTAACTGGTGTCTTCCTAGAAGAGATCAGTTCTTGTTTATTTGTATTTGTACTGGTAAGCACCCAGTTGGGGACTTATCTTCTTGACATTGTTATAATAAAATACACCAAGGGGTGGTTGGCTGGGTGTACGTGTGGATTGTTGTGTGCTCTTGTTCATTTTTACATGGTATCAGAGCGCACGGTTCTGATCTGGTGGTTTTGAGATTCTAGGGTTTCGAAGTTATTTTTGGGATTCTTGCAATTGGTGGTTGAATTGGTTAATTGAGACTGTTTTCTTAACGGCCGTGGTTGATTTGATCTGTTTGGGTTTGGATCTGGTGAATTTGTAGGTTTCTTGATTAGGGTTTTTTTTTAAACCCTAATTTGGTATTTTGGGGTTTTTATCCCCAGTGGTTTCTTGTTGGTATTGGGCCCGTTCTTGAGTACAATCTCACTAGACTAAGTGAATCTAGTGAGCTTTGTATCTCATTCCGCTGGTATATCTCTGTAAGTGATTTTCTCTCTCTTAAGATAACACAAACTTAGTTAAGAAGGTGCAAACGGGACAGTTAACTTCTTGATCTGCCAACATTCATTGGTACGAATACCTGCTCTGGCTGTCCCTAGTCTTCTGACTGGTTTTTCGTTATTCTTGGGTGTGAGTTGTAGTTTCTATAGTTTGTTATTTCTGTTTTTTAGTTTCTTGTTGTTTCTAAGTCGAAGGAGGATAGGATTTGGGCAGTCTTGGAAGTTGATTGAGTTGTTTAGTTCTGGTTATTTGTTGGTCTTGTTGTTATTGTTTCTTGTGATTATTTCTGTTAGTTCTTGTTATTTGTTGGTTTGTTGATTATTTCTGTTAGTTCTTGTTATTTGTTGATTTGTTGGCAATTATGTCTGGTAGTGATCCTGGTGGTAGTAATACTCAAGTGTTAATTAGTAATCTTGATGCTGGTAATCCTCTTCATATTCAAACTAATGACAATAGTGGTACTGCTCTTATTCCATTTAAACTTCTTGGAACTGAAAATTATAGAATCTGGTTTGGTGCTATGAAATTGGCTTTGCAAGCTAAGAATAAGTATAGTTTTGTTGATGGTACTTGTCTTAAGGAGTCATTTGCTACTAGTGATGTTTTATCTGCTCAATGGGATAGATGCAATGCTATTGTCTTAACTTGGATTATGAATTCTGTGTCTCATGATGTTTATACAGGATTGGTTTATTCTAAAAATGTTGCTTCTGTTTGGCAAGAATTAAAAGAAACATATGATAAAGTTGATGGTTCTGTTATATACAATTTGTTGCAAAAGATTAACTCTGTTAAGCAAGGTGGTAGTTCTGTTGCTGATTACTATCATAGGCTTAATTCTTTATGGAGAGAATTTGATTCTCTAACTAAGTTGCCTAAATGTGTTTGTGAACATAAATGTGCTTGTGAGGCTAGTACTGAGTTAGTATTGCATCAGCAGTTGATGAAACTGATGCAATTTCTTATGGGTCTTGATGACTGTTATCAACCTGTTAGAACTGCTTTATTAACCAGAGATCCTTTACCTGAGGTTAAAGATGCTTATGCTGTTGTGTCTAGGGAGGAGTCCCACAGAGGGATTCCTGAGTCCTCTAGTGTTTCTGAGTCTAAACTTAATGCATCTTCTTTTGCTGCTAAGTCATTTAATAACAATAGAAGAATGTATAACAACAGTAATAACACTAGAGGAACCAATTCTAATACTAATACTGCTAATAGAGGTCCTAATCTGAATTGTAAAAACTGTGGTAAGATTGGACATACTATTGAAAGATGCTATGAACTCATTGGTTTTCCACCTGGCTTTGTTAAAAATAATAATCCAGCTAAACAAAATGGTTTTAGACAAAACTATAATGCTAATGTTGAAAATAAAGTGTCTGAAAAACCATCTTCTACTTCATCTGCAAATACATCTTCTGGTTTTACTTCTGAGCAGATGAAGAAACTCCTGTCTTTGATCAATGATATTTCTTCTGGAAGCATACATGCCAATATGGCAGGTAGGGCTTCATTCTTTAATGGAAATGTTTGGTTTAATATTAATTTTTCTAAATATTTCTTTGGGAATTCTAGTCTTTCTGTTAAACCTATATCTTTGGGATGGATTATAGATTCAGGTGCTAATCAGCACTTGACTGTTTCTACTGTTGGTATGTTTAATGTTGTGGATATTTCTAGTCTTAAGATTACTGTTGGACATCCCAATGGTACTCTTGCCACTATAAGTCATGTTGGAAATTTAAAATTAACCA
Organism: Chrysanthemum makinoi; assembly: GCA_910596185.1. Taxonomy (NCBI): domain Eukaryota; kingdom Viridiplantae; phylum Streptophyta; class Magnoliopsida; order Asterales; family Asteraceae; genus Chrysanthemum; species Chrysanthemum makinoi. The sequence goes on along the minus strand of OU343224.1, from coordinate 200,196,258 downwards.
ATAATGTCACTCTCTATGATGTTTTAGTGGTTCCTGGTTACTGTGTGAGTTTGTTATCTGTTAATAAATTGATTAGAGATAGCAAAATGTTTGTTGGTTTTGATGAAGATACTTGTTATATTCAAGATTTGAAAAGGAAGAATGTTCTGGGGACTGGTAGTCAGTCTGATGGATTGTATTTTTTTGATATGCAGCCTGATAATTCTTTAGGTGAGTGCAATGTGGTGTTGTCTTATAATGTGTCTAAACTTGTTTGGCATAATAGGTTGGGTCATCTTGCTGATCCTGTCTTGTCTGTCCTTCAGAAGGATCTTGGTATTTCAAAGAATTCTTCTATTTCTGTTTGTGAGATCTGTCATAGGGCTAAGCAGACAAGGGAACCTTTCCCTTTGTCTGATCATAAGTCTAAAAATATTGGTGAACTTGTTCACCTTGACTTATGGGGTCCTTACACAGTAACAAGTAGAGAAGGATATAAGTATTTTCTCACTGTTGTTGATGATTATTCTAGAGCTGTGTGGACTTACTTGATTAAAACTAAAGATGAGGTGTTTGATGTATTTTGCTATTTTATTCACTTAATTTCTAATCAATTTGGTATTAAAATTAAAACTGTTAGATCTGATAATGGTACTGAATTTGTAAATAAGAAAATGAGTGGAATGTTTTCTGATCTTGGTATAATACATCAAACATCTTGTGCTCATACACCTCAGCAAAATGGGATTGCTGAAAGGAAACATAGACACCTACTTAATGTAGCTAGGAGTCTTATGTTTCAAGGGGGGATTCCTTTAAGGTTTTGGTCTGATTGTGTTCTAACTGCTGTATATCTTATAAACAGGCTGCCATCTTCAGTTCTAAGTGGTAAATGTTCCTATTAGTTACTGTATAAAACTAAACCAAATCTTTCCCATTTGAGATCTTTTGGCTGTCTATGTTTTGCTACCATTTTAAATAATCATGATAAGTTGTCTTATAGGTCTGAAAAATGTGTTCTAATTGGTTTTTCTTCTACTAAGAAAGCATATAAACTTTTGAGTTTGGATACAAGAAATGTGTTTTTTGCCAGAGATGTGAAGTTTTATGAAAATATTTTTCCTTTAAAAATGAAAACCTGTGAGTCAACTGATACAAACAGTGTAAATGAGGTTGAACACTTGAAGTTTTTTGATAGTCCAAAGTCTCAAAGTCCCAATGATGAAGGGGAAGATGCACCAGTTGAGGATGGTAGTATGCCATCTTCACATGATGCTAGTGGTAATGAAACAGATACTACTTATATGCATCATGAAGATGGGCAATCTGCAACCCACTTTGGTGACCAACACTGGTCTGAGGGCAATTCTAGTCTTGAAAATACTGGTTTAGTTTATACTCAGTCTGAAAATGTTAATGAAGATGTGCAGACACCTGTATTAAGAAGGTCTAGTAGAGAGTCTAAAACTCCTATTAGGTTTAATGATTATGTGATGCACTCTAAAGTCAGATATGGTATTGAAAAGTATGTGAGTTATGCTAGTTTGAGTAGGACTAATATGTGCTTTGCTTATACATTAAATAAATCTGTTGAGCCTAAGAATTATGAAGAAGCTGTTAAAAATCCTAATTGGCTAAAGCTATGAACAATGAAATTGAAGCTTTAAATAGAAATAATACCTGGACTGAATGTGAGTTACCTGTTGGTACACATGCTATTGGGTATAAATGGATATGGAAAATAAAGTATAAGTCTACAGGAGAAATTGATAGATATAAAGCCAGATTAGTTCCTAAAGGTTTTAACCAAAGAGAAGGTTTTGATTATGATGAAACCTTCAGTCCTGTTGTGAAAATGGTAACTGTCAGATGTTTGATAGGTATTGCTGTTAGTAAAAATTGGCCTTTATATCAGTTAGATGTTAATAATGCTTTTTTATATGGTGATCTTGATGAAGATGTCTATATGCTATTACCTAAAGGCTTTAATGGTGGTGGTGATTCTAAAGTATGCAAGCTTAATAAGTCTTTATATGGGCTTAAGCAAGCACCTAGGCAATGGAATGCAAAACTCACTAATGCATTAATTGAACATGGTTTTGAGCAAAGTAAACTGGATTATTCTTTGTTTGTGAAACAAAAAGGTTCTGTGTTTGTAGCTCTGCTTGTGTATGTTGATGACATTGTGATCACTAGTAATGATGAAGTAGAAATCAATAACTTTAAAAAGTTTTTGAGTTCTAAATTTATGATTAAAGATTTGGGAGAGTTGAAATATTTTATTGGGATTGAAGTGTTGAAAAATGATAATGGTATTTGTATGACACAAAGAAAGTATTGTTTGGAATTGTTACATGAGTATGGTTTGCTTTAGCTAAGCCTGTTGATACACCCTTGCATGAGAATTCTGTTTTGAGTTGTATTGAAGCTAAAAAAGATAAACTGTTGAACAATATTAATAACTATAAAAAATTAGTTGGTAAATTGATATACTTAACTAATACTAGATCTGATATTAGTTATGCTATTCACTGTTTGAGTCAACACATGCATAAACCTTTACAATCTCATCTTAAAGCTGCTCTGAGAGTTTTAAACTATTTGAAAAAGTCTCCTGGTTTAGGTTTGCAATTTGATAAAGAGTCTAATCTCAAGCTAAAAGCTTATGCAGACTCTGACTGACTGGGCTAAATGTCCTCTAACTAGGAAATCTGTGACTGGTTTTTGTGTTTTCTTGGGTAACTCTCTTTTATCTTGGAAAAGTAAGAAGCAAGCTACTTTGTCTAGAATTTCAGCTAAGGCTGAGTATAGAAGCATGGCTTCTACTACTTGTGAAGTGATTTGGTTGAGTAACTTGTTGCATAGTCTTGGTGTTAAAAAGTTGTTACCTGTGGATATATTCTGTGATAATAGTGCTGCAATTCAGATTGCAGCCAATCCTGTGTTCCATGAAAAAACTAAACACTTTGAGTTGGATGTGCATTTGGTTAGAGAGAAGGTTTCTGCTGGAGTAATAAAAACTGTTGAGATACATACAGATGAGCAAGTGGCAGACATTTTTACTAAGTGTCTTGGTCAAAGACAACATACTTTGTTTTGCAAATGTCTTGGTATGTTTGATTTGTTTGCAGGTGCTAACAATAGTGATAAGAGTAGCAGTCAGGAGAAAGATGGGAGCAGCTTACAAGGTGAAGACTTATCAACTTGAGGAGGGGTGTTAAATAATATGAAGGACCAAAGTTGTCAAGTTTCTAAGTCTTTGAGAAGTTTGTGCCAGAAGTTTATAAAAGAGAAGTCCAGGGTCTAAAGTGAAATGTGGTTGAGTATATAAGCTCTCATTCTGCATTAGGGTTTATTATCTCTTTATTGTCTTGTTTTATTATCTCTCAATATTCACACAGTTGTGGTATTCGTCTTTTATATCAATCTTGATATCTGTTAGTGTTTCTGTATAAGGATCAATCTCTTTATTTGATCCTTGTTAGTCTGAGTGATTGAGTGATATTTGTGGTGAGTTAACTGGTGTCTTCCTAGAAGAGATCAGTTCTTGTTTCTTTGTATTTGTACTGGTAAGCACCCAGTTGGGGACTTATCTTCTTGACATTGTTATAATAAAATACACCAAGGGGTGGTTGGCTGGGTGTACGTGTGGATTGTTGTGTGCTCTTGTTCATTTTTACATGGTATCAGAGCGCACGGTTCTGATCTGGTGGTTTTGAGATTCTAGGGTTTCGAAGTTATTTTTGGGATTCTTGCAATTGGTGGTTGAATTGGTTAATTGAGGCTGTTTTCTTAACAGCCGTGGTTGGTTTGATCTGTTTGGGTTTGGATCTGGTGAATTTGTGGGTTTCTTGATTAGGGTTTTTTTTTAAACCCTAATTTGGTATTTTGGGGTTTTTATCCCTGGTGGTTTCTTGTGTGCTCTTGTTCATTTTTACAAATTCAAATAGAGCCTAGTAGATGGATGTACAACATTGAAAGTTCAAACTCTGTATTTGTAAGGGTAGTGCGACATTTCTTAGACATGATGAGGCAAATCAGATTACTAAATGAGATATTGACATTTTTTGTGCTTGTATGGATGGTAAAAACTTATTCAAACTGAACGGTATGCGTTTAACTGAGAGTTACCTGATTTAACACGAATTTGTCTTAAAGTATGCTTATTGCCTTATTGGTAATGACATGATGAAATACTAGCTGATAGTAGCACGTCGGCTCATCTATTGAATGAAAACGAAGACAGTAAGTCCTACAAAAACGATGATCACGAAATTTTAGATGAGATGTTTAAAAGTTGGAGGGTAATGTCAATGACTATGAACAAGAAACTGTCAGATGACTCGGAAAATCATTGTATGTTGGTTCTACAAAACTTAAGAAACTTTTTGCTGTTTTGAATGATATGTTCCCTGAAGATACCATCACAAATTGTGTTATGATTCTAATTCGATCCCCTCGTAAAAACACCCTAGCCAACGAGTATGCCAATATCTAGGCAACATTCCCACATGTCACGTTCGGGTTCTTCGCATTCATTTTCTCTACCAATATGGTGCTATTATTCACTAAGGGACTTCCTTCTTACTTGATTGCGAATTTTTGTGCCAATTTAAGTACTTGTTTCTTCACCTCCCGCTCTAACACTTCATTTATCAAAGTAATCTATTAGGAAAACATAATCTAGTGACACAAATTAGGCTACTATTCACATAGTGATTAACTAGTATATGATTTGTAAACAATACAATAGCAATAAACCCCGTTTAATAAGTAATTTATGCACTTAGCCTTATTGAAAGAACATCAGTTTCTTGTGTTCCATCAAGAATTTATCAGCACTATATACTATATACGATAAGGTCCATTGCCATGTTATATATAAACATATATGTATCACTTCAAAGCTCAAAAAGATAATGATAACTCAAGTCGAGTCGTTTGTTAAAAATCTCAATAAAAATTAAAATTGAACCGGGAAAAGTTGTAACTGATTAGCAAAAGATGAAAAAAAGGCGGTCTAATAATATTTTCAAAACCGCAAAAAAAATAAGAAAAGGACCGAGGAAAAATTGTTTCATGTTTTAGGATCTTATGAAATGTGTGGGATATAAGCCAAAGCCTAAAAAGTCCTTCTATAGTGACAAGTATCCCTCCGTTTTATTTTTGCCAGTTTTTTTTTATTTTTATTTTTTATTTTATGTTTTCTATTTTCACTTTTAACTTTCTTTGTCTCTACTTATCATTCTTTTCCTACATTTAATTTATCAATTTTTTCATCAAAATTAAACTTTAATACAAGACTCTTCTTTAAAAGAATATTACCAATTTTTTGATCAAAGTTTTGGCGAGATAGTTGTCGCAATGCTTGTCTAGTGACGACTAGGCATCACTAAAAGCCTCGAATGTAGTATTGTTTATGTTGGAGAATTAAGTTATTCATACACTCTTTTATACATCGGTGCTTGTGTGTGTACGTGTATACACACGTACACATTAGAAAACAATAGATTTCAACTCATGAAGAATATGAGTATTCTTGAATGACATAAATGCAGCCATGACGGCAAAACATCAACTAAGCAACCGTGACTTGTTGGCAACTTGCCTAGTTGCCCCTAACCAACCACACTCACATTCTTATAATTGCTGAAAACAACTTTGAAGAAAAAAAAGAAAAAAAAAAATTGTGAAAATTTGATTACATACATGCATGTAATGTATGAGAAATTAAATTAATAATTATTAACTAAAAAAAGATAAAGCAGTCATAAACACGGATCAAGTTGAAGGCAATCATACGATTAGTTTGAACTTTAAATTAAAGTTGCATTAATGACTATTTATGTGATTAGTTTGCACTTTTATTATCGTGGATCCATAATTACTCTCCTTCACCCAGGGTGCCTCAAAATATTTAGAAGATCCAAAGCCTACTTTCTAATTGGTTCTTTAAAAAAGCCCATAACACAGAGTTTAGTATAGGGAATTTCTTTTATACATTGATTTCACATACTTATACCACCTTTCATAAATATTTTTAACAAGATTTGAACTCACAACATGTTTGATGGGTGGTTATAATCATATACCACTAAACCGAAAACATCGTATATACTTAAATTTTATTGTATGTAGTCCGTATTAATTAGATATAATTTTTACTTGTATATAACCATTTTGTGATCAATAAAAATATGTCTGGGTCACTATCCGCTTTACCAATATAAAAACTATGCATGTATATTTTTAGTTTTTGGAACGCCAGCTACAATAAAAGCCTAGCAAGGAGCTAGGCAAAAGAGTTACATTGAAGAGGAAAGAGTTATCAAATCACTCTATCCAATTTAGCATTGGTTATTTTGACCTAGTAGGCATGTATACCTTTATATGAAGCTCTTAAAATCATAAGAAACAAGTGATTTTTACAAATCACATTTGATATTTCTGGGCGAAAGTTTAAAAAATCATTGAAAATATATAAAAGTGTATATCTATAAAAAGATAATTTAATTTTCGTCACGATAAAGTATTTTTCGTAGTTTGAAAATTTACCATTTGCAAAAAATGTTATTTAAAAAAAATGTGAAAAATGAGTTTTTATATCAAATGAGTTGTAATGATCAATTTGCCCTTTTCTTTGTTATTGTTTTAGTTGATCTGAAAATCTATCTACTTTGTTCTTTAGATAAAGCGAGTGTGGGAACCCGCGCGATGCAGCGGGATTGTTTTTGTAGCCGTGAATTTGGATAGGGACTATTTTTGCCAAATTGCTATAAAGGACTTACTTTGCAGCGACACTTAAACTTTAGGGACTATTTTTGCCAACTTGGACTTAGTTTGTAACGACACTTAAACCTCAGGGACTATTTTCGCCAACTTTTGAAAGTTGGCAATTAATGTTTGCTTTTGAGCATCAAGTTGCTCGATCTTTAGTTAATATATATAATTTGGTCACGTTTTTCTGCTAGTAAATTTTACAAATAGTTTAACTAAAGTGCCATATTGATTCATCTTCTATGAATATATATATATATATATATATATATATATATATATATATATATATATATATATATAGTGAAACTTTATTTTCAGAACCCACTTTAAATGCGAGAACTGCGAGAACTAATTTTTAACCATTAGATAAATGAATCAATGGACATGATTAAAAGTGGCAAAGTTGTAATTAATAAAAGATTATGTAATATGCTGTAAATGGTGAAAGGGTATTATGGGAAGTTCATAATTTTCTCAAAACCGTCCCTATCAAAAAGGGATATGAATATAATTGAAACCACTTAACTCAGATCTCATTCTTTGGCCTCTCCCACCCTCACTTGCTATACCCAACCTTATTCTTAATCGCCGCCGCCCCCATAATCGATTGTTTAGAAACACATTGATAAAAAAGAAGACAACGTGAAGGGCAAGATGCATGACGAATTACAGGTAGAATATTCATTCGTGGTTCTATCTCAATTTCTAATTTGTTTTGATAAACCAAAAATAAACATCATTAAGAAAGATAAAAACAAAGATTCCTTTAGTATGATGATCTTACTGGTATAATATTAGCGTCTGAAAGTATTTGGTAACAAGATAGTTCGAAGGAAAAAAGGGGTTGTTGATATTATTTTTTTATATTTTATTAGTCATTTTTTTATTTTTTTTTACAAAGGTGTAAAAGGTTTTTATTTGGGTTTACCTGCATGCCTGAACAATTAATGGGTTATTTGGGTTTTTGGAATTTAGGTTTGTTTGATTACAGATTAGTTAACTTGGGTTCACTCGAATAAGACTTTTATAAGAGAAAAGATGTAAAAAATGGGTAACATTATTTCATGAAAACAAGAAAATGTATGAAAAGAAGAAAAAAAAATGTTTCTTATTCGGCTTACCCGGGTTAAACTGAATAACTCGATTATAGTATATACACATGATTATAGTATTAACTGGGTTAACCTGGTATGTATAAATTAATTTGATTTTGAGTCGAGTATTGTAGGTTCCGATAAACTTAATCGGGAAATAGCCCATTAGGTAACTAAAAACTACTTCTAGGAAAAGGTAACACCAAATTTAACCAGACCATAACCTTTTTGTGGTTAGTACCCCACCTCTAGCATGGCTCTTTATAAAAAGGTATATTTTAGTCGTTTCCTAATTTCATTTTAGTGTCGGTCGCTCGAAACTATTAGCTATAGAAAACTTTACTTTGGATTTGTGCTGATTTTGTTGCCGTTTTGAACCTTTGTTAGTTGGGTATATATGAGGTTTTAGATAATTTGGATCAGTGTTTTAGTGAACGGTAAATATGTAACACAATAGATGAGTTTAGAACATATATGTTTTACGTGTAAAACATATATGAACATATATGTTTTATGTTTGGATTATATATTTACATATAAACATACATGTTTTGTGTTTCGATTATATATTTTTTGCATATATAAAAAAATTGGTCTCTTGTTTATCTGTGTTTGTTAGTTGAAGCTTGTGCATATGTGTTATGTTATCTTGAGTTTTATTTTAAAAGTATTTAATCTTGACTATTATTTTTTCTAGGCGTGACAATATGTTATTTGAAGTCGTGCACATATGTTTTGACGAATTTGATGAGAAACTGGAAGTACATATAAGTTCTTGGAAGGCGTGCATGTATGTTCTTGGAAGACGTGCGCACATGTTCGAAAGAATCTAATGAGAAACATCGAACACATATGTTTTGTGCACATATGTTCTTAGATGGCGTACATATGTATATTCAAATTATACATTTATTTTGTATTTCATTTGATATAAAAATTTGTGTATTATATTATGTTCTTGGTTTGTAATAAATCTAAAGGTTATGACTATAATTTGTGTTTTTAGTTTTTATTTAAGAAGTTTATAGAATATACCGCAGGAACGTATGTACAAGTACATTTTTAAGTAATATTCATTTGAAGTTTAAACTATTGTACAATAAAAACACATATAAATTTTCATTATTTAAAAAAAAAACACGTATGCACCATGACTTTCTAGAAACATGCTTGCTAAGAAAAAAAATCTAAGAAACAACAACATAAAAAACATGCATGTTTAAAAAAAAAAAAAAAAAAAAACTCCGAAAATTATGAGATATTTAAAAACGGAATTTAATAAAAAAAATATAAAAACTATAAAAATTGTCTTTTACTATAATATCCTTTAGATTAAATAATAATCTTTAATATTAAAAAAAATCTCATTGGTCTAGATGAGTTCTCGCAGTTCTCGCACTTAAGAAGGGTTCTGAAAATAAAGCCCCTCTATATATATATATATATATATATATATATATATATATATTATGTTATGATGGAATTTAGTAGCTTATAGCTCTACAACTTGAGGTCCTTGACAATCAAAACCATGTCCTTTTAAATAAAATATAGAGATAACTGATAAGGATCACACTTTGGAGTGATATATATAATAGCAACATTACAGTGAACCCATTAATCAGTGTCATGATTAAAAGCAAATATCGAATATTTTCTCAGTATCTACTTTAAATATGCCAAAATTTTCATCCTTAAAGCAATCTATGGGTGATATTGCTCTAGGATTTTTAAGAAATCACACGGAAAGTAGTATATAATAAAAAAGAAACAATAATGATTGCTTGGAATGCAAATTGTAATATAGTTGCATACTTGCATACTAGGTTATTGGCTTATAACCATCTTCAGGGCACTAAAAAAAGTTCAGTGTCTTTAAATATTCTAGGAGTCAAAGTTTTGTTGTATATCACGTTTTAAAGAAGATAATTTAATTACTTTAGAAATCCGAAGGCTTTCTAATTCAGTGGGAGACATCATGGGTTCTAAAGAAGATAAGAAACAGCCAAAAATTGCGGTTGCTGCCAAACAAAAGCTTTTTCGTTACGACATTACTTGTCTGTATTCAATGTAGAAATATCACACAATAAAATGACATTTAGCGACTAAAACCGTCACCAAATCTGAGTATCTTGTTGTTAGTTTTATGGATATAAATTAGTAGTCGTGAGTTATGATCGAACTCGAGACCACGAGATTGCACGCTTTACGTATGAGAATTAAAGTTAATAATTAAATGTAAAATGTTATATTTATTTATTAATTACACGAAATATATAACGAACGTTAAGTTAATTAAGTGTAATGGACTAACGATCGTTAAATGTTAATTGGAAGGACTAAATAATAAAATAGAGATTGGGAAGGTTCCGGAATCCTTGGGGATTACTCAAACCGATCGGACAAGGGGTTCCAAAGCCCAATCCATTGCTAACTTGGTCACCAAGTTACTTTGGGTTTAAATACAAGACCTAGGGTCTTTGTATTCCATCTCTTGTACTCATTGTCTAAACCCTAAAATTGTTTTGCGTGTTTCTTTGTTCCAAACGATCGACCATCTCAATTAGGGTGTCGATACTTTTGTTTTTCCAAAACAAATATTTTCGTGTGATTAAAACTAGCTTTATTTTAATTTAATTTAGTACGTGTGTACAAGAACGTGGTACTAACATACTTTTGTTGGTATCTTGGATTGAATTACAAAAACGGTAAGCGGTAATTCTTATAATCCTATAAACCCTAATTAGGGTTCATCACTTGCTAGTTTTGTGGAATTGATTCTTGTTCGGCTAGAATAAAAAAGGTACGCATACTTTATGTTTATGTTAGTTAATTATTCATTATACGTTCCTATACGCTTCCGCATGTTTCTTTGATGTTTTTTGTGTTTTATATATGATAGTCATGTTATATAATTCCAACAGTGGCATCACGAGTTTTGTTTAATGAGTAATTGATTACTAAACACGTAAAAAAACGAATATTGTATGTTGTTTGATATGATTGTTCTAGGGTTTGGGTTTTGATTATGTAAGCCCTAATTTTAGGGTTAGGGCTTTTGCCCTAATTTGTTTTAAAAAAAATTTATGATCGACCAAAATTTTTTTTGGGTCGAAACCCTTGTTTTTTTTAGTCGATTGTTTTTAAAAATTGTTTTAGGGTTTATTATAATTGTTATGTTATCAATATCGAAACCTAGAATTAATATATTTGTTACTTGATAAATTCATGAATAAAGTGTTATGTTACATGGAATTGTATGTGATCTTGTAACTTACCTGAATAATTGTTATGTTATATCCATGATGATACATGCATGTTCGTCATGGATGGTTGCTTGAATTTTTAATTGTTAAGTTATTTTAATCACATGTATGTTTTGATAAATCTTGAATTGGGGAAGACTCCAATAATATATTAATAAATCAATTATGTGCAATTTGGTATATTTTAATTATGGCTTACGCAATCGATTCGTCGATGTATGTGGCTCACTTTCAATTGTGCGAGTGAAAGCCCTAGTTAATATATACGTTAATTAACCTAGATATTGATTATTAATAGGCTTTATCAAATAAGTTGCATGTGGCTACTTGTTTACACGTATTAATTGTTAGTTATGTGCGCATTGTTTTAGTTGTTTATTTTTTATTGTTACTTGTTTGTTTATTATGTGCGACAAGTTTTGAGCAAAGGGTAATTTTGAATAGAAAAATAAATTGGACTAAACAATGGTGAAATTTGATTTGTTTTTGAAGAGTTAAATTTTCAATAAGTTTAATTGATTGATGATTTTGGTACAAATAGTGAGAACGGCTCATCCAATTTTGACAAACTATAAGAGGGGTATAAGGAGGAGAGCGCATTAAATTGTGACCCGAAAGAAGGAGGTTATTGATTCAGCGCTGACCAAATTCTTCGCTTCTTTGTGCGTCAAATTGGAGTTACCAAGAAGGCTATAAATGTACAAAATCATCTTAAGGGCGAATTAACTTTAATTCCATGCGCTACTTTTGTGGTAATTATCCGAAACACTAAGTCTTTAGGCTTATGCAAAAGTACGATATAATGGACGATAATTAAAGGTAAATTCTTTGATTGACGAAACCAATACCTCAATCAAAACTTTGATAATTTGATCTTTACGAATTGGTTAATAAAAAGTTTTTTTTATTAAAAACTATTGATACGAAGTTGTATGCATGCTTCTTAATACATGTTTGATTTGACACCATAAATCAAAACTAGTACAATTTTAAAATTAAGTTAAGTGCCATCTAGTTAAAGGAACACTCGAAGTTGCAATTTACGTCATGTGGGAACTTGGCGAGATTGTGATGGAAAGGTAAATTTTCATGTGAAGTCAGACCTTGCATGGACATATTTGCAGTTCTTTAAGTTAGACGACTTAAATTGAGTAGTAAGTGAGAACTGGACTCAAGGCACAAGATGAGATAAAACATGTTTACATTTGCAATAGCGTTGGAAAATGTAAATCCCATAATGATCTAGGAATTGGAAAATGTTTTCCAATTATTGTTCGACATATTACCTTATTATGTGCTTTCGTTATTAGCAGATCAACTGATGTAATGGAACTATGATAATTTGGATCTTAGTTTTCGAGAAAATTCTATGGTTATATGAATATTACCTTGGGTATTTTATTTTCTTGAAAAGTTTAATTATCGAAAATACTAAAATTGAATTTTGAAAATTCTTTAAATGTATTAATGCAACATTAAACCGTAAACGTAGGTTATTCCTGTATTGGTAAATTGATCTACAACTGTAAGGGTTTTTTGGTAGAGCCAACTTTGCTAAAAGAATAAACGTAGTCCTCTTTTCATAAGAAATAGTGAGATTCAATTATATTCCTTTTTATGAATGAGAAAAGTATGATAGGACAAATTAGAATTGTCTAAATTCTAAATACATAAATCGTAAGCAAATTTTAATAGTTAAGAAAATTGCATATTTTCTGATATATTAAATTAGAAGCTAGACTAATTTACTGCAAAATTGGTAAAAGACAAACTAACATATTTTATCTAGTTGTTGTGCTTTGACCATTTAAAAGTACTACTTAAATTGTTGGAATAGTAGAACTATTAAGAAAGAAATTGCATGCCCAAATTTTCAAGTTAATAGCATTGATGTATAATTCATCATCTACATAGTAGAATACACTATTTTAGTACATAAGTAATTGTTATGTATGAACTTTCTCAAAAGTGTAGGGAAGTAAATAGAACACTATTTTCTTTCACTGGTTAATGAAACACTTACAATGTTGTCAAATCCAGTGGGAGTATTGTTCTTATTACTGAATAAGGAATTAATGTAATAATCTCTAATTCAGTAGGAGTTACAAGCTTTGTCATCTTGTAGACACTTATGTTTTCAAGGATAGTCATGTACGTTTCCTTATTAGACGATAAAGTGGTTCTACATCTACTAGTTATGCTAATATCAATGACACAATCATTTTGGTCACATAAACAAACATATGTCGTATTGTTTATCTGCTACATGATGTTGTTCCATGCACAAGTGGGAGAAATCTATATTGTGTGCAAGGTACAACATATAGGTATATGATTTAACGGATTCTCTTGACTGCAAGTTAAGAGACTAACATTTTAATATGACTTGTACATATCTAATTCAAGAAACACTTGGTGTTGCAATTTACGTCATGTGAGAACTTGGCGAGATTGCAACAACAAAGTAAATCTCCATGTTACGTGGGATCGTATCTGGAATAAATTTACAGTTTCTAAATTAGACAAGTATTTAGAACATGTGTCAAAATGATATATAAGACTACTTCAAATTAGATATTAATTTATTATTAGAATGACATAAATAAATGAAGTAATTTAATACTACTTCAATTTGTTTATTTATGTATTTTCGAATGACATAAATGAAAAATAATGTAGTCCTACATTATTGTGAAGTAAATAAATTAACTTGAAATTACTATTGAAATGAAGAGTTATGTTCATAATTACTTTAGTTAAACATGTTTATGATTCATTGTAAAGACATAAACATAAAAGACTTATAATAAAGTAAGACGTTAACTTGTTATGTTTTTTAATTAAGACATATACAAGAAGTCATTGAGTTGATCAATGATTTATAAAGTATAATGGGATTATAACAGTTTATGTTTTCTTGATGAGACATGGATATGAAGTGACTTGGTTAAAGAGTACTTGTGTTATAAAGCCTACAATTGGCTTGAAAAGTCTATTATACTATTAATTTGGTAAATAGGTAAGCCAAAAGGAATATGTTTATCTTATATATTGTTAGATTGTCTTACAATATTAATTCTAATGAATACCACAAGTTGATTGAATATACTCAACATAGGAGAATCAAACTCTATTGGATTTGTTTGATTCAAGATAACCATAACTTCTTTCTTAAAAAGTAACATGGTTAGAAAATTGAGTATGGATTGAATATACTCAATATGACTCCAACCTAGAAGATTAATAAAACACCATTTTATTATGGAATGTGATGAATCACATTAAGTTTTAAAATTGAAGATTCTGAATTTGTTAAACTACTTATGAATAGGTTATTAACAAACTAAAGTCAGGAATTCTCAATGTGTATTTGTAATGTCCCAAAAAAAGAACAATGTAGTTTTGCTATAATTGCTAAGTATATATAGATAGTCTATATATATTACAAAAGGCAAGTGAGAGTTTTTTTTATCTTGAAAGATAAAATTATAAGATACATAATCTTCTTAAATACACTAGTAAATATCATGATGAGGCTAGATATGAAATGTTAACCTCAAGATGATGGAATTTTTATTCATAGATCTGCAAGGATATATCAGATATTTGATTTATATGCTGAGAAGAACATGAGTTACAGGATTATAGTAAACCTGATAACCATTATGATGGATTACCAAATATTGAATTGGGTAAATTACTCATACTATGAATGTTAAAGATGCTGTCCATAAAGATAATCAATTTTAGAAATTTGGTTTATCTTAATAGTTAGACTAGAGAATGAATATAAGTTCCTTCAAAGAGATGGAAAACTCTAGTGGTTTAAATCTGTTAGGATTTAGTAAATCCAGTTATTAAAGTGTCGGTCACCTCAAGTATATGTAATCCTTAGAAAGCTCGTAGTCGTAGTTATTTAATGTTAAGTAGTATTTAGTTAAGTAACACCGTGGAGGACGGAAGGGTCTTTACCCACTGTATGCCTGATCTACAGCCCGTAGGTGGCGTTTTATGTAAGACTATAAATACCCTCTACCTCCCAAGGTAGAGGGTTGGAGCTCATAATAACACTTTTACTTTCTCTCTCTAAGTTCCCAAACCTCTAACTATTTCTCTCTCTAAAACCTTATATTATATGCCTATATGTGATCATGATTTGATGTGTTTGAGAAATCCAATATGTTACAATTGGTATCAAGAGCCATGGTTTGATCATCTCTCTTACATATCCTTGGATTTCTAGTGGTTTTATATGATTTTTGGGTTTGAAAAAGTTTAGTCGTTTTTGCATTATTTGGATCATTTCTTGAGTTAAAGTTTGAATTTTGAGTGTACTTTTGTGTTTAGAATCATTGTAAGTGCTTGGGTTTTGATTTGTAAAGCTTGAATCACTGTGGTTAGGCTTGTTTTGGATTGAAAAGTATTGTTCTTAAAGTTTTCTACCTAGCGACTTGGCTCTCGGAGTTGTTTTCTTGGTAGCGATTTACTTTGTTAATTTCCAGCGACTTGTAGTTAGAGGAGTAGCGACTTGTCTATTGAGACAAGCCGACAAACAGTACAACGTAGTGGAGGTTCCACTTCAGCTAGCTTACTTGGTTGGCGTAGCGACTTGTCTCTATTATTTCTAGCGACTTGTCCTTATTGTTCTTAGCGAGTTGAATCTTAGCGACTTGGAAACTTAGCGAGTTGTTCTTTAGCGACTTGTCTGCTTAGCGATTTGGTGCTTTAGCGACTTGTGTTCAGAGACTTGGGTCTTAGCGACTTGTGCTTAGCGACTTGATTCACAACGACTTGAGGTTTAGCGAGTTGCTACTTAGCGACTTGGTGACTTAGCTACTTGGTTCAAGGGTTATAGCGACTTGGTTGATATTTGTTTCTAATACGGTTTTCTCTTGATTTAGTAAAATCCCGTGAAAGAATCTATTTCCCGGTTTAATCATAGAGTTATAAAATCCCATGAAATCTGTAAACATGTCTACCAAAGTGCCTACAATCATCTCTACTGTAGCTGAGGACGTTCAAGCAGCTGGTTCAGACACTCGTCCACCCATGCTTGACAGAACTGACTAGGACTCATGGGCTCAACGAATTAGGTTGTATTGTCTGGGAAAGGAAAATGGAGTCAACATTCTCAAGTCATATGATGAAGGACCTTATCAGATTGAGACTACAAGAGACATAATTGATAATGCTGCAGATGGAACAATGATCTTTGGATTGGACAGACCAAAGACATATGATGAGCTCAGTGATAAGGAGAAAAGAGATTCGATGCGATATCGTGGGCTTCAAACATTATACTTCAGGGTCTTCCGAAAGATATCTACAAGCTTATCAATAACAACACTGAAGCCAAGGCGGTTTGGGATAATGTCAAGATGCTTCTCTCGGGTTCTGAATTAACCAAGGAAGACAGAGAATCACAATTGTATGATGAATTTGAGCACTTTAAGATGAAACCAGAAGAAAGTGTCTATTACGTGAGATTCCACAAGCTTGTGAATGATATGAGGAATATCAAAATGACCATGCCAAATATTCAGCTGAAATCAAAGTTTGTGAACAACATGAATCCCGAATGACACAAATTTGTCACCTCTGTGAAGCTAACCAAAGGATTGAAGAACACCAACTATGAGCAACTGTATGCCTTCCTTCTTCAGAATGAGAGACATGCTATGTTTGAACGAAGGATTCTTGAACAGTTCAAATCTAAGCAGGGAGAAACAAGTTCGTCAAATGATTCTACAGCCTTTTACACCAATGTTGGAATTACCACCAAAGCTTCTCAAGTCATACCCATGGGTAATGGTAATTACAAGCTCATCCCTGATCCGGCATATAAGCCTCCAGACTCAAACACACTCATGGAAAACTTCATCAATCAACTGTCTCTCATGGTTAGTCAAAATATGAATTCCCTCCCACACACCAACAACAATCTCAGAACAGCATCCAATCCACACAATCAAGCTACTGTCAGAGATGGGAAGGTTATGGTGCAACCAGCTCAAGGAAGGCGGTATGAACAAGGAATGATTGGAGCAGGTTATAGTAATACTGGAGTAGGTGGAGGATATGTGGCTAATCAGAATCGTGGAAGAACTGCCAATCAAGGGCAAGCAAAGCCAATTAAATGCTACAACTATGGTGGTGAGGGACATATTGCAAGGAACTGCACATCCCCAAAACGTCCACAGAATGCAGAATACTTCAGAGATAAGATGTTGCTTGTGCAAGCTCAGGATAATGGAGCAGCTTTGGATGAAGAGGAGTTGTTGTTTCTTGCAGAAGGGAATGCCAAGACATATGATGCTGATGTGGATGAGCAACCAATTCAGGAAATAGGTCACAATCATCAAAATGCCTTTCAAGTTGCAGACTGTGATGCATTTGATTCTGATGTCGATGATGAACCTACTGCCCAGACAATCTTCATGGCTAGCATCTCACCTATGGTCTCTCCAAAGGTCTCTTCACCACAACAAGCTGGACCATCCAAAGAATCAATCATCTCAGAGGTATTAAAACTATACGATGAGGTGGATGAGCAAAAGATACATGACGAAGTACAATCTCTTGAAACTTATGAATCAGATATTGATAATGAGGGTAATAGTAATACTGTCCCATATGATCAATATGTGACACAAAGTGAAAGTGAGATTGTACCAAGTGATATATCTTCTGTAGTCAATAATGACGATGTTTTTGATGAATACACTGCATGTGCCCCTAATGATTCTGTTATCTCTGAACTGAATGCCTATAAAGAACAAGTTGCTATTTATGAACAACGTGCTAAGTTTGAGTTAACTAGCCGTGAGCAGGAAATGGATGACCAAATGCGTACAATTATTAGAAAAAGTAATTTTAGAGAAGAAGTGTTAAAACAAGAGTTAAACTCCTTACAAGAAAAGCTTTCTAAAACTGTTAAGCAAAAGCAAGAGCTTCAAGATAATGTTAAAGTGCTTAAATGTTAGGAATTAGAAAATTCCATGTTAAAGTGTCGGTCACCCCAATTATAAGTCTAGCATATGTTAGCTCGTAGACGTGTCGTTTGTTACGTTATTAAGTAGTTTATTTGTTAGTTTGTAGCGTAGTTTAGTTTAGAGCAACACCGTGGAGGAAGGACGGGTCTTTACCCACTGTATACCTGATCCACAGGCCGATAGGAGGTCGTGTATTGTATAACTATAAATACCCCTTCCATCCATGGAAGGGGTGGTGCTTCAATTCAATCTAACCTTTCATTTGTGTAAACCTCTAGCAAGAACACCCTCTCTCTCTACTAACTCTCTAACTATGGCAAACATGTATTTTGATCATCCAAGACCACCCGAATCATCAACACAATAATATTTACGATCCTACAATTGGTATCAGAGCCAGGTTATTGTGTTGTGTTGATTTGTGTAGTTTAGTATCAAGGTTATGATGGTTTTTGGATCATTTTTTAAAACTGTTTTTTTATCCTTTTGGTGGTCGGAAAATGATATTTTCAGTGTTACTTTGGTATAACAGTTTTGAATATGGTTCTTGTATCCTGTTCTGTTTGGTCAACACATAGAAGTCTGTCCATCAATGTTTATCTGTATTGTGTATTTGTGTCCAAGTCACATGCTTTTATCTATTTTTTACTTTCTTTTTACCAGTCCGTGACTTCTATTGTGGTCAAAGGGGTCTAATTTGTGGTCAAAACGGGTCTAAAAGATGTCACTTTGCTGTTTCTTTCTGGGTTTTTCTTTTCTGGTCAGGTTCAAGAGCTAAAATATGATAAAAATGGGTCAAACTGGATTAATGAAGCAGTTTTTATGCAAGTATTTCTGGGTTCGTACCTTTGGCATTCTTGGTAGCGACTTGTGCTAATTGTGGCGGCTTGTTATTTAACAGTGAAGCGATTTGGCTCATATAAATTGGTAGAGACTTGGTGACGGTTTGACTTTTGAGTCAAACTGATAAGCTAGCGACTTGTTATGTAAAATGAAGTAGCGAGTTATGCTTCTAAATATGCTAGCGACTAGTCTTTACTAGTTAGCGAATTGTGAGTCAAAGAAATGGTAGCGACTTGTGACTTAATAATTTTGTAGCGACTTGACCTAGCAACTTGTTATTGAACAAGTTAGTGATTTGTGCTAGCAACTTGACTCAAAACTCGGCTATGGACTTGTCATAAGCTAGCGACTTGACTCTAAACCATTGACTGTAGTGACTTGACTTGACACAAAGAAGATGAAAAAGAGCTTGACCGTGACCACAACAAGACCATGACCACAAAACAAATACCTATACCAACTTAAACGACCTCAGGTTATAACCATCATCAGTCCATCTCTCAATCACCAACAGCAGATTCAACCTATCACCAACCTCAAACCTATCCTAACTTCAATCCCATTTCTAATTAAAACCTAGACCAAGACTCAACTCTAAACAAGATCTCAGTTTTTCCTTTTTCATGAGTTAAAGACTTCTCAAAGAGTCTATTCTCAAATTCATATAAAACCCAAAGTAAATCATCATTGATCAAGATAACATGTCCGAAAGTAAAATGATGTGAAAATAAGAGCTGTTAATATCCGAATTTAGAGAAGTGTTTTTAACAATTGTGTTAAAACAAATCTTCTATTCGTTATAAGAGAAATAAACTGAATCGAAATTGATAAGTAAAAATATATCTCGGATTTTTCTCTCAAATCTAACATGAGTTCGTTTTTGAACAAAACCCTCAAGAGATTTTCCATCATTGATATATATTTTGAAGATTAACTTCAGTTTTATGTTCAAACATCAAGTGGAAAAACAAACCCATCGAGTTCATCTTTCCTCTCATTCGGTTTGACTAAATCAAAATCAAGATGGAATTAGTTATACCTACCTTTGAACCCTTGTGGCTGTTTGAATATTTCCGTAATGATCTAAACCATCCCTGTGGCTGTTTCAACTTGCTCATGATCATGCCATCTCTGTGGCAAAGTCTTTGAGAAGACTTGTTCTAAAAGATGAGATTAGTGAAAAGAGTTAATAGTAATGAGTTTTTTTGTGGGTGCTGCGTTCTGGTAAATTAAAAGGAGGCGATCAATTTTTGTTGAAGTATTAGGGTTTGGTGAAAGTGGTATTACAGAGAAAGGGGCAGAGTATTTTTATGATAAGGATTAGGGTTGTTTGGAGTGTGATGCATATTATATATAATCCGAAATTTTAGGGTTAAATGGGGAGTTTGGTTGGGATATGTCGCTGGCAGTATATGTTTTGTTTGGGCCTCAATGGATCGATGCTGATTTAGGAGTATTGATGGGCCGTACATACATGTCTAATTTGGGCCTAGACTTGTCGGGCATGATAATTTGAATTGAGCTGAGCTGCTAAATGAGTTCGCAATCACACTTTAAAACGTGTATGATGGGAAATGATGCGAAATAATTTGTATAATGTGGCGTGCAAAACTTGCATTGTGTTTAAATGATTTGGGGTTATGCCATTGAGGTTGGGACATATTCACTTTACATTGGTGAGACGATATTTCAAGGTGGTCTCCTAATTTGGAGTCGGCTAGGCGTGACTTGCTAAGATGTATATGAACTATTTTCATATAGTTTTTATGTGAGATTGGAATGGTTCCAGATTATTTGGATCAGATGTTGTATTTGAGACTGAATGAACTTGAATTTTAAGAATGGATTGAACCGGACTTAATGATTTTGATCAGGTGGTTATTGATGTCAATGAGATTTAACGATGAGCTGTGTGATAATGAGATTTGTTGATGAGTTTTTGAATATTCTAAGTGACTTGATGCGAGTTGATGATGAAAGTTGTTATATAAGGATCAATACTTTGGTATATACATTTTCACGGAGACCTTTCTATCACGGCTTTAATTGATATTGGAAAAGTTGACTACGGGGTTGTTTGGATGATATTCTTATTTGGCTTTGACGTGAGTTTTTCCGGGCGCGTTTACTTATTTCGTCTTCTTTCTTTCTACCCTTCTGCGAAGATGACTTGTTTGGGCATTTACAAAGTGTGATAAAGACTTGGCTATTTAGTTACGGTTGTGATTCTTTCTCGCTTAACCCACAACGTAGCTATCACTTCGGTGTCTCACGCAACTGAGGATATGTCAAGAGGTTTTGTACATTGGGTACACCGTTTCTTCTTCACAAGGATTAGTACAAGTTTAAGTAACAAATCTGGGGAAGTTCACTTCATGATCAAGTTTGACATATCGGGTTTACTTCACCAAGTGGTCACTGCAACAACCGACAAAATGCGTGAATGATGTGTTTACCAAAGTGTTCATTGGATGGTTGATGAGATTGTTGATGGTTGATGATGTTGGATAATGAACCACTGCATGTTCCCCTAAAACAGAAATTCACTGAAACCAAAGTTTTCATAACACATTCAAGCTGACATTGTTTACGGTTTTGCCTTGATTTTGTAAAATCCTGCGAAAGAAACTATTTCTCGGTTTAAATAATAGACTTGTAAAATCCCGTGACAATGGAAACATCCTGGTAAAAGTAAAGTGCATTTCCGGATCTATCTTACGGTTTATTCTTGGTTTTGTAAAATCCCGCGAAAGAAACTATTTCTCGGTTTAAACTATAGAATTGTAAAATCCCGTGATGATGGAACCATCCTGGAGAAAGGAAAGTGTATCTCGGGATCTTATCTGATGATGGTGCTACGGTTTCTACTTCGAAGAAGGGATAAAAGGGTGTACTTCATGAATTGGATGTGTGTTTGGATATTCTTCATGGCAGTTTGGTTATTATATGGTTTTACGGGGTTATGTGCTACTAACCATGGTCGGGATGAAACCATTATCAAAGTTCATTTAATTGTCAAAGAAGGCTAGATTTGAGCAGTTCATAAGATGAGACAACGGCGTTAATTCAAGATATTTATTTGAGGTTGAAGTGAAATATCACGGGTGAGTGTACTTAGTATCCGAAGGTATCGGGATGAATGGATGAAGATTCTTCAAGATCCTTGTTCAAGCTTATCATTAAAAACGAAGACTTGGAAATCTAGTTATTGTTGGGTGTCTTTTACCTTTTTTTACCACTTGGGGGAATTGGGCTCTTACCACTACAAAATAACTATCACTTTAAGGAGTTACGTTGCAGTGCTCAGTGTCACATTGAATTGTGGATTCTCAAGAGGTGATGTACGTCTATTACTTGATGGTTGGTTGGTTGAAGAGTATAGAGTACTTAGAGATTCAATGGAGCATGAATTCTCGGCACCGCTCTTTTGTTACATATGTACAAGTTTAAGTCACGAGTTCGGGTTAGTTTACTTCGGGGTCAAATTCATCATATTGGTTTTCCATCAGTCACGCACAAAGAGCCTAATGAATGATAATGGGGTGATTACATGTTTTGCCAAGAGATGATGAGAAGAGAGAGATTATGACGTATGAACACAACAGTTCATGCCTCGTACTCTAAAGAAAAGAAAAGTGTACGCTTTCAAGGCGCTTTATCTTCAAAAGAAGAGAAATCTTCTTATGACGTCTGCTCACTTCAGTTCTCGTACTCTAAAGAAAAGAAAAGTACGCTTTCAGGCGCTTTATCTTTGAAAGAAGAGAAATCTTCTTATGACGTATGAACACAACAGTTCATGCCTCGTACTCTAAAGAAAAGAAAAGTGTACGTCGTTGGCGCTTTTATCTTCAAGAAGAGAAATCTTCATGTTAATGACCATTCTCATCAACATGCTTCATACTTTTTCCATGCGCTTCAGTCATCAAGTGAACCGGGCTACCATTGATTGTTTTCTTATTCCACTTGCTCAACTATAATGACGATGGCGACATCAGGTGCTAATTTTGCGGGGGAGAAGTGTGAATAGACTACATTTGGATGATGTTCACCTGTTTAATCAAGAATGGCATCTCCGTATGCAATTCTTGAGGGGGAGAAGAAGTGTGAATTTTTTGCATTGTTGATTGATATTTGAGAATTAATGGTCATACGGCTCTAAACCCATGTAAGAACCGAGAATCTTCTTATCGGGTCATCTTCACATGGAGTTTTTTCTCTTCTAAGAGCCGTTGGTTGACATCTTCACTCGGATTGATGAGTTTATCGACAAAGTGCTTCCTTAATGTTTCAACGTATACATCAACATGATGATTCCGAAAACCATCTCTCTGTTCTTGTTTGATGTGATGGGTAGTTTGGTTTACCATTTTGTGTGTTCGTTGCGGCCTGATTGCTGATTTCCTTGATGAACATCTTCCTGTTCTTGTTTGATTGGGAGGGATTTTAGTTAAGGGGATTTGCAAGATGTAAGTTAATTGGGATGCTTTTGGTGGGATGCTTTTTGGTGTGAGTTGAAGATGTTAACTATCTATTCCCCAACCGCACAATCTTGAAGAAGGTCGAGCCCATACCGTTTCTACATTTCTTTCTACATGTTAGAAGACTAAAGACGAGTTGCATTTAACGATCTAAAGACTTCTTCTTAATCGGCACTTATCAAACAGTTGTCAGTTTAGGGAGAGCACTAATTGGGGGAGTTTAAAATGCCAAATTTAATCCCTAATTAGACTTGCTCACGTTATTCTTCAAAAGTTGACTCTCACGCATACATCCGAGCTAATGATGTTCTTCTCAAAATATTTCTAGTATACGGACTTACAAAGAGTTACCTGATCAAGTGTCAAAACCAGCAAGGAGTAAGGAGATAAGCACCTAAACGCGAGTAAACTTGATGAACTTAACACTTCTAAGTAATTGAAGATACCCCGGGAAGACAAATGTTATTACCACAGAGAAACTCAAGGTTTGACTCATGACGAGTAAACTTGATGAACTTAATTCTTCTAAGTGATTGAAGATATCCCGGAAAACAAATGTCATGACCGCAGAGAAACTCAAGGTTTTACTCATCAAGGCTTAGTGTTAGTATTTCAACTACGTGGGAACCGATGTTAGAGAAAGTTTCTGAAGATAAAAGAGGTACACTAGTGTGGTGATTTCGATGGTATCGCAATGATCAGGGGAGATAGAGTGTGTACATTGGGGATGCTCACCTGTTTCACTTGAGTGCTTAATCAGTGATTCGGAGATATAATCACTTATTCCAGAGTTGACATCCGCAGAGATTGTCATCCGCAGAGATAATCGCTGACTTGGCCTCGCTTCTTCAATGTTATCAGCTTATTCCTTCCTTGGGTATTGGTATACCGATACTTGAGCTTCATACACTATCATAGGGAAGAAAAATGTGAACATGGGGAGGTGTTTTCATTCCCCTCATGATGTGTATTCGAGAGCTCTTGGGTATTGGTGTACTTCGGGTTCTTGAGCTTCATACACGATCATCCGGAAGAAAAATGTGAACTGAAGGTGTTTTCATTTCCTCATGATGTGTATTCGGGAGAGTTCGTGAGCATTATACAAAGAGGTCGACTACATCAATTCATCTACTTGGGGAATTGTTCTCTTGACACCTTTTGGAATGGATCGCCAGATTTCAAAGTGGAAAAGGAATTTTGAGAAGACTATTTAAATGTGGGATGATACGTTCGTTGTTCTAATGGATGATATAGCCTCGAACGAAGAATCACGGTGATTATTCTTAAAAGGAGCAAATGGATCAATGATAATGGTGTGCTTTTTTGTGCACCTGGCTAAAGCAAGCTTGAAATAAAGCTTCGAATCTGCTCAACATAAGGATTTTCGTTTTGGGGGGAAGCTGCCAAAGTCTCACTTTCAAGTGGCTCAATTTCTCTCTTCGATTCAAGAGTCTTGAAGCTTTGGTGGTGAATGCTTAAGAGATGATGACTTCTATCTTCTACAACGAGGCTGCTCGATATTCTTATCTTGGTACTCGTATCATCATCCTCTTAACTATATCATCTATTCTATCATTGTATATATTTATTCAAAAAGCAAAATAGAAAAATATAAAACCTTCAAAAAACCCATAAAAAATCAGAAAATTTCAAAAATACCAAAAATATGTTTTCACATGACATGTCTTCTGGTATCGATAACATCTACGGTCTTAGAAATGTCATTCAATAATGGCACGGACTTTAGATGAAGTTCGAGCAGAAGGTGTAAATATTCCTTTCTAAACATAAATCTCAAAAATGGCTTACAGTTATTTCAGATCAGAACCTCGTAAGCTTTAACAATGGTTTGCTATTATTTCTGATAGCAACCCGCTCTTCAAGAAAGGAAAGTGTTGCGCTAAACCAATTTTCAAATATTTCGTGCACTTTTCCTAAAACAATTTGAGGAAAGTAAGTCGAAGGATCTGCTTCCTACACAAATGTTTTTCCGCCTAAAATTCTTCGAAAAATATTTGTTATTTTCAAAAATGGTGGTAAATGAGTTGCTTGAAAATCAATCAGTTCAGAGTTTTAGTAAAATTTGCAAACTCAATCAATGACCTCAGAGCTTTTAAACTTTTCATAAAATGAGTCATGGATTGAGGGGGATAATGTTTTCAAATCTATATCATCTAACGGGCTTTCTTAATTATCCTACGTGCTTAATTAAAAATGATATTTGCCTATGTCGAAGGACTAGGAATTTAGGATATGATTGTTAGGATTAGATGATTAGAGTTTGATAATCACATTATTCCCATACATTTATATGATCTGATTGATATGTTGCATTGACTTTTATTAGTCGATTGTTGTTTGGGTGATGTCAACCACCATATATTTGTATGTGTGTTCACTAACGTATGCAAGTATATTGGTATAAAAGAATGTTCCCGATCCGGATCCCACAATTGAAGATGATTGGATGCCGAAAGGAAAGGGTAACTATATCTTGGGTTGACAAATGAAGAAACGGAGCTTAATTGGACTTCTATGGAGAGTTGGCATAAATGCAACGTAAGAGGTCTCACCGCATCACAGATTGTTTTCTTCTAATTGATTGAAGAAACGGAGCTTAATTTGACCTCAGTTGGCATTCAAAATGCAACGTAAGAAGAAGTCTCATCGCATCAGACGGTTTTTCTTCCAAGCCCTACAACAACAACATAAGCTTCTCAACCACCTAACATATCTTTGTGCAGGATAATTGTGATGATACCATTTTTCTAAAACTTTGAAAAATATTGTTTTTGAAAATGGAAAAATATTGTTTTGAAAATATATTGGACTAAATTTTGATAATCACCGGACTTCTTTTTATCAAAACCTAAGTCACTCAACTATTGACTTCAGTCATGGTTTGAGGGGGAGAGTGATTTAAAATAAAATATTTTCAAACGATATTTCTTCACAAAAGTTTCGCTTTGTACGTTAAAATGTGGTGATCTAAAGATTTAATGTTATGTTATGGTATGATTTTCTTTAAAACTCAAAGATCTGTCAAAATGAAATTTTTTCTGTTCTTGTTTGATTGTGAAATTGTTTTATTTTACTTAAAGGTCTTTTAAAACAATCATACCTGACACTAACAATCTTTAATGTCTTAAAATGGTCCTTATCTGTCATTTTTCAAAATTAAATCTTGCCACGTCTTTCCCCAAAAGTTTCTAAATTATTTAAATCTTTTGGGATCACTAATCTCAAATGGTTTGAAATCTTTGATCGGGTGAGAGATTGTGATTTAAATCTCAAATCTGTTTTATTGGAATCGGTTTTAGTCCTTTATAGGCACTCCTGCCTCCATGTGCCAAACGATTTCAAATACACAATGCACATGTTGAGGAGGAGGATTTATCCAAAAACCAGATGAGTATTTAAACAAGGCCACATTTTCTCCCATGTTTTTCTAAACCTAATTAAATCACTTGGGATCCAAAATCTTAAACGGTTTGATATTTTTGATCGGGGGAGAATTTGTGATTTAATAATGAAATTTGATAAAAGGTGATCGTTTTTTATTTAATTGTGCAGTCTGCTCTCTCATATGTGCTAAACGCTTTCGAATCTCGAAGCACATATTGAGGAGGAGCATAACTATCGAGGTACAAAAGTTTTTTTAAAGAGACTCATAAAGTACCTTGATTGAGTTTTAAATGGTTTCTTAATGGATTTTGTGATTGTGGATGTGCTTCAAAAGAACTCTTTCCTCTATGTGATAAAAAATGATTTCAAAAATCCTATGCACATATTGAGGGGGAGAATTTTACCAAGAAAATCAAATGGCTTTTTCGTAGGAAATCGTGATCAAGAAATTATTTCAAAGAACTCTTGCCTCCATGTGCCAAAAAATTTCAATATCATATGCACATGTTGAGGGGGAGCATTTCTAAAATGATCAAAACTATTAAGGTACAAAATGCTTTGATCTCGTATCACAAGTACCTTGATTGTTTTTCCAAATGATTTTTCGATTGGTTTCATGAAGGAAAGAACAATACCAAAAGACCGACCTATTTACTTTATGCATGGTGTTATAAGGATGGTTAGGTTAGGTATTTGTACCCACGATCCCGCCAGAGTCGAGGGATCTACCCAGGGGACAATCCACTAGATAGTGTAAAGTCCTTAGGTATATTGAAAAAAGGAGAAAATTGAGAATATGGGAAGAGTGCCGACTGAGACAGAGCTAGTAATGGAATAAACCCAACAAGGTTCTAGTAATGAA
Organism: Chrysanthemum makinoi; assembly: GCA_910596185.1. Classification (NCBI taxonomy): domain Eukaryota; kingdom Viridiplantae; phylum Streptophyta; class Magnoliopsida; order Asterales; family Asteraceae; genus Chrysanthemum; species Chrysanthemum makinoi. Next base: position 200,168,559 of record OU343224.1, on the reverse strand, counting down.
GTCTCGATAAGCATTGAAGGGGTTGAAGAATGAAAAAGAATTGAATGTGAAAAGGGGTGAAAAGAAATAGCCCTCCAATAATTCAACCTTAGGGCGAAACCGATTCAATACATATGCTACCGGTGTTTACTAAGGTAACACTAGTATTGAAGACAAGACATCATGGACCCAAAGATGCACGCACTACAACTTCCCAAAATACTCAAGTTCCTCTTAAAAGGACTTGTTTCATTCTCACGGGGAACCTGCATAATCTATCGACTTTATTTTAGAGATAGTTGATATTGAAGAAGGAGACCCTCTCCCTAGTCTCCGGCATAGGAACCAAATGTGCACGATTGAGTCTAGAGCCAAGAGATCATCCACAATATCTCATTAGGACACAAAGTTAATGAAGACTTGCTGTTTCACACAATGTGGAAAGTAAGAATATATTAAGAGTCATACGCATTATCTTTGTGGTATTGCCAGAACATCCGAGTGATATGAAAATATTCACAATGAAGATGGAAAGCCTTCTGGAGCCAACATCAAACAAGCTCCTGGTAGGTGGCATGTGAGATCTATTCTATAGATCAACCATGTGACAACTGATAGAACGATGGGGCTTATCTCACCTGAATCAACCTTGGTCCAGGAAATGGATTGACGGATGCTTTTGAAAACCGCGATGTGCAAATCTTTTTTTTTCTCTAGCACGTCGAATGTGTACTTATGTTTTCAAATTCAAAAGTATCTCTGATTGAAAAAATACTTTTGGAAAAACCGCTCGATGTGCAAAATTCTTCTTTTCTCTAGCACGTCGAATGTGTACTCTTTTCAAATACAAAAGTATTTTTGATTGAAAATTGATCTTTCTCATAAAACCTTCGTTGTATTGCAAAACTCTTTCTTCTAAGCAATAGGCGATTGTTTTTCAAATCATTTTTCATCAATCGTGAATCTCAATTGCCGGTTCACTCACCCGGTTGTCTTCTTTGAGACGTTCGTTTGAGAACAGCTAGAAATAAAATAAAACCCTCGTCAAGGAGATTCTTCGAATTATACCGATCACAGTGCGTACTTGTACCGATCAACGGGAACCGTGGCCGGTAATCAATTCAACGAAAGTGATCAAAGACACACTTCGTGTGTTTTATTGCTAATGTTGTTTGCGGTACATTTGGACGTTGCAAATGATCGAATTGAGGAGTCAATCCAAAGCCGCATGCTCCAAAGATCCACACTTAATTTGAAAAAATCATGACCGGTGCATATCTACATAACCTGGCTCTGATATTTCATACTATGCTTCTCGGCCACGCCTAATAATATCATGAACCGGGCTACTCTGATGGAAAAATGTCATGATTCAAAAGTGTGAGCATGTCGGTCCAAAAGTCACAACTTCACATGATGGCAACACAATAAAGGGTGATCCAGAGATTTACTGTGGCTGATGATCTCAATGAAAGCTCGAAGATCATCAAAGATGGGATCAGCTCAAAGGCCTCCACTTAAAGTATAATTCAATGCGGACTTTAAAGAATTGCTACAAAAGCACAAAGATGCAGATGTTGAAGAATTCAAGTCTACGAGCTCAAGAACTAAAGACAAAGATAGAATGCTAGGATGCAAAATGTATTTCATGGGGTGACCTCCTTAGGGGGAGATTGTTAGGAATTAGAAAATTCCATGTTAAAGTGTCGGTCACCCCAATTATAAGTCTAGCATATGTTAGCTCGTAGACGTGTCGTTTGTTACGCTATTAAGTAGTTTATTTGTTAGTTTGTAGCGTAGTTTAGTTTAGAGCAACACCGTGGAGGAAGGACGGTCTTTACCACTCAGATACCTGATCCACGTGCCGATAGGAGGTCGTGTATTGTATAACTATAAATACCCCTTCCATCCATGGAAGGGGTGGTGCTTCAATTCAATCTAACCTTTCATTTGTGTAAACCTCTAGCAAGAACACCCTCTCTCTCTCTACTAACTCTCTAACTATGGCAAACATGTATTTTGATCATCCAAGACCACCCGAATCATCAACACAATAATATTTACGATCCTACATTAAACAAGAATTTATTGCTAAGGAATCAAAACTTTTGAATGATTTTTCTAATCTAAAAACTTTGAAAAACAAGCTTGAAAATAAGTTGTACGTACAAGGGAACACCATTCAAACTGCTCACATGATCACCAAGCATAGAGTCTTAAGCGATAAGAACAGTATTCCCCTTGTAGAGGAACCAAATCCCGAGTATTGCAAAAAGGCTAAGGCTTTCCATAAGATTGTATATGATGGCAATGAGATTCTTAAGCCTAGGCAAACACCATCATGTATTGATGCACGGAAGAGGATAGAAAATTAAATGATGCATCTAGGGAGAAAATGGATAAGAAGCTTAACGATCATGCGGTAAAAAGAATAAATATAACGATCAAACCCCATGATTACACTAAGAAAAATTGATCTTCCTGAACATGTTTAAGCCTCAAACTCAATTAACCCCAGAATAGATTTTTTGGAAGAAAGATATGGATAAAAAAAAAGTTAATGTACTTGTTGAAACAAACATTCCCCTTAGGATATTAAAGAAATGGAAAAGGAATTTGATGCAATGATTGTTGAAGTCAATGATTATGAACGGGAACTCAAATATAATAAAATTGAAAGGAAGAATTTGCATATCCTAAATGAGAACTTAGTATTAAGTTGTGTGGCTCAAGATGTGTTTTATACCAAGCATAAGCATTCTATTACTACTTCTCAATTTCATGAATTAACTGTTGCTTTGAAAGTCTCCCATGATCGTTTCATTGAGCTTGAAAACAAAAGCTCAGAACTAAATGATAAAATTGATCAGGATGATGACGATAATTTGGTAAAATACCTTTCTAAGCTAGAAGTTGAACATTTTGATTTGCAATTAAAATATCAACATCTCAAGGAAAATGTCAAAACCTCAAACATCAAGACATCCTCAAATGTTCCAGAGTTTGATGCACTTTTTGAAATAAACAAACGTGACAAATAGATTCAAGCTCATTGTAACACGATCAGAAAGTTGAAAGCCCAAATTTCACAATTAGGGTGAAAAGAACAACGTGATCTGCTCCCAAATGCCTCCTCCTTTAGATTCTCTTGTTCTCAAACTTTTCATCTTCAAAACTTAGTCAATGTTTACAAAGGAAAATGAGAGTTTTCTAGAAGAAAATGGAAAAGTTAAACGACACTTTAAAGAGTTATATGATTCAATGAAAGTCACTCGTGACAAGAACAACGAAAAGATAACGTCTTTGCAAAAGGAAATTGAGAATCTGAAGAGTCAGAAAAAAGGGAAAATGCCACTTGTCTTTAATGAGAATGTTGCATCAAAGTCATCTACGATCAAAAATATACTGCGGATCAAGTAAATACATTCCTATCTTAGAAATAACGTACTTGTGTTTCATAACTATTTCGCTCACCTTAAGGATAGTCTAGAATGTCTTCGTGAGATTGTAGAAGAGGATTTCATAAATAAGCCACTTGATAGAGAGATTAGGTTTGCTTGCATTCGGCCAAACGATCTCAAGAGCTGCTAGAATGTCTAAGAGCAACATGTCCAAATCCTTGGTGCAAAAGATAAATCTGTGATGCCTTGTTCCATGCCTAGTGCCAATTGTGCAACCCATTCTATGCCCGTATAAGAAAGTGAACTCTAAAGTGCCTGCAAGTAGTTCTCGATCCATGTACGTCTAGTTCAGAATGCAAAACTAGCCCAACCAACTAATGTTCCCATAATTCCTCTACAGAGTAATCAGACATAAAAGCAAGCGGGTCAAAGCCTGTGCAATACAAACAAGATAGGACCTCGCAGCTAAGAATGCATTGAAGATAGTAGAAGACCACCCTAGGAACACTAAGTTTGAGTTGAATAAAACGAATCGTGTTGATTCTAGTATTAGCTATAAGCGCATCAGTAATTAATTCGAATTCTGCTACTATCTGCAAAACCATGTAATGATGACTGCTTGATTTCAAGTATCGATCATGAATGTGGTATGAATGTTTTGCTTAATGCTGTTAAATGCCCAGTTAAAGTTGTTAATGTCAAAAATCAAGCTAAGAAGGCTAAAAGGCAAAGGCGAAAGAAAGTTAGAAAACATTGGAAACCCACAGAAAGAAAATTTAGTAATATTGGTTATCAATGGATACCTACCGCTCGTAAGTTTAATCTTAATAAGTTTTGCCCTATATTTGCTAAGTCAATGCCCATTAGAAAATGGATGCTCATGGTAGAACTATTCCCTTAAGAAGTGAACATACTTTGAATAGGTCAAATACGGACACTAGCAATGCATCTATTTCTGATGAGTCCATTGTTTCTACTTATGATGTGGGTGTTCCAATCACTGTTACTAACCAAATGGAACCCATTCTTGCATGGGGATCCCAATTATCCAGCTTATCCATTCTTGTCAGGTTCAACTGCATCGCTCAAATCGCTGCGGGTACCCGGACTTAGGGTGTAAACGAGTCGAAGTCGAATGTAGATCAAGCAAGCTCGAACTCACCGCTTAGTAAAACTCGAGCTCGAAACTCGACTCGAGCTCGTTCGAGATTTGAATTTTAAGTTTGAGCTAGAGCTAGACTCGTCATCTCAAACTCGAAATTAAACCGACTCGAGCTCGAATTGCCACTTTTAAAGCTCTAACTCAATGAAAATGGGTGATATCAAGCTCGTCTCGACCGATTTTACGGAACTATATGTATGTAAAAGGGTAAAGTGGTCATTGAAGCTCGATAAGGGTTCACGAGCCTCACGAAGCCGAGCATATTCGAGCTCGAACTCTGCCGAAGTGTGTATCGGTAGCTCGAGCTCGAGTCGAGTCGTATATCGAGTCGATTTCGAGTAGTTTACGAGTCGATCTCGAATAGCTCGCAAGCTGTCTCGTCTCGTTTACACCCCTACCTGGACTCAGGCTGTTCCAAGCATATGACTAGAGATCGCTCGCAGCTCATGAACTGTAGAATAAATTCACGAGACTGAGATTCGGAATGACCATTTTGGAGCAATTATGGGTTATGGAGACTATGTTGTTGGAAAAGTGTAATCTCCGTGGTATATTATGTTGAAGGTCTGGTCATAACTTGTTTTCTGTTGGTCAATTCTCATATTCATCTAGAAGTGGCATTTAGAAAACATACGTGTTTCGTTAGAGACCTCATGGTGTGGAACTGTTACGAGGAACTCGTGGTTCAAATCTATACACCATCTCTATCGAAGACATGATGAAGTCTTCCAACTGCTATTGTCAAAGGATTCAAAACAAAATCATGGTTATGGCATCGCGTCTCAATCACTTGAACTTCGCACCATTAATAATCTTTCCAGAAATGATCTTGTAAGAGGCTTACCTAGATTAAAGTATGAAAAAGATCATCTTTGTTCAGCATGCTAATTGGGGAAAAGCAAGAAATATGCCCACAAACCCAAATCCACAAACTCAGGAATGGAAGTTCTCATACCCTTCATATGGATGTGGACCCAATGAGTGCAAACGATTAACAGGAAGAAATATATTTTAGTCGTTGTTGATGACTACTCTCGATTTACTTGGGTAAAGTTTTTGAGGACAAAGGATGAAACCCCAGATGTCATAATCAAACTTATCAACAGCCGTGTCGACTTAACAATACGGTTAGAATTGTTCGAACGACAATGGCACGAGTTTGTTAACAAAGAATTAAGTCAATTTTATGAAAGTGTTGGAATCAATCATCAAAGAAGTGTTCCACGAACTCCTCAAAAGAACGGTGTAGTTGAAAGACGAAATCAAACTCTTGTGGAAGCCGCAAGAACAATGCTAATTTATTCAAAGGTTCCAATGTTTTCGGATGAAGCCATTGCCACTGCTTGCTACACCCAAAATCGTTCCCTCACACACACATCTCATGGAAAAACTCCATACGAACTTGTCCATAAACGAAAACTTGATCTCTCCTACCTTCGTGTGTTTGGTGCTTTGTGCTATCCAACTAATGACGATCAAGATCTAGGTAAATTAAGAGCTAAGGCGACATTGAGTTTTGTAGGTTATGCATCAAACAAGAAGGGTTACGGAATCTACAACAAAAGAACTCGAGATATCATGGAAACTACTCACGTTACGTTCGATGAGCTGTCCGGGAAAATGGCTCCGGACAATCCAGCTTTGGACCAAGATTCAACCTTCATCAAGTAGTCCTATCAGTTCTACTCTTGTTCTAAATCCTCACCAAGAACTCCTTATGTACCTCCTTCAGAAGATGATTTGAAGAAATTGTTTGATCCAATGTTTGATGAACACTATGAGCCAAGTGCTAATGATCTGTCAATTCCATCAACAGAGGTGCTTCCTATCCTCACAACTGTTAACCCTTCAGTTTCTATTTCATTAAGTCAAGAAGCGCCGCCACGATCACTTGTCTCATCAACAAATCATCAATCATCAAGTGTACATCATGGAATTGTGTTTGGCACCTATGATGGAGATAATCCCTTAGCTACCCTCGAAGATGCCCCTTTGAAAACATATTTGCTCAATCATCATCGAACCATCTTCATTAGGAGAAATTGGTCGCTACTCGCCTCAACAACAACCATATGAACACCTTAGAAAATGGACACATGATCATCCATTGGACAACATCATTGGAAATCCTCTCGTCCAGATCCACCGCAAAACAACTTGCAACTGATGCCTTATGGTGCTTCTTCAACTCCTACATATCCAAGGTCGAACCAAAAGATGTTAAAACCGCCATGAATGAAGACAACTGGTTTAATGCCATGCAAGAAGAAATTCATGAGTTTGATCGACTAGATGTAAGGGAATTAGTACCGCCCTGACCGTGCTATGATCATTGCTCTAAAGTGGATCTTCAAAGTAAAACTTGATGAGCATGGTGATGTTTTAAAGAACAAGGCTCGATTGGTTGCAAAAGGATACCGCAAGAGGAGGGTATTGACTTTGAAGAATCATTTGCTCCAGTTGCTCGACGAGGCAATCGAATCTTCTTAAGGCTCGCAAGTAAGAACATGGTAGTCTATCAGATGGGTGTAAAGACGGCTTTTCTTAACGGAGATCTTAAGAAGTCGATACGCCAGCCAACCCGGAGGTTTTGTGAATCTAGAGCATCCTACTCATGTCTATCGCTTGAAGAAGGCTCTTTACGGTTTGAAGCAAGCTCCAAGGGCATGGTATGATACGCTATCAAAGTTTCTTCTATCTACCGGATTCACCAAAGGAGCAGTTGATCCGACATTGTTCACCGTAAAGTCGTGCAAACATTTAATTCACGATCAAATTTATGTTGATGATATTATCTTTGCCTCGACTGACCCCAATGAATGTGACCGCTTTCTATAGATGGTTTCAAATGAATGTCGTTTTCTAATGGAGATGGGCTCCAATTTTCAAATGTCAATGATGGGACAAATGTCATTTTTCTTGGGATTACAAATTTCACAAAGTCCCGAGGCATTTTTATAAATCAATCTAAATATGCAAATGAGATTTTAAAGAAATTTGGATTTGATTCTTGTGACCTGTTGACACTCCCATGATAGAGCGTACTAAACTGGATGAGGACCACTCAGGGATCATGGTAGACCAAACGAAATATCGAGTATGATTGGATCCCTGATGTACCTCATGCCAGAGACTAGACATTTTGTTCGCTGTTTGCATGTGTGCTAGATACCAGGCTAAGCCTACCAAAAGCACCTTGAAGCGGTTAAACGGGTCTTTCGGTATCTCCAAGGAACCATCAATATGGGACTTTGTACCCGAAGGACACCGGTATGTCACTAACAACCTATGCAGATGCTGATCATGCAAGATGTCAAGATACACGTCGGCACGCCCGAGGTGCTCGTTTTGGGTGATAAGCTGGTGAGCTGGTCTTCAAAGAAACAAATGAGTACTTCTATATCCTCTACAGAGGTGAATACATAGCCATGTCATCTTGTTGTGCTCAAATCCTATGGATGAGATCCCATTATCTGACTATGGCTTTGAATTCAACAAAATCCCTCTCATTGTGATAACAAAGTGCCATTGCTCTCTCATGCAACAACGATCAACACTCAAGAGCAAAGCACATCGACATTCGACATCATTTCATCAGGGAGCAAGTGGAAAACGGTGTGGTGGAACTTTATTTTGTGAGGACTAAATACCGCTTAGCGACATCTTCACCAAAGCTCTTCCTAGAGAACGTTTGAGTTTATCCTCCCACGACTTGGTCTAAAGAGTCTACAACCGGAAACACTTAAACGTCTTCAAGAGGAAGAAGAGGAGTAAAGGTTTCTTCATCCATCTCTTGTATATAGTTATTCAAAAAGCAAATTACAAAATTTCAAAACCAACAAAAGCAAATAGAAAAATATAAAATCTTCAAAATCCATAAAAATTAGAAAATCTTAAAAATCCCAAAAATATATTATTTTGTCATTTTCCTTGTTCGATATCATCTACGATCTTTGTGTTGACATTCAAAGAATGTCACAGGCCTTTAGATGTTCTTCAAATGTACATAATTTGTTTAAAAAAAATAAAATTTTTTTGAGAGAAAAACAAAGGCTTATAGTCATTTCATCTATAACCCGCTTTTTAATGAAAGAATGAGCCATGCTTTATCATATTTTTCACATCTCATGCTCTGATTCTAAAAACAAATGTTTGTCACTAAAACGACAAATGTTTCATCTTCAAAGTATTTTTCTAAAAATTCTTCCTAAAATATTTGTTATCTAATTGAAAACTAATAAAAATAACCTCTCATTTTTGAAAATCATTTGGACTTGACATTGGTCAAAATCTCTATCTCTCAATCAACAACTTATGTCATTGATTAAGGGGGAGAATGATTTCATTTAAATCAAAAGGTTATTTGTCATACAATTGTTTCGAACCACGTTTATGTCATGTTTTCAAAAGATACTCAAGCATGTTTTGGAGTTTAAAGTCTCTCACTTTGATCCTTATCGGCTAAATGTTTTCATAAGCAAGTCACAATTCTTCTCAAAAGCTTTCAAAATCAATTTAAATCTACAGAGATCACAAATCTCAAATGATTTGAAAATTGTGATCGGGGAGAATTTGTGATTTAAATTGGATTTAAACTGATAATTCGATAAATGGCTTTATAATGATTTACAAGCTTTCCTCCCCGCATGTGCCAAACGATTTCAAATTTAACATGCACATGTTGAGGGGGAGCATCTATTTCAAACCAAAAAGAATTGAAACGTGATTGATTTGTTTCAATGTGCAGGCTTTCCCTAATATGTGCAAAACACTTTCAAATCTCTATGCACACATTGAGGGGGAGCAACTTTTTGAAAACCACATCCTTTCCAAAATTATCCTTAACAAAGTATGAAAATTACTTATCTTGATCAGGAAAGTGATGTTGATATCTTTTAGAAAATGGTAATCAAAGAAGTGAATCCTTCCTCTTGCCTCCTTGTGCCAAAACGATTTCAAATACATGATGCACATGTTGAGGGGAGCTCTCTTTCTAAAAATATCAAAAACAATTCAGGTACAAAATGCTTTGATAATATATCACAAGTATCCGGATTGATTTTCAAATGGTTTTCAATTGGTTCCAATGGCAGATGAACAATACCAAATAGACCGACCAAGTTTACTTTATGTATGGTGATATAAGGATGGTTAGGTTAGGTATTCGTTCCCACGATCCAACCAGAGCCGAGGGATCTACCCAGGGACAATCCACTAGATAGTGTAGAGTCCTTAGGTATGATGATAAAAGGAGAAAAAGGAGATATGGGAAGAGTGCAGATGAGATAGAGCTAGAACCGAATAAACCCAACAAGGTTCTAGTTATGAAGTCTCGTAGCAATCAAGGGGTTGAAGAATGAAAAAAATTGAATGGGAAAAGGGTGAAAACAAATAGCCTCCAATAATTCAACCTTAGGCGAAACTGGGTTCAATACATATGCTACGGTTGTTACTAAGGTAACACGGTATTGAAGACAAGACGTCATGGACCCAGTGGACGACCGCACTACAACTTCCCATGCTACTCAAGTTCCTCTTAAAAGGGCTTGTTTCATTCTCACGGGGAACCTACATAATCTATCGACTTTCTCTTAGAGATTGTTGATATTGAAGAAGGAGACCTCTCCCTAGTCTCCGGCATAGGAACCAAATGTGCACAATTGAGTCTAGAGCCACGAGATCAACAAAATAAATCTCTTTAGGACATCAATGAAGACTCTCTTCACACAAAATGTGGAAAGTGAGTATATATCTTAAGAGTCCTACGCATTATCCTTGTGGTATTGCCAGAACATCTGAGTGATATGCAAACATATTCACAATGAAGATGGAAAGCCTTCTAGAGCCAACATCAAACAAGCTCTGGTAGGTGGCATGTGAGATCTATCCAATAGATCAACCATGTGACAACCGAATGTAAACAATGGGGCGATTCAAAATTATGAATAAATCCTGGTTCAGGTTATGGATTGACGGATACCTTTGAAAAACCGTTCGTTGTGCTTAAAAATTCTTTCTTTAGCACATCGACTGTGTATTAATATTTCAAATATAAAAGGTGTTTATGATTGATAATTGATTTTTTCTCAAAAACCCTCGATGTATTGCAAAAACACTTTATTGAGAAGTACTCGATTGTTTTTCAAATATCTTTTCATCAATCAGTGAATCTCAAATTCGCTGGTTCACTCACCCGTGTTGTCTTTGAGACGCCGGTTTGAGAACAACTAAACCCTATCAAGGAGATTCTTCGAATTATACCGATCACAAGCAGTACTGTACTGATCAACGGAGAATCGTGGGCCATGTACCTCAATTCAACGAAAGTGATCAAAGACACTTTGTGCACTTTATTGCTAACTGTTGTATGCAGGTACGCCCGACGTTTGCAGCTGATCAGAATTGAGAGGTCAATCCATAGCCGCATGCTCACTCATCACATTCATTTCTAAAGAAATCATGATAAGTGCATCAATGTCTCTGATATTTTCACTCCATGCTTCTCGCTTACTGCTGCAAATATCATGAATCAACTAAAGCTTCCACTA
>OU343224.1:200008806-200157369 GCA_910596185.1 Chrysanthemum makinoi | reverse complement strand
CACGATATACATTTTCTTTAACTTGATGGAACAAACAAGTATAAACTTTGTATGTTGTAATTCATTATGATCTAGGAAAGGATCGAAAAATCACTTTCACAGATACGCTTCCATGGCCAGATATTGGTTGTGTCTAAATCTAATGGCTTTGTTCCCAAAGGTAAAAACACTAAAAGCGTGTGTGCGTACTGGAAAATCAAATAGTATTAAGATAGAAAAACATGGCGGTTCGGGATGTTTATTTGATCGTGTGAAATAGAGTAATAAAGTATTACACCTACGGTTTCCAGCTTTTTCAAGTTTGGAGATCCGTGAATCATTTGGGCGATGAGTGACGATAACATCTCGCCAAAATCAACTCCTTTTAGATTCAGGATTAACGAGGGATACAAGCGGCAAAGGTTCATCACCGAATTAACATCACGCATCAACTACAACAGTCTTGGTGCGTTTGGGTTAGTTTCAAAGATTAAATGTCGATACTGAGTTACACATATATTTAACATTATAAAATTAGAAGTGTAAATCTCAAAATGGTCTTACCGTGCAATAGTCAAAATCAATGTAAGGTTGAAGAGATGGAAGTCTTGTCGGTGAAAGATATTGGATGTTATGATTGTCGTGGACATTCGAAATACTGAATGACAAATGTAACTTCTTCAAATTCCTAAGACTTGCAAGATTCCATAGTTTTATCCCGTTTGTACTCTCAACATCCAATGTAAGAGACTCAAGTAAGGGACAACCAACAATCCCAAATTGTACCGGTTAGAAATTGACTAAACACAATTCTAAGCTCAATAAATTTGGAAAACTAGTGAAAACACCAAACTAGGAAAATCACAATAATGAATTTCAAAATGTTTCAATTCAATACGCCCGTAAAGTTGGGTTGGCAATATGGCAGTTGTCCATACAGTTTCTAATTGTCAGTCCTCATTCCTTGCAGTGCCAAAAACATAAGCCAATCACGGATCTCTTCATAATTCAAGTCTTCCATTCCTGACAACGGTTTGGGATCTACATAGAGGACAAACTTTTTATGGGACCCGTAAGCTGATTTAAAAGTCTAGTAACATGCCTCCCATTAAACTTATATGTTAAATAATAAAATAAATCCTCATCAATTATGACTTCGGTGAGCAAGGTCCACTTAAACCTCCAATTTGTAGATAAAATAGAGGTACTCACCGCTTGTTATGGCAACCGATTCAAAATGTTACGGATCCCACGTATGCGGCATGTTGCTAATATCATCTCATCATTGGTGATAACATTAGCTCGAAATGACATGGTTTTCAAGGAAATTTTGTTGGTTTTTTTAGTTCTCGACAGGAGGCTTTGGATGAGGGTTGTTGATTTGCAATTGATGGTCAGAACGAGGGTGTGTTATGATCATTATATGTGGTGGTTGGGTTGGTTCATTGACTTACGCCAAGATACAAGCTTTTCAAATTTGGTCCGTAAAATATTACGAATTTGTATATTTTAGTAAGCCATGGTAATATGGCGGACGTATTACACAATCAATGTGCTGTGAGCATCACTTATTCTAAAAATGACGATGTCTTCAGTTAGACGTAAGCACATAACGGCATCATGTTATCGATGTAGAGTAACATTCATTTGAGTTGACTATTTTGAGGTATATGCGACATTTCTAAGCGTAAAAAATGCTACTTTGCTTTTATGCACGATTACTTAAATTAAATACCTCAAATTATAAAATGAATTGGTTGTATACTTACAACTGCTAGTTATTTTTACTACCGCTATAGTTGTTTTTACTACGCTATAGTTGTTTTACTACCGCTAGTAAAACTGAAGTGGTTGTAGACTTACAACTGGTGATTTATTACTATTTATAGTTATTTTTACTACCGCTAGTAAAGCGTTGGTTGTATACTTACAACTGCCAATATAAAGGTTACTCTGCTAGCTATTTTAACCCTTTGCTTGTGATAGAACACATCAACGAAATGATGCCACATCGTTAATACTTTGTTGTGTATGGCCGTGTTTGTGTTGCCCGTGTGTAGGTCTTTGCGATACCATTCGGTGCCCTTGTGTAGGTGTTGGTCTTACTATTCGGGCGAAATAGACACATATTGGTTTAGTGCTGCGCTAGTATTAAACTTACAAATGCTAGTTAAATTGTACTAGTGTTGAATGGTAAATCTGTTAATTTCAAGTGTGCATAGTCACTAGTTGGTAGTTATTAGTTGATTGTAGAATACAAATTGTAACAACTAGAAGGACTCCTTGGTTTATAAAAGTAGTCAATAAGGAAAAGAAGTTGCCCTAATTACAACAGTTAGTTGCCACATTGTTTATTGGAAACAAGCTGCTAGTTCCCGATTAAACAAAGATGTAGAATGGGATTAAAGAACATAGGAAACAGTAAATACGTTGACATACAATGTTTCATACACACAACCTACTACATATTACGATTACTACATAATTATGAGTTTAATGGTTACATAATATATAACCACTTGATTAATAAAATTCAGCAAGTCTGTGAGAAAAAGCTAAACCACTCCATGCTTCCTTCACATACGAGACATCGTCTAAAACCACAAAGCTTCATTTCCATTAAGCATGATCCCTAACTTCTGCCGAACAAACCTGTTGAACATGAATATAATGGTGTAAGTTAAAATAAAACATTAATAGAATGGTAAGTTAAAAATAAAACATACTATAAACAATAGATGCGGTGATTTAACAAAAGAAGAGATTCTTTGTATGGGGCGATGTAGAAAGATCCCGCATCTCCTAACATTCCCATGCAGACAAATAATTCAAGTTCGTTGTTGTACACAAATACCGACCCACGACCCAAATGATTGCGTATGCAGCTTCCACTATTGGAGCATGATCCTTTGTAAACCCAAGAAAACGAACCGAATATTGGGTAGGGATGGTAATAGGCTTGTAAATGATGTTATGGAAGAACCATTGACGTCCAACAACCATCCGCAAAACAATGGAATATCTTCACTAATGATCGTCCAAATCACTAGAGATGTTCCAAGATCGAAAACATTGAATGGAACTGGGAGTTCATTTTTCAAAATATGTGGTAGGTCTATAACTTTAAATTGGTTGGTTACCAAATCAAACGAAATCAACATATAAATCATGGTTGTGTAGTTTACAAAATTAACCCAATCTTCGGCTTTTATAATTGCAATATACTTTAGGGACTTCATTTAGTTTTGAAAGGGTATTTTGGTTGGGAAATATGTAGTTTTGTATCAATTTCATTCTGAAATTCCTTAGAAGTTGACCAAGAAGATTCATTATCAGCTTTCGAGTCAAGTCAACATCAAAATATCGCTGCAAAGATTAACAAATTGTTGTTAATTAGTTGCACGTCTTGTAAATGCAGAGATAAACTTATTAACACCTTGTATCTCGACAGCCAAGCCACTACTAGTTAAAAAAAGTATATGTGTACCGTGATTTCGTCCCACATTTTATCTCTTGCTTCTGAATCAACCTTCCTCCAGGTTAAAATCCTGACACCTATATGCTCAAGAACCAAATCACCCAAAAAACTCGAAAACAATGCTCTGTTTTTTCACGATAACCTATCCGATTGCATCGAAGGTTACACTGACCTTTATTCCGTCTGTTTTTCCATATTCCCTACGAAACTTAGCTAACCTAGTTATGCTCCTCTTAACAACATTCGCATTTGAATGGTTGTTTTCAACATCCTCACCCTCATCCGAATACGTCTCGATTCATATTCTAAAGTGTTATCATTTTCACGATCGAATAAACCAAATCATCGACAATTGATTTGAGTTGCCATGATTCGTCAGTAATGTGTTAAAGAAATTAGTAAATTAATTGGTAATAGTTGTAAAATTGAAGTTACGAGTTTGTTTTGCTTGAAGGCTGATTTATTGGAGTAAAAATAGGGCTAATGATGGGGCAATTTTTCAATTAAGGAAACCATAATTTCCAAAGTAATTTTAAAATTTTGGCTAAAATTTGGCTCCAAATTTGATAATTTTAAAATGTGGCTCCAAATTTATAATATAGCATTTAAATATTTAATTTTTGGTTGCAATTTAAATATGAATTAGAAAATCTAATTTTTGAAAAATCAAACAATATTTGAAACCAAAAACACCACGGCGAAAATGGTGCTTACCCATAGTCCCAAACCCATATTACTTCAAACAGGTGTGTCAAAGACACATATAGCTACTGAATACACTAAAATCACCACATGGCGCATACAAATGAACAATCAAAAGCTAAAAATGGACTTAAAGCAACTAATTAAGCAACTATAACTAATAAGCAGTTCAAGATAAACAATTAAGCACAAAATAGGCAAATCAAACCAAGAACTGCTGATACATCAAACAGCCCTAAGACCTTACTTTAAGCCTATAAATAAGCTATTTATAAGCAATTAGATAAGGTCTAACATCCTCAAGCGGTAAAAAAAATCAAAAAAACATGTAAATGCAATTAACTTAAAGCAAAAACAACAACAAAAACACCCTAAATCTAGTGGTTCGATCAAAAATAATTGTCATGAACAAACGCCTCCAGTTCTAAACTTCATAATCAGTCATAAAAAATTGACAACAATCTAAAAATTGAACATCCTAATCCTACAATAATACATTCTACCGGTCGAAATATGAACTTAAACACCACAACCAATTCCTAAATTCAAAACAACATGAAAAAAAGATGAAACAAACTAGCGAACACATTACTTATATTAACAAACATATTTAGCATTCGTATGGATAAACCATCAAAAGATCCATACATATTCCATTGTTAATATATCTACATAGCATCCCATTAAACCAAGACATTAGACATTAGACATTAGACATAAACAGATGACACTAGAGCAAAAGAAAACATCCCATTCCATAGCAAGAAACCCTTCAACCATTCATCGCCTGAATTTGTTCTTCCTTGGTATCGATTTCCTCATAAGATTGAGTAATGAGATCATTCAACCCCTACAGCTTAGACCTCGCAGCCTCCCTGTCATCCCTAAGATCCACCAATCTCTAAGGACCTAATGTTTAAAAACGGCAAACTAAGTCCTCCTTCTTTTAAACTATGACTATAAATTAGGGGTGTTGATCCGTTTGGTTATCGGGTTTTGTTTCGTTAAATCGGTTATATTTATATTTTGGTCAACACGAAAACCGAAATGAACCGAACTATAATTAAACCAAAGCGAACCGAAAACCGATTATGAATTAAGTTCGCTTCTTGGGTTGACCCAAAATTAAGCTCGATTCTTGGGTTGACACATATGGTTTTAAACCGAAAATGGATAATTAAGTTAAACTTCTGAGTTGACATAAAATTATTTAGATTTTAAGCCATGGCTTCCATAATTAGCAACCTACAAACATAACGTTTGAGTAAATGGGACAGCGTGCAAAAGCAATTTGAAGCGGACGAATGTGTGTAAATACTTATACAAACGGAGTAAAAGATGAAAAAACCGAAAGCGTGCAAAACACGGCCACGAAACACGTAAACAAAAGCGGGAACATATAAAACGATTAAAGGGACAAAGACGTAAGAAAAGCAGGCGAAAATGTATTAAAACAGGGCAGCGTGTATAGCGTACGAATCGTGTAAAGTTAAGAAAACCTATGAGCGGTTGAAAAATTCTTAAAACATACGAAAATGGGTAAAAACGAATGAAAACGGGGTAAATGGGACGAGCGTTAAAGCAGTTTGAAAGCGGCGAATGTGTGTAAAACTTATACAAGCGGACTAAAAGATGAAAAAACGGTAGCGTGCAAACACGGACGAAAACACTGTAAACAAAAAGGGCGTATAAAACCCGATTAAAGGGAAAAAGATGAAAAAGCAGACGGCGTGTATAAGCGTGCGAATCTATGGAAAAGTGTAAGAAAACCTATAAGCGGTTGAAAAATTCTTAAAACATACGAAAATGGGTAAAAACGAATGAAAACGGGGTAAATGGGACAGCGTGCAAAATGGAATTGGCCGAATGTGTGTAAAACTTACAAAGCGGACTAAAAGATGAAAAACCGGCGAAAACGTGCAAACACGGACCGAAACACGTAAACAAAACGAGGCATTATAAAACCGAGATTAAAGATGAAAAAGAGCGCGTGTATAAGCGTGCGAATCACGTGTAAAAGTGTAAGAAAACCTATGAAAACGGTTGAAAATTTCTAAAACATACAAAATGGGTAAGGGATGAAAAGCGGGGTAAATGGGGCGAGCGTTAAAGCAAATTTGGAACGGCCGAATGTGTGTAAAACTTATACAAACGGACTAACGATGAAAAAACCGGTAGCGTGCAAACACGGACGAAAACATGAAACAAAAGCGGGCGTATAAAACCGATTAAAGGGACAAAGACTTTAGAAAGCAGGGCGTGTATAAGCGTGCGAATCGTGTAAAAGTGTAAGAAAACCTATGAAAACGGTTGAAAAATTCTTAAAAACAAACGAAAATGGGTAAAACGGGATGAAAGCGGAAAAATGGGACGAAACGTGCAAAGCAATTTGGAAGCGGCGAATGTGTGTAAAACTTATACAACGGACTAAAAGATGAAAAAACCCGAAAGCGTGCAAACAGGACGAAAACGTAAACAAAAAGGGAATTATAAAACCGATTAAAGGGACAAAGACTTAAGAAAACAGACCCAGCGTGTATAAGCGTCCGAATCTGTGTAAAAGTGTAAGAAAACCTATGAAAACGATTGAAAAATTCTTTAAAACATACGAAAATGGGTAAAAGCGGATGAAAACGAGGTAAATCGGACAAAAACGTGCAAAACAATTTGGAATCGGCGAATGTGTGTAAAAGTTATACAAGCGGACTAAAAATGGGTAAAGCGGATGAAAACGAGGTAAACGGACGGAAACATGAAAAAACTAGCGATGTAAACACGGACGAAAACCTGTAAACAAAAGCGGAAACGTATAAAACATATTAAAGGGGACAAAAGGCGTGCAAAACGTATTAAAAAGCAGAAAAACGTGTAGTAATTTTGATTACGCAATAGGTCGGAGGTAAATTCTTGTTGAGTTGTTATCGTCATGGTCTTTGTGGTAGTAATTTTGATTACGCAATAGGTCGGAGGTAAATTCTTGTTGCGTAATGTTGTTGTAACCTTGTCGGGTAATGTTTACGTGGGTTTTGTTATGCAAATTTGCATGGTTCACAAATTAATAACCACATTCATTGTTTGCCAAAGTTGCAGTGTCTATAAAGCAAGATTAGTCTTCTTCGGTTCTCTTTGTAGATGACTACATAGTAATGATGACTAACTTTGATTTTGGTCAATGTGCTACATTGTAAAGATGACTAACTTTGATTTTGTTCGATGTATTGCGGTTGACATAAATTTTAAGAAGTTGAGATAATAAACCTTTTAGACATGTTTAGTCATTAATTTAAATTTAAACTATGTATATAGTAGGTGTTCAAAAACCCGAAACCGACGAACCGAGCCGATCCGGTCAATCCGAAACCGCTAAAACCCGATAACCGGAAGAAACTGAAACCGAGGAAACCGAAAAAAACCCACTTATCACGGTTCGGTTTGGTTTTACTTTTAGTTATCCGTTGTTACCCGAACCGAACATTATAATATACATGTAAGTTTTAACAAACCATTCATAAAAATGTACAAGTATTAACTATATTATTGCACTACTTTTATCATATAATACATTTTACTTATCTAATTTGATCATTTACTAACGTCCATGGATTACATATGATTAATGTGATCGTAATCTATAAATGTCAAATAATTAGTATTAGTTATTTTGTTAGATATGGTAATTTGAATGTTGCTATTGCGACACAACAACATTACTATTATTCTAATATCTTTAATGTTATTTAATTTTACTAAAATGACATATTACGTTCAAATTTATGTTATTGTTAGCCGATTCGATTCGATTAATTTTTTGAATGGTTAACCGTGACGAACGCGGGTAACCGCTCATTGGAGACCCGCATGTCCGTTACCCGCCTAATACGGTTCGGTTTTGGATAGTAAAATGAAATACCCGCCCGTGATGGATAGTTAAAATCTCTAACGAATGAGCGAACCGCCCCGTGAACACCCCTAGTATATAGGGGCTGGTTTAGATTCAATGAAAAAATGAAGGGTTTAAATTGCAATATTAGATATCTTCCTAAATACTCCTGCATATCACCTTTTTTTTTTTCTTCTTTTTGTGAACTATTGCATATCACATTTATACATGGAAGAATATGAAAGGGCTACTGATAACACCCAAAAAATTTCCGATGCCTCTTAAGTGTTTTTTATACTTACCTAACCATAAATTCAACATACAAGTATCAATCATTTTAACCCTAAACACACAACTATCAATCATTTTAACCCTAAACACACAAATGTCTTCCACACCTAATATCGATGAAATGAAAGCCACCATTGAATCCGGCAAGCTCAGCGATGCTTTCAGGTTGTTGATATTGCAAGACATAGCGAGGAGAAAAAAGTTGATCGGCGGATGGGAGAAAGAAGCATGAGAGGCTGTTGCCAAAAAAGAACAGACAATCGATGAGGTGGGTAGATTGTTTACTCGTTTCAATCTTTGTTGCGACAGCTGGTGAGTTTGCCCTTCGTGAGATCAGTTGAAGGATCGAAGGAAGATTGATTTCTTGGCTCAGCTTTTGGTGCTATGTCGTCAGGTCTGTCGAGGAGGAGTTCTTGGAAGATTTGGATGAAGTTGATGAGTCTGAAGATGGAGAATAGGAAGCTTTGGAAGTTTTTTTTTTGTTTTGATGATGTATAGTTGATGGTTGTATGGATGCTTGCTATTGAACTACTTTTTTTATATAATTATAACTGTAATTATATGTAAATGATCAATGATCAATGATCAATACAATGGTTAATTTTAGGTTTTAATGCTTTATTAACTTGAAGAAATAAGTTAGTTTTATTTATTTATTTACTTTTATTAGAAAATGGTCAAGTAGTGTGTGTTTGACTTTCGGTATTTCACACATTTATCTCTCTTACACTCGGTTAAAACACACAGTTAGATTCTAATTAATAGCAGATTTAGGGTTTTCAATCAAACGCAAAAATCAATCAAAATAAATGTTAGTTAATGAAAAATATTGAGGGCTATTATAAAGGGCTTGATTCTCTTCCGATTGAGCCTAATATCTCAGGTATAAATGTTATAATTTATTGCTAGTTTGTTAGTTTAGGATGTTTATTGATTTATAGATGATATTGTGTTATGTTAGTTTAGGATGTTAGTCATGGTATTAGTCATTTGCATAGGAAAAGTAGTTGTTTGATGATTTATGGATCATTAGTTGAGGAAATAACGATTACGTGTTATACATGCAGTATGGATGCGTGAAGAAGAGGCGAAGAATGAGATTAGTAGACGCGAAGAATGAGATTATTAGATCAATGAGGCGTGAGCAAATTTCGGAGGATAGACTTAAGCTTGACATGATGGAGCTTCGTTTGACCGAGGACATGATCTCAGATAGGAAGGGGTGGAGGGATAGAATTAGGATTTGCGGGTAGTGGTACTAGGTTGGCTTTTCGGTGTCCCCTTTTGCCTCCTTGCATGTTTTGTTTTGTGGCCTCTTTTTTGCTTTCTTTGTAGTCTTAGGCCCCGTCGCGTGGTTTCGCGTTGCTCTATTGTTGCTCCCTTAGGTTTTGCTGCTTTGTCTTGCTCCCTGCTGTTATTTTTGGTGCTTGTCGTTTTCTTTCTGTATGCCTGTTTGCTTGTTTGCTTGCTTTCTTTTTACTACGCTTATTGCCTTGTTTTTGTCGTGTGCCTCTATCCTTCGCTAGCACACATGCACTTGCCGGAGGTCAATAGTCAATAAGGTATGCAGTTTAGTAAATATAAAAAGCATAGTTAAATGTTAATGTATGAGGACTCAGAAGGGTTAACTATGCTTCTTTTTTAGGAAAACACTTTTTTATAATCTTAAAAACACAATCAAACCCCTCGAGATCCCATACTGTTCCTTTGTTTTTCAACAATCTAGCAATTTGCACGGTGCAGGCAATTGCACAAAGGGAGTTGAAACGACAAAAGGACGATGAGATCTCGAAAAGGGTTATTTTCTTTTATGAGGTGTGTTGATTGCGATAATGATATAGTGTGTATTGTTCGGCAGGGGCCACTCCTTCATTATCCCATTCAACACATACACTTTCGTAGAATCGATAATTATTTACACTTGGTACTTTGAGCTTCCCCTCGAAGTACCATTCCTATGTCCTGTCATAGCAACGGGTTTGGTGCAAATCTTTGCGCCATTTCGTGACATGGCAATGGGATTTCGAGTGGACGTTCAAAGTACTAAGCTGTCTCCACTTGCTTTCTTATAACATATTGACATTTAACTTTTATTTTTTCAACAATCAAACCCTTTCTAAGTTCCCATACTGTTCCTTTTATTTTTTCAACAATCTAGCAATTTGCACGAAGCTGCACAAAGTTGAAGCGACAAAAGACGATGGGGATCTCAGAGAGGGTTTGATTGTGTTTCTTTTTTATGAAAAATATTTTATTTACTATCTTAAACCACCCATCTATGAAGTAATGTGTCCATAAAGTGCTTGCTACATTGAACTTCACTTTGAAAACCTCAATTATCAAGACACATCTTTCTAACGATCTAGATGGGTTCTGTTGCTTAGTTTGACAGAGTTCCCTAACTCTATTTTGTTCATAAGTGTCTTACTTTGATAGAGGCTATGATGATATATGGAATAAATCAATGGATGATGTGATTTTCCGTGTCTTGGCTTGGCAATTCTATATTTTATACTCTGCTGACCATGGCGGTTTATCACGATGTTTTTGAAACTATTGATTTATACAGATGAGCCTCACTATTATGTGCAAAAATGAGTCAAAATTTGTTTGAATGTATGGTAGATGGGTTGCCTGTATACAAGATCTTATTCCTTAGTTTCAACATTAAAATTTTAACCATTGCACTTAAAAGTCTTTTCATCATTTGTAAATTAACTTTTTGTAGAATAGATAATTATTTATTCGGCACACCTTTGGTACTTTGAGCTTCTCCTCGAAAACCCATTCCTATGTCACCGTCATAGCAATAGGTTTGGTGCAAATCTTTGTAGCCATTTCGTAGACATGGAAATGGGATTTCAGTGGGCGCTCAAAGTACTAAGCTGTCTCCACTTGCTTGCTTATAACATAGGTGTCTTACTTTGATAGAGGCTATGATGATATCAATCAAATGATGTGATTTTCCGTGTCTTGGCGTGGCAATTCTATATTTTGAAACTATTGATTTATCCGAGCCTCACTATTATGTGCAAAAAAGAGTCAAAATTTGTTTGATTTGCTGGATAGCCTTGTATTTTGTGACTAATGGATTATATGTATGTTAAGCTTACCATGACCATCAATGCTTTGATCAATTATGATGGGTAGTTTTAAACTTGAGATTGCCCATATCTTGACAAATTCAATTAATTTGTGAATGTGAATTCATAAAGTGTATAGACAATTATGTCGCATGTTTGTGACCGTTTTATTTTATATGCATAATATTATCACAACCTTGTACTTTAATGAAGTTGGTAAATTTCTTCAAGTCAATCATGTTTCATTGTGGCTGGTGTCCGTTGGCGTCACGTGTATATATAGTTTTTGTTAGAAGCTATATATAATCATTGGTCCCTATCATACACCCGTCCCAATGAATCATGATTGGCTTGAAGATGTTAAGCATCTGTGTATATAGTCGTAGTACAATGGGCTGGAATTTGACATCGAATAATAATACTTTGATTGAAAGTACCACAAAGTTGCTTTGAAAATTTAGATTCGTATATGGAAATGTTACTCATCCGCTTTAATTGCATCAACAGGTAAGACTCCATAAACGGAGGCATTTCAACAATTAATCTGAACTATTGATGAGGATGTTGTTTGGTGGATCATGGAATGCAATAAAAGGTAAGCATCGTAAAATTAGTTAACACAAAAACTGGCTTTTATTTGATAAAATATCTTACAACCACCTGCCAAAGGCTAAAACCAAATATTACAACAACATTCAAAATAAAATTCAAGACAAGTACATAACTGCAAATCCAAAGACCAACATAAACAAGACATCATGACCAACAAGCTTTCCCCATAAACACACTTACCAATCCATTAAGCCCTTAAGTTTCTGAATGAAAACATCATGATTGCGAAAATTAGCTCCAATCCACTGCCAAAATGCTCATTTGCATGAGCTTTTCTTCATCTCTTGCACAATTTCTCTTAGATACTGCAGTTTTAAGGCATAAATGTTCCTAACTGTTTCTAACTCTTGAATAAAAGTAAGCCTCTCACGAGTAACACTCACCGAGCTAGCTCATAGGACATTCATTTGTTGTGACATGTGAATGTCCGGCCTCTGACTTGATGACGATAACACTAGCATCTCACCGGATTATTCGATTGGCTTACGCTCTAAGCTGATCACACTTAGGGTGTCTAGACATTGTGTTTTCTTCCTTCTTTATTACAAGTTATGAAAAGTAAGGCTATATGTTTTGCATAGTTGTAGACCCTCTTAAATAGGAAAAGTAGGCTATATGTTTTGCATAGTGATAGGCACACGTATAAAATATAATTACACATTGACTACCATTTGCATGAAAACAAAATACAGAATCACTTGTTTGCAGATTTCATATTGATTCGCTTGGAAGGTATCTAACACAAATAGCATGCAAGTAAAAGCTAAATTTATTACTATTTGCATACAGGTAGTGCTAAGTTAATATTGGCGTGAGCTAAGTTATCTGCGTGCTAAGTTAATACTTGTCGGTGCTAAGTTAATACTGGCAGTGCTAAGTTAATACTTGCAGTGCTAAGTTAATATTGGTAGTGCTAAGTTATTAAATAGTATGTTTCTTATTTAAAAAGTACCTACAATTATATACTTTATTACAACGTTTAACTTTTTATGTTACTTGGATTCCACAGTTTTTATCATCACATGGAACGTGACATTCAGGGCGGGAAACATCGTACAAAAACATTGCAAACGTTGATGTACTGGCAGTGATTCAATAGCTACATTGTATATTCGATTAACCAATATTGTATTCGACATATGTATTTATTTGCGAGAAGTTACGACATCGCGTATGTAAATGTAATATTATTTATTTGTATATTAAGGTACTTAATTTTTAAGGTGATTCTACCAAATATTTTGTATGTATATAATCAAGGGTTTAGGTCATAAAATAGTTGCGTACTTTTTCAAATGTACCGTTTTGGTACGTAATTCTTTCATTAAAACTTACATATTTGCATATATACCCAAAACATGCTTAAGTTGCATTGTACATCATGCATTAAAAACTTGTATTATGGAGAAATATGCAACTTGAGAGTTTTAGTGGGTATATATGCAATGCTCCCATAATACAAGCTAAAAAATAAAACAAAAAATCCTTCCCTTAATTAATACTAGTAGTAATCATTGCAGTTTTGAGAACCGTGATATATTATGGCTACACTTAATCACATAGTCAAAGCAAAATATTCAAGTCTATCTTCTTTAACACAACAACCGCATCAACAGGTAATGTTACACATTGGTTTTTTCTTTTGTTTTTAACCATGAACTGCAAATGTAAAGTGATTGATATGCATGTTTCTGATATGATGATGGATACAAATGCATGTTTGCTATTTTTTTTGTAATGTTTAACATATCCTAAAGAATATAGTATCCTTTGATCATAATGTAATAGCCGTTTTATTAAAACTATATGCGATTTGATTCTTTAGAATATTGTGTGACATGTAAATATAGGATGATTTGAATAAAAAAAATCATGGATATATGTGGATTGTGGAAAAACGTAGCAGCTATTTGTTAAATAGCTAATTAGACAACTTGTAAACATATGTTTAATCTAGGTTAGTATAGCTTTTATATGATTTGGTAAAGCACTACACCTTATGTAATTAATTATCCGAGCTTAGGTTTAAACATTGGATGAAGCAATGGCATATGGTATGTTGGGTAAATTATGGATTTCTTACTAGATTTTAACAAACGTATGGGGTAAGATGATTAAACGTAAAAAATACAGATTTTTACTCTAAAAGGACTATATGATTATTGATTTTTGAAACATAGTTAAATATGTAGTAGTACATCTTCAATCATTTTTGTTTGACACCTTAATGATAAAGATGTATTGATCATCTAAGACTTGTATTAGTTGAATGTTATGCATATGTGATAACCTTATTGACCATTAAGACGATTGTGGTTTTAAAATAGAATGAGCATCCAATTGTTGGTGGAGGCAAACCGCACAAACATTAGGACATTGCTGGTAAGTTGTACTTAAAATGCTTACTTAAGGTTATAAATTTATCAATGTAACCATCAAATTGATATATGTGCTTACTTTTTAAATTTAAGATGCTTCTGCTTTGTTTCTTGAAACATTGCCCAATAAGCGCGGATATACCTAATCCACAATAGGGGAACCAAACATAAGGTTCTTGGAAATTGGTTCGTGGTCGCATTACTTTGCAAGGGTCCGAGTGGCAAGCTTTTATTGATCAAAGCCAATAAATCAATGTGGCCACATTCCATTTCATTCGTTAGGAAGAAAGTATTATGTAACAGGGGTACAACGATGCGGGAGCCACGAATGCCACGGATACGATCGGCTCTTCTAGGTTACGACAACGTAGGTGCCTGTTACGTTGGATGAATATCCTGCACAACCTCGGTAAGAAAAATGTTAATCAATACATTGTATAAGTTTGTTGAAAATGGGGATTATTTTAATTGTTTGACCCGCTAATGTGTTTCTTTAAACTAAACATTCGTAGGTCATTCCTTGCAATTTCGGGACAATACGACAATAACCAATTTGACGTTCTTGTTCTTTGGCGTGCCCGTAGCAGCTATCACTCACCATCAAATTGAAATACTGGAGGAAAACAAACACGTGCATGAGTTTGGTGGGCACGGATGGAATGTATTGGTTCACGATGAAAACCTGTTTTTTGGCACAAGAGTTGTTTTCACAAATCTCCTAAACAATACTCTTTCCTAATGCCATTTCTTTGAAAATGGATTGATGATCGTTCGAACTTGTGCAGCGTATGGAGCTAGATAAAACCGCTCATGAGAAACCCGTAGATGAAGGTATGTTAATCAAAGTGTAGACATAATCTATGATTTTATTTTAAAATAAACCTTTCCATATAATAGCTTTTAAATTATTAATTACCATTTGTATTAAATTCCAATTGCAGATGAGCGTATGAAACACATATGTGCATGGAATGAATGTCTGAGCATGAAAGTGAAAGGGATTGTTTTTACGCGCCCATCCTTGCATATGTCACGGACATGAGTCGTTTGGTAAGTAATCATACAAATCGGACCATTTCGGTTGATTATCTGCTTTACAAAACTAATATATGCTTCAACACATGGACATACTTTTGATTAGCATACTACATTGTTCTATTTAATGCAGAACATACCACATAAGTTCTGGCGAAATCACATGTGGAAGTACCATAACGCATTCTTTGAGATACGGGAAGACATGGAGTTTTATGTGAGCGTGAATCACCACAGCGATAGGCCTAGAAGCAAGAACCACGTTACCATAAACGCCATATGGAGAGAGATTGTTGAGGAGTGTAAGTGGGAACGAAACAAAATGGTCAGATTCAATCTTGTTGACTTTGTCATTGACGACCAAGCTTCTTTCCGGTACTCGGTTATAATTCGTATTTAGCATGTGTTAAAGCGTAATTCCGGGCGTTATCGGTTGTTATTGGTAGACATGTTTATGATTTTAGGATTGTGTAGGATTTGGTTGGCTTCATTTAGGTGTGTGTTCCCAAGTAGTTGAAGCCATTCATGAGATGGAATGTAAACTACTTGTTATAGCCCCTATCTGGAAGTGTATGGTTCATACTTGTGCATTAAAAGGTGTTCTTTGTGATGGTTTTGTGTTGGTTGTCATCTGTCCATGGTTGTATGATATGGGCAGTTTGTTTTGTTATCAGACTTATAAGAACAGTTATATCGATATTGAATATAGTGTGTGTTGATTTTTCATTTTACAAAGTTTCCTTGATTAATACAAGTTCATCTTTGCACCAAAAAATATATATATTTTGTGTTGTGGTCTACTTATAAACATAAAACTTTAGTGGTTAAAGCCCTGATTACCAAGTTAAGTCCGGTAGGTTAGTTTTAGTAGTTAAGGTTGCCGATTACAAGGTTAAGTCTGGACATAAGCTATAGAATCTGTTTAGTATTCATAGTTAGTTCTGTTTATGAAAAACATAATAGTTTTTTTTGTGACTATTGATAATCCAATGGCCACATCAAATTTCCTTTTGTGTGGCCATTTCTAACATTTAGTCACACAAAGCATGTTTCTTTTGGGTATTTAGTGACATACAATTAAGCATAAAGTGGCCAAAATTGTTAATAAGTGTGACCATATGGTGTTCAAGGTGAAGAAATATGTCTTTTGTGTGACTATTGATCATTCAATGGCCACTTGAATTTTATGTTTGTGTGGCCTTTTGTAACATTTAGTCACACAAAGCATGTTTGTTTTGGGTATTTAGTTACATACAATTAATCAAAAGTGGTGAAAGTGTTAATAAGTGTGACCATATGGTGTTTCAAGTGAAGAAAGGTGTATTTTGTGTGACTATTGATCATCCAATGGCCACATGAATTTTATGTTTGTGTGGCCTTTTCTAACATTTAGTCACATAAAGCATGTTTGTTTTGGGTATTTAGTCACATACAATTAACCATAAAGTGGCTAAAAGTGTTAATAAGTGTGACCATATGGTGTTTAAAGTGACGAAACGTGTATTTTGAGTGACTATTGATCATCCAATGGCCACATATTAAGTTATGTAACCATATGTACTGGATTTTGGCTACACTTAAATAATGTGTGACAAAACGTTTAGTGTGACCATATATGGCATTTGGTCACGGTGTTAGTAGCAAATGTGACTTTATAGATTAGCTTTTGGCAAGCTAACACAAACTAAACTTTAGACACACATATTAACTTACGTGAACATATGTACTGGATTTTGGCTACACTTAACGAATGTGTGACAAAACATTTAGTGTGACCATATATGGCTTTTGGTCACAGTGTTCAAGTGTATGACATATATTTGTCCTTTGTTTATATGTATATCGTGACTAATGCTTCAACCTTACTTTTCATTTGTCACTTGTTCCAATTTCGGATGTGGCTAAAGAGTTGGCAAAACATATCAGTCACCCTTAAATAATATGTGACAAAACTTGACTCTATGATTTAGACACACAAAAAATTACTTCATGTGACTAACGCATCAAGGTTACTTGTATTTGTCCCGCGTTCCAAATTCATATGTGGCTAAATGATTTGAAACAAAATCACTGAGATACCTTTAGCCACACAATGTTCAATTGTGTGGCGATCAGATTGTAATGGTCACACAATCAAAATTTTCATGTGTGACTAATTAGTAAATGTTGTCAATTTTCGTACCTTCAGCCACAAATATCTTGAATGTGTGGTCGTTCCATTTTGACCATGCGTGACCAAATCCCGTTTTTGTACTAGTGAGAGGTGGCCTTTAGAAAACATACTTGCTTCGTTAGAGAACTTGATGGTGTGGAATTATTAAGAGGTACTCGTGGTTCTAACCTATACATCATCTCTATCGAAGACATGATGAAGTCTTCTCCAATCTGCTTGCGGTCAAAGGCTTCTAAAATAAAGTCGTGGTTATGGCATCGCTCTCAATCACTTGAACCGGCACCATTAATAACCTTTCCGAGAAAGGATCTTGTCGGAGGCTTACCGGTTAAAATATGAAAAAAGATCATCTTTGTTCAACTTGCCAATTGGGTAAAAGCACGAAATATGCCCACAAACCAAAACCCACAAATTCAGTAATGGAAGTTCTTCATACCTTTCATATGGATCTGTGCGGACCAATGAGTGCAAACGATAAATGGGAAGAAATACATTCTAGTAGTTGTTAATGACTACTCTCGATTTACTTGGGTAAAGTTTTTTGGGACAAAGGATGAAACTCAGGATGTCATCATCAAACTAATCAACGACTTGAGTTCGACTCAACAATACATGTAATTGTTCGAGCAGAGACAATGGCACAAAGTTTGTTAACAAAGACTTAATTCAATTTTATGAAAGTGTTGGAATCAGTCATCAAAGAAGTGTTCCACGAACTCCTCAACAGAACGGTGTAGTTGAAAGACGAAATCGAACTCTTGTGGAAGCTGTAAGAACAATGCTAATTTATTCAAAGGTTCCAATGTTTCTATGGGCTGAAACCATTGCCACGCACTTTACACCCAAAATCGTTCCCTTATACACACCTTTCATGGAAAAACTCCATATGAACTTGTTCATAAACGAAAAACTGATCTCTCCTACCTTCGTGTGTTTGGTGCTTTGTGTTATCCAACGAATGACGGTCAAGACTTAGGTAAATTAAGAGGAAAGGCAGATATTGGAGTTTTTGTTGGTTATGCACCAAACAAGAAGGGTTACCGAATCTACAAAAAGAGAACTCGAAATATCATGGAAACAATTCACGTTCACGTTGATGAGTGACCGTCAAATGGCTCCGGGACAAACCGATTCACGGACCCCTAACTCAATTTTCATCAAGTAGTCCTATCGGTTCTACTCTTATTTCTATTCCCTCTCCGGCAACTCCTTATGTACCTCCATGAAGATGATTTAAAGAAATTGTTTGATCAATGTTTGATGAAAACTATGAACCAAATGCTGATGAAATGTCAATTCCATCAAGGAAGCGCTCCTATCCTGTGAATGAAGTCAACCCTTGGTCTCAATATCATTAAGTCAAGAAGGCCTGCTGCTGATCATTCTGTCATCAACAAATCATCAATCATCGAATGTACATCATGGAATTGTTTCTGGCATCAATGATGAAGTTAATCCCTTTGCTACTCCTGAAGATGCTCCATTTGAAAATATTTGCTCTGAATCATCATCGAAACCATCTTCATCGGAGAAATCGACTCGCTACTGAGTTCCACAACAACAACCACATGAACACCTTAGAAAATGGACACATGATCACCCATTGGACAACATCATTAGAAACCTTTCTCGTCTATATCCACTTCGTAAACAACTTTCGATGCCTTATGGTGCTTCTTCAACTCAGTACTCTCTAAGATCGAACCTAAAGACGTTAAAACTGCTATGAATGAAGATTCTTTGGTTCAATGCCATGCAAGATGAAATTCATGAGTTTGATCGACTTGTTGTATGGGAGTTAGTACCGCTCTGACCCGTGCCATGATCATTGCTCTAAAGTGGATCTTCAAAGTAAAACTTGATGAGCATGGTGATGTCTTAAAGAACAAAGCTCGATTTGTTGCAAAAGGATATCGTCAGAGAGGAGAAGTGCGACTTTGAAGAATCATTTGATCCATTGCTGCGCATGAGGCAATCAGAATCTTTTTGGCTAATCTGCAAGTAAGAACATGGTAGTCTATCGGATGGATGTAAAACGACTTTTCTTAAGGAGATCTGAAAGAAGTCGGTATCGTCGACCAACACGAGGCTTTGTAAATCGAGCATCCTACTCACGTCTATCGTTTGAAGAAGGCTCTTTACGGGTTGAAGCAAGCTCCAAGGGCATGGTATGATACGCTATCAAAGTTTCTTCTAATTACTGGATTCAACAAAGGAAGCGATTGATCCGACATTACGGTCAGGGTAAACATTTAATTCATGTTCAAATTTATGTTGATGATATTATCTTTGCCTCGACTGTGATGAATGTGATCATTTTCAAATGAAATGGGTTCCAAATTTCAAATGTCAATGATGGGACAAATGTCATTTTCTTGGGATTACAAATTTCACAAAGTCCGGAGGCATTTTTATAAATCAATCTAAATATGCAAATGAGATTTTAAAGAAATTTGGATTTGTTTCATGTGACGCTGTTGACACTCCCATGATAGAGCGTACAAAATTGGATGAGGACCACTCAGGGATCATGGTAGATCAAACGAAATATCGTAGTATGATTAGATCCACTGATGTACCTCACACTAGAGACCGGACATCTTGTTTCTTTGTGCATGTGTGCTAGATATCATGCTAATCCTACTAAAAGCACCTTGAAGCGGTTAAGCGGGTCTTCGGTATCTCCAGGAACCATCAATATGGGACTATGGTACCCGAAGGACACCGGTATGTCACTAACGACCTATGAGATGTTGATCATGCGGGATGTCAAGATACCGCGTCGAGAACGTCGGGGAGGTGCTTTCAGTTTTGGGAGATAAGCTTGTGGTGGTCTTCAAAAGCAAATGGTACTTCTATTTCCCTCTGGTAGGGAATACATATCCGTGTCATCTTGTTGTGCTCAAATCCTATGGATGAGATCCCAATTATCTGACTATGGCTTTGAATTCAACAAAATCCCTCTGTACTTTGATAATAAAAGTGTTATTGCTCTCTCATGCAACAACGTTCAACACTCGAGAGCAAAGCATATCGACATTCGACATCATTTGATCGGGAACAAGTGGTGGTGGTGGAACTCTATTTTGTAAAGTCGAATACCGGTTAGCGGACATCTTCACCAAAGCTCTTCCAAGAGAGCGTTTTGAGTTTATTCTTCCTCGACTTGGCAATCCTTCAACCGGAAACACTCAAACGTCTTAGGGAGGAAGGGAGGAGTAAAGGTCTTTCTTCATCCATCTTTTGTATATATTTATTCATAAAGCAAAATACAAAATTATAAAACCAACAAAAAGCAAATAGAAAAAAATCAAAATCCATAAAAATATGAAAAACTCAAAAAAATATCAAAAATATTGTCTTTTTCATATCTTTCTTGATTGAAAATATCTATGGTTTGTTGTTGTCATTCAAAGAATGACACGGGGCTTTAGATATTGTTCAAATATTATTATTATAATATATATATATATATATATATATATATATATATATATATATATATATATATATATATATATATATATATATATATATATATATATTGGGAGAAAGAGAAACAATGGTTTATTGTCATTTCAGCGATAACCCGCTTTTCAAAGAAAGAACAGATCCATGCTTTATCTCATGTTTCAAACCTAATGCTCTGATTCTAAAACAAATGTTTGTCATTAACAAGACAAATGTTTAATCTCAAATATTTTCCTAAAGATTCCTCACGAAAATATTTGCAATCTTATGAAAACTCAATTGTTTTTTAAAATACTTCGGACACTATTTTTGAAAATCAAAAGAATTATCAAGTGTCAAAATCTCAATCCATCAATCAACAACTTTCGTCATTGAGGAGAATGATTTTTCAATTAAATCAAAAAGTGTTCTTTTCAAACAATTAGCACTTAAATGAGCAAGGTCTACTCAAAATGTTTTACAATATGTTACACAATTGGTTCAAGACCTTGGTTATTATTTTTTTCAAAAGATAATCATGCATGTTTAATCAATGGAGTTTAAAGTCTCAAAAATCCAATCATTATCGGTTAAAGCGTTTCATTATCAAATCACACATAAAAGCTTTCAAAATCAATTTAAATCTCCAGAGATCACAAATCTCAAATGATTTGATAATTGTGATTGGGGGAGAATGTGTGATTTAAATTGGATTAATTACGATAAATGGTTTCATAAGTGTTTAGCATGTTCCTCCCATATGTGACAAGCGATTTCAAATTTTCCATGCACATGTTGAGGGGGAGCATCTACTTTAAACCTCAAATTATTGAAGCGTGATTGAATTGTCTCTAAGTGCAGGTTCCCTCTAATATGTGCAAAAACTCTTTCAAACTTGAGGCACGAGCAAAATTTTGAAAACCTCATCCTTCCTCAAAATGTTTTATCTACTCAAATTGATTGGGAAGAGATGATCATTTTTAGAAAATGTTAATCATAAGATTGGACCTTTCATTCTTAATCTAACGATTTCAAAGATCTCTTGCCTCCATGTGCTAAAACAAATTCTGAATTTTTATGCATATGTTGAGGGGGAACATTTCTAAAATATCAAAACAATTAAGATACAAAATGCTTTGATTTTATATCACAAGTATCTTGATTGATTTTCAAATGGTTTTCAATTGGTTTCAATGCGGAAGAACTATATCAAAAGACCAACCAACTCTACTTTATGCATGGTGATAAAAGTATGATAAGGTTAGGTTGAGGTCCCATGATCCGCCCGAGAACAGGAGGGATCTACGGGGACAATCTACTAGTTAGTGTAGAAGTCCTCGGTATGATGATAAAAGGAAAAAAAGATATGGGAAGAGTGGGTGAGGCTGAGCTGAATGCTAACTTCTAGTTATGAAGTCTCGGTAAGCACTGAAGGGTTGAAGAATGAAAAAGAATTGAATGTGAAAAGGGTGAAAAGAAATAGCCCTTTAATAATTCAACCTTAGGCGGCTTAGGGTTCAATTCATATACTAACGGGTGGTTACCAAGGTAACATCGGTATTGAAGACAAGGCGTCATGGAACCCGGTGGCCTTGCACGCCTCAACTTTCCAAACCACTCAAGTTCCTCTTAAAGGACTTGTTTCATTCTCACGAGGAAGAGCATAATCTATCAACTTTCTCTTAGAGATTGTTGATATTGAAGTAGGAGACCCTCTCCCTAGTCTCAGGCATAGGAACCAAATATGCACAATTGAGTCTAGAGCCACGAGACCATCATATAAATCTCTTTAGGACACTTTCAATGAAGACTTTCGGTTACACAATGTGGAAAAGAGATTATATCTTATGAGTCCTCGCATTATCCTTGTGGTATTGCGAACATGTGAGTGATATGCATACATATTCAAAATGAAGATGGAAAGCCTTACTGGAGCAACATCAAACAAGCTCCGGTAGGTGGCATGTAGATCTATCAATAGATCAACCATGTGACAACGAAACGAAACAATGGAGCGTTTCAATCTTTTGAATCAATCCGGTTCGGTTATGGATTGACGGATTCCTTTGAAAACGATCGTTGTGCTTAAAACTCTTTCTTTAGCACATCGTTGTACTTATTTCTCAAAATAAAAGGTGTATATGATTGATAATTGATTTTCATTAAAACCTTCGTTGTATTGCAAAACAATCTCTATTGAGCGATACCGCGATTGTTTTTCAAATCTCTTTTCATCAATCGGTGAATCTCATTTCACGGGTTCACTCACTCCGTGTTGTCTTCTTTGAGGCGTTCGGTTTGAGAACGACTAGAGCATGCTAAACCTGTCAAGGAAATTCTTGAATTATACACGATCGAGCGGTACTTTATCTTGATCAGCGAGGAACCGTGGGCGTGTACCTCAACGAGTGATCAAAGACACTTTACGTGCGGCTTTATTACTAAGCGTTTTTA
Organism: Chrysanthemum makinoi; assembly: GCA_910596185.1. Classification (NCBI taxonomy): domain Eukaryota; kingdom Viridiplantae; phylum Streptophyta; class Magnoliopsida; order Asterales; family Asteraceae; genus Chrysanthemum; species Chrysanthemum makinoi. The sequence goes on along the minus strand of OU343224.1, from coordinate 200,133,854 downwards.
TGCGGGTACACGAGGCGGTGAAATGAAGCGGTCAATCCATAGCCGCATGCTCACACAACACATTCATATCTAAAGAATTCATGATTAGTGCATCGATACGATATTTTCACTTCATGCTTACGCTTCTGCCAACAAATATCATGAATCAATGGCCCGCTACTTTGATAAGAATATATCATGATCCGAATGTGAGCATGTGCGGTCCAAAAGTCACAACATCACATAATACCAACACCACAATGGATGAGTAAGAGATTTAATATGGCGATGAAAAGGCGACTCAAAACTCAGTATCCGCGTGGATGGTTAAAGACCTCCACTCAGATTATCCAAAACATGCAAAAAAAATGAATGGAGAATCAAAGACTACGAGCTCTGAGAACAAAGAACATGAACAAGAATTCAAGAACTATCTCAATGATATATCTATTTGTATTCTATGTAATTTTAATGTGTGTTTGAGGTGACCTCCCTTAGGGGGAGATTGTTAGGATTTGGAAAAACCAGTAGTTAAAGTCGGTCACCTCAAGTATATGTAATCGTTAGAAAGCTCGTAGTCGTAGTTATTTGATGTTAAGTAGTAGTTAGGTTAAGTAACCGCGTGGAGGACGGACGGGTCTTTACCCACTGTATGCTGATCCACAATCCGTGGTGGCGTTTGTTGTAAGACTATAAATACTCTCTACCTCCCAAGGTAGGGAGTTGGAGCTAAGATTTTCTTTCTCTCACTAAAGTTCCCAAACCTCTAACTTTCTCTCTAAAACTCATCTTATACGCCTACTTTATTTATGATTTGATGTGTATGTGAAATCCAATATGTTACAAATACCGTAATTAAAGATGAAGCTTCCACAATCTATACTAGCCTTCCATAACTTGCAAACACTAAGTTGTTGGAGTATAGACTTAGGAGGTAGCCTACGGATGATATCTAGTTGAACATCCATGGGATATTGTCGGACATATTTTCTAAACAAAAGCAGCAAGATTAGGATAAAGATATGAAGTCAATAGACCAAAAGAAGAAAGAAATATTTTGTTAAACAAATTGTATTGAAAAAAGAAGAAAGTGATTGGAGAAGAAGACATTAAAGGACACGTACGTGATGTACTTTTGGGCAACAAATATTATATTCATATATAGCAAATATTAATAAAGTATACATAACCAATATAGAAGTGGTTTGCAAACCATAGCCGTTTTTGTATATGTGCACGGGTATTTACAAAAGAAATGCCGTTGATTTAAAAAAAATTATAATAATCGACTAATATATAACATAAGTAAAAATACATATAGTTAAAGTTGAAAGAAAAAGACTTCACAAGTGAACATTTGACAATAATTATGGGTCAAACGGACATTAAGGATCATTACCTTGAAAGCGGTATCAATTTTTGTATTCAACCTTGTGGTTCCAGAAGTATTCAAGCATCCGTTCACGGTAGCTAAAGCGAATGCATCGGTTGGTCTAACTGACCACATCAAATCAACCCATACATCCAAGTCTTTAGCGGACATATAAAAATACGTCAAACGCCCTTTAGACTGAAAATAGTAGATATAAACTTCAAAAGCTACTTGAAAAGCTTAAGATAAGATATAAATCAATGTCACACATTCAGAACACAATTCCTCCTAAATATATCTAGAGTATAAAACAAGATATAATATACAATAATCAATACCGAGCCTGAATCTAGAGTATAAAAGAAGATATAATAATTTAGATACAATAATCAATACCGAGCCTGATTCACATGTTTTTTAGCATAACATAATTGCATCAAATTAACAAATTTACAAAACACGATTTTGGTTTAGGGGTGATAACCTAATTTTGACTTTCATCAAGGAACAACCACAAATGCAAATTTAACTAAAATTACAGATTAAATCGAAGATAAAATACATTAAGTAGATAATAACAAAAGATTTCTCCAGGTGATTTGAATTACCTGTAAGGACAAGCCACGAGGAAGAAGGTTGATTGTGGTGGTGCCGCCGGATGGTGGTGGCGTGTGTGGAGGTGAGCCAGGATGGTGGTGGCGTCGGGTTGTTGGGTGGTTGTATTGGTTTTAGTTGTGATGGTTTATGTGGAGGACAAGAGGCACTACAAGAATTCAGTCAATTAGCCACTAAAATTACCCATGAAATCTGATCCGTGAGTATCTACAAAATTCCACCGATTATGATTATAGAAGTGAAACATTGATGAAACATTCCCTCGAATTACCCATGAATTTACCCATCAAATTACCCACTAAAAGTTACTTCATGTGTAATATGTGGGTAAATTATTTCGGCAATAATATTTCTCACGAATTAACCATGGATTATGTTACCATGGGTAAATATGTGGAGGTAATTTAGGTAGCTATATTAATGTTTCCCACATTTTATTTTCCGGGTAATTTTTAATGGGTAGCTTGTGGGTAAGTATATACACACATATTTACCCACAAACTATTTCTGCGAGTATTTGTCAATAAGTGTTTTATGTGGAAATTTTGTGGGTAAATATTGTCCCTGAGTTTAAGCTATATAGCCATTTATCCTAAATAATTGAATTTTTAAATATGTTTTGTTCTTAAAAGATTAATAATGTAATTTGTGCACCTCTAGCCTAGCATTGGCTCACTGTTTGTACCATCCTTACAAAAAATCAGTTTGATGTAAACCAGTTTAGACCGGCTACAAACCGGTTAGTACCGATGTCCCTTTTCTCTTCTAAAATTGGTTTCCAACCGATCCGGTTTTGGGTCAAACTAGTTTGACTTTTTGAGTCGATCCTATCCGGTTTTGGAACAGAACAATTTGGCCATAAACCGGTTTGTGCACCTCTAAATAAAACCACGCGAAATTACCTTAATCCTCGTCCTTTATTTGAGTAATTTGAATTATATGGTTAGAAAGATTCACAATGTATACACTAACACAAAATATAAGTCCGTCCGTTTACAGTATAGGGGTCCGAGTTAATAAAATATAAGTCAGTCCATCCAAAATATTAAGACCACTTCCAACCGTGACACGTCTCTTTGTGCGTTAGTTGTGTCATTTCAACGCTACATCACCACTTCACAACCGACTACCTACAACCAATGGTGTGTCTTTTTCACAAATATACCCACAAAACACTCACATACAAAAAATAAGGTGAGCCGCGGTTTGGTTTAGGTCGGTTTTGGCTAAACTGAATCGAAACATTCGGCTTTTAGAGAACCCAAAACTAAACGGCCGGTTTTGTTGGTTCGTTTTTCGGTTATTGGTTTTCAACTGTTTATATATAGGTAGCAAATTTGTACCAACAAACTTGTATTAAGTAAGACAATTGGTTAATATTCTTTACTTTTTTTCTTAATCTAAGCCTAATAATGTTATCTCAAGTCTTTTCGCATACATATAGATGAAACACACACACTGCTCATTAAAACACACATAGTATGATCATTGTTGAATACATATTGAAAATATCATCAAGTAAACTCACATACACATCGAGCACACACATAAATGTTGAGACAAATATATTACAAATCATACAAAATGAATATGAATTTGTAATTTTGATTCACTTACTAATTTGTTTATATCATATTAGATATATACATAATTATTATACAATAAAATTGGTTCATTTCGGTTATTACGATTGGTTTTAGAAAAGTAAAAACCAAACTATCGGTTTTAGTTTTGGTCGTTTTTTTTTTTTTGGTTTTAGGTGGTTTGGGTTTTTTCTTCCATTACACAAAACACAAATGGGCCACACTCGTAAACTAATGAAAAAGAACACCAGCTGATGCAACCGAGAGTTGGTGTTCGATGTCAAAACCGATGCTTGTCGGTTGAAAAACCAACGAGACCATTAACAATCGACTTAATTGCCATATAAATTTATTTTTTTGTTGAAAACCATAAAAATAGTTACTAATATATTTCATGGTAGACAGTTTATAAAACTATCATCATTCTAATTATCTAATTCATATTTACATGACTAGCGAGGTACCCGTGCGTTAAATGATGGGTACCTTGGAATAAATTTTCCGGTGAATCATGTATTTTAGTTTATTGTGTTCTTTTTGATAATAAATTTACGGATATCAAAAATTTTATTTAGCCCGTGCCCGTTCGGGCTCGAGCCCATTTGGCCGTGCTGTTTGTGCTCGAGCCCGTTGGCCACGTGCTGTTTGGGCTCAAGCCCATTTGCCATTTGCCCACGTTCGGGCTTTAATATTTGTAGAATGTGCTTTATTATTTGTATTAGTGACATTTAATGCATTTTTGTAGCGTTGCGGCGGCGATTTTACTGAAATAAAACTTTAAGAGAATCATGTATTTTAGTTTATTATGTTCTTTGACAATTACGAATTTCAAAATTCCGTTTAGCCGTGCCGTTCGGGGCTCGAGCGTTTAACTGCGCCCATTGAGACTCAAGCCCATTGATTCGGGTTTGAATATTATTTGTATTAGTGACATTTAATGTAGGAATTGTGTTTAATTTGTTATACAATATGTTTGATAACTTGTATTTATTATGTTAATGGTGTTTTAATAACTGTATTAATTGTATTTATTGGTCAGTTAATTAATTGACTATATTAAATAGAATTAATGTGGTGTTTTGTTTTTTTTAGTATGTGCATTAAAGTGATGTGCGCTATGCTTCTTGTCTTGTATGTATGAAAATTATGTGCATTAAAGTGTTGTACATTATGCTTATTTTTTTAATTATATGAATTACTAATTATAGTAACATGTGTAGGATTGTATTTTTAAGACTTCCTTTTATAGGAAGTCCTAAATACATTATAATATATAATATAGTATAGGAGGAATTTTCATTTGCATACCTTTATTTTGGTGCTTACCAATGGACAAATCCCCACCATCCATTTATTTTGATCTAATGGTGGGGATTAACCTAAGATTTAATATGCTTAACCTTAATTATCCCAACTATATAAAGCTTTTTCTTCTTTTTTTTGTTCATTAAGCCATTTTTCACGGTTCTTTGTGTGTTTCCTCCCAACCTGCTCTTATTATTTCCCTCCAAAAGTAGTTCCAATCAACTATTACCGTTTGATCATCATCAGTTGAATCACCATCACCATCACCATCACCATCACCATTCCAATCACCATCACCAATTCGATCATCATTTCATCATCACCTCCTGATCATGTCATCATTTTTTTATGTCTTCTTTTGATTTGAATGAACCGTCTGTTTCAAAAGTTGATTTGATTGATGTTGTTGCGGTTGATAATGTTGTTGATCGGTTGTTAATTATGTGGATCAAGTTGTTAACATTCCTTCTTATTAAGTTGCACACAAGTGTTTGATGAAATGTGTGAGTGAAAAATGTTTGATAATCTTGTTATCTGCTCATGTAATTCAGCTTATTAATTAAGTTGTCAGTTGAATTTTTGTTTTTCTTTGCATTTGAATCTTCATTTTATGTCGATTGTTGTTTTGAATCTACAATGTATCGTGCGTGTAGTATCACCGGTGATATTTGAAGTTGAACTGTATATGTGTATTATCACTAGTAATATTTGTATTATCACTTATGAAATTTTGTTTATTTGATACTTTTAGTTTATGTTTGAGATTGAGTAGAATTAGATTTTAGTATGATATCATTTTGGGATGAGTGAATTGATGAAAATTTGATGCATGGAAGGTGTTTGAAAAAATGCCTAAGAGAGGGATGCACAAGTTGAGAAGCAATCACATGTTCATCATTTCATATATAACCAAATCAAAAATATTTATTTGAATAAACAAGCTTTAGGGAATTAATCAAAGTGCACTGTAGTTATTGTAAATGAGTAATCATATCCTATGTTGAATTAGTTGATGCTTATTTTCATTTTTCTGAATGGCGTCCTTTTGAATTATTTTAGTGCGTTTTGTATTTTGCTTTCTCCATCACTCTATATCTGAGGTGATGCAAATTTGATATAATGTTTGATAATTCTTGACCCTAAGCTAAGCCATAAAACTGCTTACCTTAACAATCGTGAAGGCAAATAATTTGAAAAACATGAAAATGATTGGGAAGTATGATCTTATGTGATTGCATATATTCGGCCACTTGAAAAGTTCAAAAGAAAGGTTGTTTATTACAACTAAACCTGCTTTGGAATCATGTAATTGGTTAATTGCGGAAGATAAAAAGACCGGTGTGTTGTACTTGAGGTTATGCTTTTCTCCTTTTTCTCTCGTGTTGCTAGTTTCGGTTGTATCACAAGTGATATCACATTTGATATCACAAGTGATTTCACATGTGATATCAAATGTGATATCACCAAATGATATCACAGGTGTGTGACTTTCTTTTTATTTTGTTGAATTAGTTGTGGTAATGGAGGATCTTATGATATCATGGCGATATCAAAGTTGTTTGAGCTTATTCAATTTTTTTGTGGGTCATTTGTGCTTTTTGAACCACAGCTGATTGTGTTGATTCTTTCATTTGATTGAGACATTTTTTTGCAAATTGCAATCACAAATAGTTTGGTGATATCGTCTCTTTTATGCCACATACAAAACAAACAAGTATGCTTTTAATTTGTAATATCTCATGTGAGATTTCATTGTTTTGTATATTTTGTATATATTATCACCAGATATTTCTCTTTCGTGCATGATGGTTTTGTGCCTTTTACGCAATTAACAATCACACGAGATGTGTTACTTGTTGGTTACGGTCTTCTAAGAATGAAACTCTTGAATCTTGTGTATGGTTACTCTAAGCATTCAAGAAAGCTTTTGTCGTTATCGAATATCATTGTAGCTGGTCAAGATGGTGCTATCGATAAGCAATTGCTTATTGAGCTTCCTGGTTCCAAGCCCCGTCTTTGTCATAAATTAGAATTTATATATCTCTTGTTATAAATAGTTGGAATTAATTTTTATGAGGTCTTTGTGAGTTTTTACTTGTTTTCATAGTTTTCATCATGAAGTCAATGGTATTTTTATCTGACTTTTCATTAATATCACTTGTGATACTCTAATAAAATTACCAAAAGAAGTTATATTAAGATAAACCAAAAGCATTATTTACAACTGAATAGAAATTACCATTGTTTACAATTTAAGTAGCAAGAGAAAATTACAATTTAAGTAGCAAAAGAAAATTACTAATTGATGTTTTTGTCTTTTTATTTTTTACAACTTTCTTCTTGCCAGCTTTATGAGCATCCCCTCCTTTTGTCTTATTTCCTACTTCATTCTTTTTAGTTTGCAGTTTCTTCTTCTTCTTCTTTTTCTGCAATTGTCTTTGCTTTCTTACATGCGATACGTGTTGTCAGTTCAGGTTACTATTGGTGATGTTGGTGGTTGTAGATCTGTTATATCACAAGTGATATTACTGAATGTTTCTTCGAGAATTTGTTGGTGGTGTATCTGTTTCTGTTTTTGTTCTTCGTGTTTTCTAAGCTTAAGGTCTAGCAAGGATTTTGTTAATTTGCTTGGTATTGTTAGTGTTGTCGGTGATGATGTTGTTTCTTTGTTTACTTCTTTAGTTTGACTTGGTTGCGAAGGTCTTTTTCCTTCACCGAATGACCCTGCTTTTTGCTTCTTGATAGTTCTCGTTTTATATTCAAATGCATAAAATATATACCATGTTAGTGTATGAATAGTTCATTGTTTTAATATCACATGATATATAAAGCTGAATAAGTATACGTCATCAAATATCATAGGTGATATAGTACCAACAAGCAATCATTACAACTGTTGTATTATAGGTGATATACTACCAATAAGCAATCATTACAACTGTTGTATCACAGATGATATACTACAAATAAGCAATCGTTGCAACTGTTATATCACATGTGATATACTAACAATAAGCAATCATTGGAACTGTTTTATCATAAGTGATATACTACCAACTAAAACTAGAGTCAAATAAACTTTTAAACATATGAAGCATGCCCAATCTATCCATTATGCACATATATCTACCACAAATCTAACAAAAGCATGTTATGAGTCAATATTTATTTTAGCCTGTTAAGTCTCTCATATTATCACAATAATTATCTAACTTTCACAACAATCCCTCAATAAACTACTAAAATCTAAAAAAACGAAAAGTGTTCATACTTGTAGAATAAATGTGTTTTTAGGGATACCATTATAACATTCTATTGAAAGTATACATAAAGCATTCTCTTGAATGTGTGTATATGCAGTGATATAACACATAATCTAAATGTTAAATCAAGTACGCCACATACATTAGGGTTTTATCACGATTAATTATTCTAAAGGAGACATGCTTATACGTTACAATATACCTTTAATTTTATGAATCTCACGAAGATGGAGTCAAAAATTTGATTGACGACGAACAACATTTACTCACATTAAATATTATATCATCAAAACTTTTAAAAAAAAAGTTTAACTATGATTACAAAATAACAACAATAAAATATCAAAAGTGATACTATACATGACATATAATAAATCTTAACAAGTAAAACAAAAACCTATCAAGTAAACAAAAATTTCACAAGTGATAATACAAATATCACTAGTGATAATACATATGTACATTTCAACTTCAAATATCTTGGTGATACTACGTATGATACTTTTCACTCACATTTTATCAAACACTTGGTGTGCATCTATGTATACAAAGTGTTTTACTCAAAAACTCAACCAAATTTAAACACTACAAAATACAACTAAAAGCATGTCACAATCATAATAAAAATCACACCAAAACAAATTTATTTTTCTGTATTATATAACAACATTAATCAATTTATTATAAAAATCCCTCAATAAAACTTAAACAAGTACATCATCATCACATGCATCACACAGTATCACATCAAAAATCAACAAAAAAATACACAAAAATCTTCATAAGTAGCAATAATATTCATAAATAAATACAAAATCACTAGAGATTCTAATAAAACATCTAAATAATTAGTCGGAAGCATCATACCTTCATCTGAAACTGGTAGGTTCATTTTAACCGTTTTTGTGGATCCTTACTTTTCGATGATTCTTTCATTTTTGTGTTTTTTCTTTGATTTTAACGGTTAAAAGCGGTTGATTTTAAATTTTTATGGCATTTTTTTAATTTTGGTTAGAGAGAGAAAGTGCAGATTTTGTTGATAGGGAATTTGGGAAAGTGAAAGGTCTAGGGTGGGAGAGTTGGTGGGGTAAGTTCTTTGAATTCAGGAAAGTGGTCCCTCGTGTTTTATTATTAAAAGATGTCTTTTTGATCCAATGGCCCATATGCATCAATTAGTATGTAGTGGATTGTCAGTATCCAAAATAAAGAGCCTCTATAGTATAGATATTTGTTTTTATTGTAATCATTTTGATAATATATGTATCTTTTCATTTACCTCCATATCAAGTTTCATATTCCCTACTTATTCCTGAAAAATTTTGAATTCCCTCCAACTTTTATTGATTCCACCCCAACTTCACCCACTCATCTCAACCTACCACTCTCTGTAATTCAAAACCCCAACAACAATAATTTCTACGCTAATTAACAAGATTATACCAAGTTATCCTTTTATTTTGACAACATTGATATCATATCAATATAGTGTTAAATGAAGTTATTGTCCTATGGATATGTTTCTTGTATGGTAAATCTTATCTTATGAATCTATTATCTTTATATTTGATATCATTATTTAATCGCGTTTATGTTTTGTACACCGTATGACCCGAACTTATCGGTATATAGTCTTACAAAGGGGTACCACGTTTCTCTTTGTCTAGGCTACCATTTTGATTTATTAAGTTTATTATTCCTAGAATGTTATTATATCTCGTTTGATGTTTATGAGATTAGGCCTAAAGTATTTTTTAGAATTTAAAAACCGTGCATTTATCATGTCCAATAAGTGTTTGGTGTAATTCACGAACCAAGTTATTACCATATAAGTTTGTTCTTGTAGATTATCGACTTGAAAGGGGATATATTTTTTTGTTTTATTGAAGAGAAGTGATGAGTGTGTAAATACTCATCATTTTTGGTCAAATCTGAACTGCAAAACATTTAAAAACGCTCAGAAATGCATCAAAATACTGAAAATATCTCAAAATTGCATTTTATATGTTTCAGATGCAAAATGTTTAAAATCGGATGAAAAATGAGCTAAGTTTGCATAATTGGCGGTTTAGGTCCCCAACTTTCAAAATGGCAACTTTAGTCCTTGGAATTTCAAAGAGTGAAATTTACCGGACCTTTAAATTGGAAAATTAACATTTTTAGTCCTTTGGTAATTGGAACTTGTCAAATTTGGTCCTTATAATAATTTTTGGAAAATTACGCTTTTGGTCCTTTGAGTTTCAAAAATGACAGGTTTGGTCCTTGGAATATTAGAGATTTGCAAGTTTGATCCTTGGATTATTGGAAATGGTCAAGTTTAACCCTTAGGTATAATTTGAGAATGTTCATTATTGGTCCTTGAAATTCAGGTTTGGCATGTTTAGTCCCTAAATATTAAATGGATTCAATGACTAATCCTAAATCCAAACCGGATCCCAAACTATCCCAAGCCCATGGTCCAATAATAAAACCCAAGCCCATCTCCCAACCCGGTCCTAACCCGCTACCTAATATCACTACCCACGGTTTAAAATAAAACCACCAATCCTTTATCTTCCTCACCCCCTCTGCAAACTCGCATAACAACTCTCCATCTCCATACCTCCACATCACCAAGCCACACCCTTATCACTCCACCTCAAACAACCAAACAAAACAATTAATGCTTCCTTCCCTTTGCACTCAAACACACTTTGAGTTGTTAAATTCATTTTCAGCCAAACTCATCAATGGCCATTATCATCTCAAGTCATCCAATGGTCCCAAATGCAAGTGGGAAATGCTCGGGAGAGAGAAGACCTTTTGTAAAAAGCCGAGAGAAGTGAGTCAGTCTTTAGTTAGTTTTTAGTTTTAATTTAAGTTTTCCAGTTTTAGTCTAATTTCTCATGTATTAGAGAAACTTGGATCCTTTTATTTCTTGTCATTTTTAAGTATTTTCAAGTAGTTAATTTAATTGTAATCTCATAATTGTAACCCTCTTTCATTAATGCAAATTTACGTTTAAATTCTCTCTCAAGTTAAATTGTTGTTAAATTGTTTATTTACAATAAGCTTACATAGCTTTACAAGCTTATGTTAGCTTATTTGTTTGTCGGCTTATCTACCAAGGTTTGTGAGAATAGTCAACATAAGTATAAGTTAGTCAACTTTCAAAAGTCAAAGAAGATTTCAGTTTAATTCTGTTCTAAAATGTTTTATTGGTTGAATTCAGTGGTTTTAAGTCATTTTAGTCAAGTTTCGATTAATCGTTTTGTTAAAATGCATTTTAGTATCCTAAAGGGGTGTTTGGTATTAAGGGTGATCCATGGTTAAAGTGGTTTTTACCTTTGACTTTGATTAGTCAAACCATTTTAGTGCATTTGAGTTAGTTTTGTGTTGGGGAAAGCTTTACAACTCCGCGAGTTTAGAGTTTCACTTTGATTTCAAAATTTTTATTTTTGTCAGAGTTTATTTCAAGTAGTTTGGTCAAGTCTTTTTATGATAAAAATTATAAAAAAAAAATCACTAGTTTGCTAGCTTGTTTATCTTGGGTCAAAGAAAATTGAAAAAATATTTTGAGGTTAATAAGTCGTCATTGGGTCCAAAGTGGGTGGGTGGCCAACCCTCTTTTGCTCTATGGCCTGCAAGTCCCAACCAAGGCTTTTGCAACTTATTAACAAGTTGTAGACGCCTTATTCAAGTGGGATAATAGGGGCAAAAGTGAACCAGTTCAGTGGATTTCAAGTGCCCACAAGCTCAAGCTCTCACTCACTTCATAGCTTATTCAAGATAAGCCCAATTGGACCCCTCAGGTCCCTTTGTTTGAATAGCACCAACAAAGTCACTCAAGTTCTTTTTGTTCTAGCTTATCTAGTGCTTATTAGGACTTCTGCTGGTTGATTAGTATATTTAGAATATAGTAGGTTAGTTCTCAGTTTATTATGTGCTTATTCATGCTTTTCCCTTGGCTTATTTTAGCTTAATTGCTTATTCTCCATTATTCTTAGTTTTTAGGATCCCCTTAGCTTGTTCTCATAGCCAACTGCTTATTCCCTTATTTTCTTTAGCTTATTTAACTTGTATTCAGCTTAGTTTACTTGGTCCTAGCTTATTTAACCTTGTGTTGCTTATTTTTCCTTTAAAACTGCTTATTTGTGTGCTTACTGGTTGTTTGGTTGTTCATGCACAAAAACAACAATAAGCCCTTCATACAACTTATTTGTTAAGTTTCATAGAAAAAGTTTTCACAATAATTGCTTATTTCATTTTTCTTCACAAGTTCCAAAAGAAAATTTCAAAAAAAATAAATAAATAAAGAGCAAAAAGGGTGGGAGGCTGTTCGAACCGAGACCTCCCAACCTTTGAGAGTGATATAGGTGTACCTGTATGCCATTAAGCCTTGGGTCTTTCTTGGTTTTTATTTGCACTGCGTTTAATTGTATATAAGGTAGTTTGCTAAGTTATAGCTTGTTAGCTTATTTGATTTTTAACAGCTTATTTGTAGAAGCCGCATACACCCATTTTATTTTTCATAGGTCCGTGAGATCATCAAGTATTTTTACAAGAAGTTTCAGATTTTTCTAAATTGTTTTAGTACTTTTTTTATCATTTAATTAGTCTAAAATAGTATTTAATTCATAATAAAAAATTATAAAAGTCTAAAAAATATAAATCTTTTTTCTAAAATTTTCTTTTTGTCATATAGTAAGTAAGAAAATTGTTTTTACACTCATAGGACTTTTATTTCATAAATTTTACGTTTTTTACTTTGCGGCTGCCGTAATTTTTACATATAACATGCGTTTTCATTCTAGGTCGTTTTTAGGTAATTTAGGTTTACGTTTTAATTAAAATAGTTTATTTAAGTTATTTTGTTTTATAAATCAAGAAAAACCTTATTTTAAAAATAGTGATAGCGTTTATTTAATATAATTTATCTTGTTAATTTTCTTTAATTTGCATTTAAGCCCCTGTAATTTATAAACTTTTTCTTTAAGTATAATCAATCACAATCCTTTTCCCTTCAAATTCTCGATCACTATTCGCTTTGATTATTCTCGCACGGCTCGTTGAGACATAACGACACAGGGAAACACTATACTCTCGGACTTCATTGCATTTGGTTCGCGGTTGTCGCTTGAAGTTTGTTAGGTTGACCATTCACAAGTGATCACTCGTGTGATAAAACTTGCGGTTGAGAACCGATCAAATTTTAAGCCGCTGCGGTAGCTAATTATCTTAGGCTTAGCAGATTAGTGATTTGAATATTCACTCTTTGTTCATACCATCTATCTATATCTATATATATTTTCTTATAAAAAACCCAAAAACATCTTAAAACATATAAAACACACAAATATTTTTCTTTTGTTTCTACATATATATAAAATCAAAAACCCAAAAGATTTTCTTTTCTTATTTACAAAATGTTTATCAAAATTCAAAAATATCCATCACCCTTGTTGGAATCACTCCTAAACAAGTATTTCAAGTATTTATATTTCATATGTAATAGGTAGCTTTATTATGGCCTTTATGTTTGTTTAAGGTCAAGCTTATGTAGAAGGCCCATAAGCTTAGGCCCAAGCCCATATAAGAAAGGATGGGAACTAGGAGTGTTGCCCTAGCTTCCCTCCTATAAATAATCTTGTAAACCCTCATTTGAGGGTTGGTTGTTCAAGTTATTCTCTTCACATACACTCTTTCTTAAACCGTATTATTGTTAACATGTGTTTGTGTGTGTAGCTTGTTCATCTGCCTTCATCTCTTTCTCTATAACTTGTGTTTGTAAAACTAGTGACCTAACAGTGGTATCAATCGCCAAATAGTTGGGTGTACTCGTTTGTTTTTGAAGTTTTTGATTTTGGGTCTACTTGCGTAAGGTTAACGCATTCTTTAGCTCTTTTAAAAACTTGTTTTTTGCACTTTTTAATCCAAGATTCTTGTACTTTCAACGTTTTAAGGTGTTAAAATACTTATTTTTGGCAAAAAGTTTCAAACTTTATGCGTGGATCATTGTTTTTGAGCTAGTTTCTATTCGTGGTGTATTTCTCATAAGCTGTTTTGAGTGCTTTGGATCATCAAGTTTCACACTTTTGTGTTATTTTGGTGGTATTGAAGCTATTTCATCACACAAAACTGGTTTAGAAACAACTTTGGGCAAAATCAAAATTACGAGTAATCCTACGCGTATCAAAACCCTAAAATTACGCGTAAGATTTTTCCTTGGTTTGATCTTCATTTTCTGGTTTATTCCGTGTTTTCTTACTTGGATAAGTCTGAAAATACGTCGGCATTGGATATCTTTTGCCTTTGTGAAGTGTAAAAGATCATTTGGGCAAAAACCCTAAAATTACGCATAAGCATAAGCTTACGCGTAGAAATCTTACGCATAAGATTCACTTCTGGCGTAAACTTAGGTCTACGCATAAGGTAATCCTACGCCTAACTTTCTACGCCTAACTTTTGTCTACGCATAACTTTAGTGCTTTTATCCTACTTACGCGTAAGCTAAAACCTACGCGTAACTCCTCATTGTTACGCGTAACTTTTGGTGTTTTTACGCATAAGTGCTACTTGGTTCTTGTCTTTTCTATGCCTAAGGACACTTCATCAACAAAGGTTCATTCGACTACAAAGATCCAATTTTACCACACAAGTTCTTCAACATGTCACAACCACCATACTCTAACTACTTCCCTTACACTTATCCTCAACGAAAACAACAACTAAGTCCACTACATCAACAATGGAATCAACAACAAGCAATTTATCAACAACAATTTAATCAACAACATACTCCACAACTTGCTGCAAATCCACAACCTCAAATGGTTCAACCACCACCAAGTCTTCAAGTTCAACCGTACACAAATGAATTCAATCAATATCCATCAAGGAACACTATGAAGGAACCCACTTGGTTTGCAAAGATGTGTGAAGCTTTAAGCAGCCAACAATCAATTCATGAGGCTAGTTCACTTGATAGACCTCAATGCTCACTCCGAAACTACGATCAATGGGTGATAAGGTTCTTTAGGTTTTGTGATCTAAAGAAGCCACATGGAAAGTTCTTAAAGAAGGTTATCTTAGAAGGTCCATTTGAGATGCCTACTATCATTGTACCGGAGATCCAAATGCCATTCCACCAAGAGATGAACAAACGAACATTGCTACTTATTTGCGGACTTGAATCCTCAAGAACTTCTACACTATGAAGCTGATGAGCTTGCAATGGAATACATCCTCTTAGGATTACCAAACCCAATTCTTTGTAGTGTTGATGCTCAAAAGCTGCGAGAAAATGTGGGATCACATTAGTCTTCTTATGGAAGGATCTGTACTCAATCACGAAGATTTGGAATCCAAAATTTACTTGGCTTATGAACACTTCATGATTGAACACGGAGAGACACTAGAGTCTTATCATCACCGATTTTCCGACATCATCAATGATTTGGATAAACACAACATCATCATGCCAAGAATTGCGGTGAATACTAAGTTCCTAAGTAGTCTTGGTTCTGAATGGGAGAAGTATGTCATTTTTCTCCGTCAAGCGAAGAACATGCATCATTCTACCTACGGATTGTTGTACGATTACTTGAAACCTCATGAAAAGGAAGTTGATAGGGAAAGGATTCTCCGTGCTCAAATTGCTCCACCAACACATCCGTAAAATCAACAACTTGCCTTATATGCTCAAAGCGTTATTCTCCTCAACCGGCAACTCAACCAAACTGCTTCAATCACATCACATGATCCTTCACAACCTCAACCTCAACAAACTCAATTGGTTCCATACAACAACAATGCTCAAGCATATGTCGTGAAGCTAATGAGGAATCGATCCGTTGAAGCATTGCAACAAGGATTTGCTATGATTGCTAATGCCTTTAGCCGTTATACCAACAAATCCAACAATCGCATTCGCTCCTCATCTAATACAAGGAATCAAGCTGTTTGAACAATGGCGAGTTGAAGTTCGAATCGTAGTTATGGTCGTCAGATGGGCGGTGGTCAAGGGTTTAATGCTTTGGGTAGGAATAACAATCGAGCTCAAGTGGTGGAGCAGGAAATGCTCGAATGGGTTGAATGGTCTTGATGCTACAAGCGCAATGAGAAGGGACACCTGGCTAATGCATGCCCAAAGCCAAGGACTAAGGGTAGTGCTTATTTCAAAGAGGCTCTTCTTTTGGCTCTTAAGGATGAAGGTGGTGGAACTCTCACAGACAAAGAAACGAGCTTTATGGCAAATCTTGACTCGGATGATGATATGGAGGACTTGCGGGCCAATGCAGCTGTTATGTTGATGGCTAATATGCAGGCGTTACACATGAGTGACACAGACCCAGTGTATGACACGATGGCTTGTCTCGTACCGAACAAACCATATTTATCTCCGATCTCATATCTCCGCCAACATCTGAATCCGGCAAGGCTCAGAATGTTCAAAATGAGTCATCCACATCTCATTCCGGCGATTTTCAACTAGACCCCGTAGTTATATTTGACGATCAAGATGACCAAGCGGTTTCCCTTGATAATCAAATTGACTCCGTGGTTATACTTGAGGATCTCGGTAATGATCATGTTGAGACTCACGTTGAACACGCCGAACTTTGCCTCATCCAGATTTTGCTCGTTTAATACAAGACCAACAAACCATAGTGGAAACATGTCATGCCATTAATCAGACTTGAAAAGTAAAATGCAGTTGTTAACAAGGATTTTGAATGTTTACAAAAGCAACTCAACTTTTCAAAACTCAAGAAAAACGTGAAAACGGTTTTGAAGCAGCTTTGCCAAATCTTATCAAAACGAAAAATATTTAGACGTGATGCTGTGATCTAGCCGCCTTATGCTTTGTACGAAATAGAACAATTTGAAACATGAACATAAAAAGCAAATTAACGCACTCTCACCTTGGAAAATCAAAAAGCTAAAAGTTGTTAACTTGTCAAAAACAGTTCTCTGCATACAAAAAGCATTCAACGAAGCGAATAGATGATCATCTTGAAGAAATCATCGGCTTGCAAAACAAACTTAAAGAGTTTAAAACTGTTGTTTACAAACATGGCGAGTCGGTCACGACCATTGAAAAGTTTACTTTAAAACCAAATCCAAATGGATATGGACCCGAATCTTCGCGATTACAAACCTAAGCTTTCAACCAAAGCATTCAAACCAAATCCACGAGTTTCGGTGCAGAATATAAAATTGATAATTACTTTATGAATGTTGTTGAATATCATCGTCAAGAGGAATTAGATGCAGAAGACGAGTCGATCAAAATTAAAAACTGTTGTTTACAACAAACCTTTTAATTATTCAAAAGCGGTCACTTTCGTCACACCAACGGATTCTTCTAACACACCAAAAGTTATCATCAAAACACCCGAGTCTTCTAATGTTAATCCCCAACCAGATTATGCACAAATTTATGGTCCTTTACCTTCTATCAGTGAAGTAAATTTCAAAACCGAAAATCGAAAAATTCTTAGATATTTTGACATTTTCATGGTGACCTCAAAATTTTACAACATGAGATAGAATATCGTTCTGAAATCAAAATTGATCATTTTCAATCACCTCTGGCGCGAGAACAAAGAGACATTTTTAGAAAAATCTTTTACCAAATGTTAAAAATTTGAAAAGTTGTGCATTGTCTTGGGAAAAGGACTTTCATAAGGAACTTGGGTCATGAAGGTCGTTTCGAGAAAAGCGAAACATCTATTTCAAACACTAAGCGTAAAAAGAAAATGTTGCGAAAAGATGTTGATCGACTCTTGGAAGATGTCATCAATGTGATGTTCAAAATGTTGTGTTATTGAATTCTTTGTCATATGCATTTGATAATATCTCTGCGATCTGTTGCTGTTTACGTGGTAAATGTTGAGAACAACGATAATGTGCTTGGTCGAGTCCTTAACAGTTGAAAACAAGCGATTGTCAAACGAACTTTCAAATGCAATACGTCGTCTTAATTGGTGTCAAAAGATATTCACGATCAACAACTTGCTTTTCAACACAAAATCAACGATTCGCGTGCAAAACCTTACGATTCTAAAATTGAGCAATTTGGATGATCAAAGCGTGTCTTTCAAGTGTCAAATCTCAAAATATGAACAAGAACTTGTAAAAGTTAAAAAGGAATATGGTGTCATATTTGATTTACTCAAAAGACTCGTGATGAAGCATCAAATGAACTTGATCATTATCTTGCACACACTAAAGAAGTTATGCATTTTGTTGGAAATGTTCGATTCGAAAATCAAGATCGATTCACACTATCATCAAGTTAAGAGGAATGTTAGGAAAGTATGAACAACTTCGCCAACAATCATTAAGAGATTAGCCCCGTAACACTTAGTACTCATGCACCTAGAATCTCTACTGCCAAATCACAAGTAGCAAACGTGCTTCCTTCTCTTGAAAGCAGGAATAGTTGAGCCTTTTCCAAGCGTCCGCACTTCACGACCTAGGAGCACTCAATTGAAGAATAGGAAGTTGCGACCTAAGAAAAGATCAATCAAGAATGCTAAAGTAGAAGAACACCCTAGGACTATGAATAAGACTCACGTTGATTCCACTATAGATATATGCGTCGGCAAATGTAATAGAAATAGTGATGTAACGAATGCTAAACCGTTAAGTACTTTTGATATTGATCGATGCACCTTGTGTTATTTGTGGTAAAAGTATGAATTCCGATTGCCATGATAAATGTGTTGCTAAAGCTATCATCTCTCGTTTAAGGAATCCTAAGAACCGAATACCTCTAGGCCCACTAATCTTTCTAAGTCTGTGCTTGGTAGACCGCCATCTTTAGATTCTAAGAAACGCTTTGCTGTCCCTGTAGCTCAGTTTCACCTCCTAGGAATGTAGTACCACCTAGTGAATTCACTAAGACTAAAGCAAAGAGTAGTTATAGATGGGAGAAATGGATATATAACACACTAGGATTTAAGTGGATACCTAAAGCTATTGATGTGTGTATATCTACTATAGCTGCTATGGAACCCTCTAACATTTCGGGTTCCACATCTACTTCTATTCCATCTCGTGTCGATGTTGTAATGCGGTGTCTGAGATCATTCTCTGGATTGTTGATAGCGGATGTTCCGACACATGACAGCAATCTTAAAGCTGTTATCAAACTTTATTGCAAAGTTCATTGGCCTTTGTCGGGTTAGGGAATGATCACTTAGCGCAGCTATCATGGGCTACGGAGACTATGTCAATGGGAACATCGAAATTAGCGGGGTTTACTATGTGGAAGGCCTCGGTCACAACTGTTTTGATAGGTCAATTTTGTGATGGAGATTTGGAGGTTGCTTTCAGGGAGAAAACTTGTTTCATTCGTGATCTACATGGAAATGACCTTATGTATGCGGCTCGCGTAATTCTAGTCTCTACACTATCTCTATGCAAGACATGGTTGCTTCCTCTCCCATTTGCTTACTTTCTAAGGCAACATCAACAAGATCCTGGCTATGGCACCGTCGTCTCTCACATCTAAACTTTCAAACCATCACCAACCTTGTTCGACACAAACTAGTTGAAGGACTCCCACGATTCCGGTATTCAAAAGATCACCTTTGCTCGGCTTGTGAACAAGGGAAAAGCACTCGTGCTCATTTTCCTTCAAAGGTGGAACCGACTCTCGGCATGTGCTTCATCTTCTTCACATGGATTTGTGTGGCCCGATGCGCGTGCAAACGATCAATGGCAAGCGCTACATCTTAGTAATTGTTGATGACTACTCACGATGGACTTGGGTCTACTTTCTTCGTAGCAAAGACCAAGCTCCACAAATGATCATCACCTTTCTCACAAAATACAGTTCAGCTCCCAACACCGTCGAGAATCATCGAAGCAGACAAAGGAACTGAATTTGTTAACAAAACCCTTCGTGAATTCTATGAGAAAGTGGGAATTCAACATCAAACATCTATTGCACGTACACACGAACAAAGCGGAGTTGTTGAAAGCGAAACCGAACGTTAGTGGAAGCTGCAAGAACAATGTTAATCAATGCTAAACTTCCAGTTACTTATGGGCGAAAGTTGTATCTCTGCATGCTATACTCAAAACCGTTCTATGATCACCAAACGTCACAACAAAACACCTTTCGAGCTTGTCCACAACTATAAACCGAATCTCAAACACTTTCATGTATTTGGATCCCTTTGCTATCCGAATAATGATCGTGATGATTTTGGAAAGCTCAAAGCCAAAGCCGACATTGGAGTCTTTATTGGATCTTGTGATAATTCTAAAGGTTTCGAATCGGAATCGTCGAACAAAGGAGGTAATGGAAGCGATTCATGCTCATTTCGATGAACTTACGCGATATGGCTTACGAGTATAACGGCTTAGAACCGGTCACAACCGTTTAAACTTCCCTCAACCCCATCATCACCAAGAAAGCCCTCGCTACTTCGTCAACAAATGGAAAGGTTATTTGCTCCTCTGTTCGTGGCGATATTGATGAGCGTGCTCCAGTGTATCCGTTGTTTCCGCTGCATTTTAACAACGATAATATTCCTATACACGATACACCTGCTACAACAACTCGTTGAAGATGCACCTACACGAGTTGACTCCAACACAACAGTTGAACACACCGCTTCCAACAATGATGAACCAGTGATGATATTCGAATGAAATACCCCACCTGCAGATTTTGATCCAAATGCGTTCTTCAATCCGTTTGCTAATGAGACTTGCACCGGGATGTCGCGGAATCTTCAACAAACCATTTGAATCCTCGGAATCTGCACAATGTATACCAACATCAACCCTCCACACATAGATGGACAAAGACCATCCTCTGGAAAACATTATTGGCAACCCAAATCAACCATGTCGTTCGAGCGACAAGCGTCTTCACACGGGCGGTGAACATTGCATTTATGCACTGTCAGCAATCTGAACCTAAAACATCAAAGCGCAATGACAAAAGACAGCTGGATTGAATCCATGCAAGAAGAACTCAACCAATTCAAACGTCTTGAAGTATGGGGACTGGTTGAAAGACCAACAAGGGTCTACGTCATTGGTCTAAAATGGGTTTGGAAAAACAAATTGGATCTTTGAAGGGAACGTCATCCGAAACAAGTCACGTCTAGTTGCTAAGGGTTATCGTCGGGAAGAGGGAATAGACTTTGAAGAATCTTTTGCTCCGGTTGCTCGTCTTGAGGCTGTTCGGATATTTCTTACATTCGCGGCTCATATGAATATGACGGTCTATCAGATGGATGTCAAAACGGCGTTTCTCAAAGGACAACTTAAAGAAGCGGTCTATGTCACCAACCGGATGGATTCGTTGATCACGAGTTCGAACCATGTTTACAAACTGAACAAAGCTCTTTATGGTCTCAAACAAGCCCCTCGGGCATGGTGCGATAAGCTATCATCTTTCCTCATTGCCAATAATTTCACCAAAGGCTCGGTTGACCCAACTCTTTTTATACAATATCACGGGCACATATCTTAATTGTTCAAATTTACGTGGATGACATCATTTTTGGGTCTACACATAAAAAGTTTTCAACGCTTTTGCAAAACTAATGAAGAAAAATTTTGAAATGTCCATGATGGGTGAACTTACGTTCTTTCTAGGACTGCAAGTTCATCAATCACCCGTGGTATTTTCTTGAGTCAGTCCAAATATGCCCTTGAATTGTTAAACAAATTTGGAATGAAAACCTGTGACACCTATGCCACACCAATGGCTCATACCAAGAAGCTAGGCGCTGATTTACATGGGAAATTGGTGGACCCTACAAAATACCGTAGTATTATTGGGTCTCTCAAGTATCTAACAGCTAGCGGACACGATATTGTCTTTGCCGTTTATCTATGCTCCGTTATCGGTCGCGACCAACTGAAACCCACCTCTTCGAGGCTAAAAGAATCCTCCGATACATCAAGGGAACCATTAACTTGGGGATCTTGGTATCCGAAGGATTCTGGTTTTGAACTAATCGCTTTTGGGCCAGACGACCACGCGGGATGCTTAGACTCAGGAAAAGTACTTCGGGGAGCTTTACAATTTCTTGGTGATAAGCGGTGTCTTGGCAATCAAAGAAGCGAGATTGTACATCGTTGTCATCAACGAGCGAAGAATATGTAGCCATGTCCGCATGTTGTGCTCAAGTCATATGGATGAGAACACAACTCAAAGATTATGGTTACGTATTTGGGAATCCCGATGTCTGCGACAATCGGAGTGCCATTGCGATCTCGTGCAACTCCGTTCAGCACTCGAAATCAAAGCACATCGATCTTCGTTATCATTTCATCAAGGACACGTGGAGCAGGTACCGTTGAATATACTTTGTGGGTACTGAATACCAATTGGCAGATCTTCTCACCAAAGCCTTGCCTCCCGCTAGGTTTAATGAGTTGGTCCACCGGATTGGTATGAGGTGTTTGACTCAAGAGGAATTGGATGACCTCTTAAAACAGTCTTAAAAACCTGTCAAACACCAAAACATCTTTTGTAAATAAATTTTCAAAAACAAAATACAAAAATATAAAACCGATAAAACAAAAAATATTCTTCTAATCTAATTTTCTTTCAACATTGCAAGTACATTTCTTCCGTCAACACTTTAATCTTTCAAAATTCAGTATTTTTCGATCAAGTGTTGAGGGGGAGAAAATAAACTTTAACTGCTTCAAAACATCTGTGTACTTGCATGTTATCATATCTCGGTTGATTCTTTTACAAATGGTGGTACATTTTCTGGTTCAAAGACACTCCTCGGACTTAAATTAATAACCTTTCATTATTTTCTCAAGTCGAGGGGGAGTGTCATCATGTTTCTTTCCTAAAATCTTTGTTTGGTAACCAAAATGGAAGTTAAAAGGCTTTGTTTGAAAAAGGAAAAGGTGAAGGGACCAAAACTGTCCAAAACCTTAAATATTTTAATAAAAACATCCTCCACCTAACATTTCACTTCTCATTTATTACTCAAAACCTAACACATCCTACGCCTAAAATCGTTCGTCAAACCGTGTTTAAGATCATCAATTTGTAAGTGATTTCATGTTCCTAACAAGATTCTAAACAATGGTTTTGAATTTCACTGAATCCAACGGTTAAAACATCGTGTAATCTTGATTGAGTGTTCTACTGCGTAAGCGTATGAACACACAATCAAGAATGGGTGTTTATGGTTAAAAGGAATGTGTCAAAATGTTTTAACAACATCTATGATATCATTTCTAAGCTCAAAACAAACCCAGTTACACGAATTAATGATTTTGAATATTAGGTTTATGTAAGTCGAATTGGGTATTTTTGAATGTGAAGTGTTTTGGTCAAAAGATTGTTGGTTTATGCTCTTTGTTGTTGAATTGATGATTTCCAAGGTTTCTAACCACCCGAAACAATTGGCTAACAATTTGAAATTAGGGTTTAATGTTCATGACTTTTGGGTATTTTTGATTCTCAGCAAACTAAGTGTTATAACTTGGCCTATAGACTCTCAACATATCTTAGAACTACCAGAATCAGTTTTATGCATATTCCATGGCTAGATCTCATACGCGTAGAATTAGGGTTTAGTCTACGCGTAAGATTTTCTACGCGTAACTGACAAACTGTCCAAATTGTGTTTTGATCTGTCATAAAATGAATGTTATGTGTTAAACATTGATGATATGATGCTTTATTTCAGGCTTGCTACACTTAATATTCAGAATCAAGGTTGTTGTTACTCTACGCATAAGGATCACCTTACGCGTAGCTTGTTATGCGTAAGATTAGTCTTACGCGTAGCTTCTACGCATAAGGTTCTACATATGGGACTACGCGTATCTTGTGAAGGATATGCGTGCGATGACCTCTACGCATAAGGTCAACTCTTACGAGTAACCTTACACGTAAGGTTAATATATACCTACGCATAAACTCTACACATAAGGTCTCCTTTCCTACGCGTAACACTTCTTACAGCGTAAGTTAGATTCTACTGCGTAAGTTTACGCCTACGCATATATCATTCCTGTCTACGCATAACTTTACCAATCCTACATAAGCCTGATCACACCTTCGTTATGAATTGTTACGTGTACAAACTTGTAAATAAACTAATCATATCATCACACGAATCCAAAATGTCACTAATAAACTTAAATCGTTTGATATTTTGTGAACAATAAGTGATAAAATAAACTTTAAAACTTAAAGTTAACTAACTCACGAAACATTTCACTACGTCATTGAACTATTGAACATACAAGTGACTTAGGACTCGTAACAATCATTGACACATTCAATAACTAGACAATAAGACCTTCGTTGACTAACATTATGTCTTTCGATATGTTGGTTCTTTTGGCTAATGTTATTTCAGATCACAGACATGGTGAACAAATGAATGTGGATGCACCGAAGTTCTCTCCATTGCTGATATCTATCCTCATGGCTATCCAATGAAGATAGGAAAGAACAATCTCCGTGTTGACTTTGACACCCTCACTTGCTCTGAATCTTCGTGTTTAATTGCTATTGAAATTTTGAGGACTCATCCGTATCGTAACATGCTTTCACACTCTGCAACTGTTCACGAGATCTACATCCAACAGCTTCGGAACACTATGGAAAGGGTCAAAGGACAAAGCTGTGGACGGTGACTCTGAATCACAAACAAGTCACCATTACACCTGCAGACTTAAGGGCCGTTCTCCTAATTCCTGATGTCGATCCAACCAAACTATATGCCACACCTACTGAAGAGCTCACTCTCCAATTCTTAATCAATATCGGTTATGACGAGGCTACAGAAGTAATCACCAAGCATTCTCACGTAGAGCTTAAGAGTATTCCTCAACCACGGAGAACTCTCTACATGATCATCACCAAGTCTGTTTCGGTCGTGTGGCTATGAGCACCCTAAGCTCATGGAACTGCAAATATTCTGGGCATTGGTCAACAAGAAACACATCGCTATCGAAGCTCCGATTTGGGATGACATGATGTCATTTCTCAACAAACTTGGCTCAAAGATTCCCTACATCAGATATACTAAATTGTTGATCCAGAGAGCACTTGGACTTCATCCCGACATTCCCAAGAGGCTCAATGACCCCAACAATCACGACATGTTGACGGAACCCATTCTATCTGGTAGAATCAAGGAAACGTCTACAAAGAAACAAGGTGTGGTCTTTGCCAGATTTCCTTCTAACGAAGATGTCGAAAGCTCGAATCGCATACAAAAGGTATCTGGAAGCAGTCAGACAAGGCAAAGTTGGTCATCTCGACGAAAAATCTTCAGGAACACCTGTAAGGAGAACCAAAAGAGGAAGTGCGAGGAAATACGGCAAGTACCTGTGAGTCAAAGGAAGTTTCCCAAGAGGAACCCTCCTTCAAAGAGGATTGTTCCATCTAAGGAAGCTGCTCTCATCCCAATTCCCAAACCCTGAACCGCAAGAAAGCTTGTGGACGAAAGCTCAAGGATCTGAAACGATGAAGAGATTACCTACTCTGAATCCGCAAGTAACACCTCCTCCAGCAGACTAAACCTCCAAGTCCAATAGTGAACATGGCAAAGGAAAGACTCCTCGTACTTGAGTCATATGATGAAAGCTCGAGAAGAAGAAGAAGAGCTACTGGATCAATCCTACAGGAAGAAGTTTAAATTAGTTAGACAAATTCAAAAAGTTGAAGAATTTGCAAAAGATCAAATGGGTGGCCCCGGAGGATCGAGTGGTGTTGTCCACTCTTCACCAGGTCCCGATGCGGTTAATCAACCCGATAAGGGATCTGGTGCCACCACTCTTGTGCAACAACAAACGCTTGTGAAGGAGTCTACTGATTTTAACTTTGAGGAACCGAGAAAAAGAATAAGACCGAGAAAGAGAAAACTGATGAAGAAGCTAAGGAACAGACGGAAGAAAAGGCTAAATCTGGACATGATGACGAAGAAGATTATGATGACTTTCTTCTCAAAAGTCCAACTCGTTCCAAGGAGGATACTTCTGCACCTCCAAAGGACCCCGAATCTCCTCATGTCCCTTCCTCATCAGACTCTTCATCTCACTCATCACCACCACCATCAAAAAGATCAACAAAATCATCATCCAAATCTGTGAAGAAACCACCTAAATCTTGGATTTCTCAGACTCATGAAAGAATTGTGAAAGCTGTCCAACAAGTCAGAAAGAAGGACATACTTTATAGAAAACTGAATTGGTTTGCTGACCAAATTCAGTACTTAAATGATGAGAAAGACAAGATGCAGAAAGAAAGGGAATTTGTTCAGAAGTTCATGAAGAGTCATCGTAAAGAGGAACTGAACGAGATGATCGAAGGTTACACTAACAAGTACCTTCAGGATATCGTTCCTAAAGTCCAAAAGGAACCGGAGAAGGACAGCAAGAGATCATACCCACAAGTTTCTTCTCGACACTGTCCCCGGTGTGACTAGAGAAATATTTTCCCGACAACTCACCCCTAACATCGTAGCATTGGTTAAAAATACAATGGCCAAATAAGCTGATCTCTCTGAATCTGAGTTAATCGCTAAACTTGTGATGCAAATGTCAAAGCGATCTGAACGCGTTTACTCGGATGAAGCTAAATTTTTCGAAAATCTACTTGATTTTCAACTCGGATCATCATGCAAGGAGTCAGCCGATCAACCCAAACGACCAAGAGATGACGATGATAAGGATAAGGACTCGCACCTAAACGTCGAAGCGATGCGGTAAATCTACCTCTATGCCACCTCCTCCACCACGGACTTCTTCTCAACAAAGTCTCCTCCACCTCGGTCTTCTACTGATAAACCTCGGGACGATTCCGAGTTACCACCCCCTGACTCATAAAAAGCGGTGATTACTTTGAGTATACGGGTGGTGACGATGAAGAGGTCCTTGAGCCCCGACAACAAGATGAACAGGACTATGGATTCTCCGAGGCTGACTTTGAGAACTTGTCCCTCAACGACATCGAAGACTTGTACCTTGCCAAAGTCGGTCGATGAGACAATTCTCTGAAGTTCAACGTGAATTTATCAAGTCAGTTCTCATCTTCATTAGACGCATCGTGATCAAAGAACGTGTTGAAGATATCCAGATGGCTGTTGAATCTTATCAGAGGCGTGTCAACCTCACTCCTCCAACGCTTACTCTTCCCGATCTCAACCAGCTATCTCAATATACACTCATCAGCAAACCTTTCGGCGTTGTTTACCATAGTGAACTTCAAAGAAACTACTTAATGGCGTGTAGTGAGCTCCACAAATTCGGGGATCATACCTTGAAGCTGGTTAGGGATGGATTGGCGTACAGGTTGAAGGATATACGCCTGAAAGTTGGGTCTCCTAAGCGCTGGAATTCTCAGGAAAGGAGGGATGTGAGAAGGATCATCACCATGATTGATGAGCGGTTGTTCGAGAAGGGATCAGATTCAGACGATTGGAGAGCTATGTTGGTGGTCGACCCAGGAGAAACATCACCGCTTTCAACGCTGCAATGCGCACTCACAGGAACATCACTTTGCACTTCGGTACCCCTTGAATTGTTTCCTTCATATAATTTTGGATGTGTGATTTAATATGTCAATGGCTTGTGCACACATAACAGTGTACAACCCGTAATTGTCAAGAAAGGACCCCGTAGTGTACTGCCACAATCCTTATAAAAGGAGCGAAAGCTTCTTATTTTTGAGTAAAACCTATCAAACCTTTCATTTTTCAAGGTTTTGCTCAACAGAACAAGTACTTCCCATATGATTTTCAAAACCTCAACCGTTTATATCACTAGTTGAGGGGGAGTATTTGTATTAAAACTTTGTTCACAAATTGTTCATAGTGGTCATCTTCCGCAACACTTTCGAAATGGTCATATTTATTCTCAAACGTTCAAAAATAACATTTTATATGCCATTTTTGAGGGGAGAAAATTGTGTGATAAGAAATATGTTGTACAAAATGCAAATGAATCTGTGTACCTCGGACTTAACCAACGAATTGACGGTACTAAGCGTTAGTAACTCGAAAAGACTTGTCTGGGCGACGGTAATAATTTCAAGCTAGTTAGCTAGTGATGTAAAGCGTGTCGCATAAAGGACTTGTCCAAGTAGAATGTACCATTCGAGAAACTCTTGATAGACATGAACTCTGACGGGTTTGACAACCTTCCCAGGTTTGTCTACACCTTCAAGGTAGTTATTAGAGCTAGTTGTCACCTAAAAGCTGACAATGTAACTCTTTAACTATGCAACGTAACCGTGTCTCGCGGGGATTGTCTATCTTCAGTGGATCAATTCAAAAGTCGCGCTCTTTCCTCACTGTGCATTTAACCATTAAAACTATTAAGCACATGTGGAGAGGGAGTATTTATGCAAAACATCATCTCTCACAATGGTTCAAACATGTTTTACATTAACAAACCCTTTGAGAGATATTTTCACATCTGAGTGGTTTTAATGGCAAACATAGGTTAGTCATGGAGTTATAAGGTGACTAAGGTTAGGAATAACCGTCCTATGATCCGCCAGAGCCGGAGGGATCTACCCAAGGACACTACCATTAGTTAGTGTTAGAAGTCCTTAGGAATGATTGTAAAAGGAGAAAATGAGAATCGGAGAAAGAAGGAGTTGAAGAATCCAAAAGAAATGTAAAGTAAAGGGTGAAAAGAAACAGCCCTCCAGATTATTCAACTTAGGCGACACGGGTTCAATTCATATGCTATTGGTTGTCACTTAGTGACACCGGTATTGAAGATTAAAAGTCGTCATGGACCCGGTGACGCATGCACTAAACCTTCTTATCCACTCAAGTTTTTCTAACGAAGCTTGTTTCATTCTCACAGGGAACCCTACATAAACTATTGGCTTTCTCTTAGAGATTGCTGGTATTGAAGAAGGAGACCCTCTCCCTAGTCTCCGCTCGGGAAAACCAAAACGCACTATTGAGTCTAGAGCCACGAGATTCATCAAAAGATCTCTTAGGAACACTTGACATTTAATCACTTGATGATCAACAAATAAGATCATCAATGGTTCATATCGAGTCCTTCACAGATCTTAGCAATCTGTCGAGAACATTTATGAGAGGTTCACATCTGTGATCCTTAATGATTGAATGGAAACTCTGCCGGGTCAACATCAAACACTCGGCAGGTCACTTTGGTAACTCCCCGTGGATTACGCGGAGTGTGTCTCAAACGGTCTGATCGTGAGGTGATGCTTGATTGTACCTCGACTCATCTGAACTGTAGATGTACTTCGTACATCGCGTTATCTCACTTGTGGGACTCCAGTCAGAACGGCCTTTGTAAGAATTAGAGTTGTGTCTTCACACTATCTTTGTTGACGCTCTCAAGTTCAAACTTGTAAGTGCCGAAAACCGCTTATTACTAACCGTTTGAAATGTTTTCTTCTTATGGAAGCTCCTGAGCGGGATGATCGTGCTGATTCTTCTCATGCTCACGCCAACTCATCTAATGGAAGTTCTATTTCAATGCAACACAACAGTCAGAATGATTCTTCATCAATTAAAGAATCTACAAAGTCAAAGACTTACAAAACTTCATAAGTATTGATTTCCAACGTCAAAGAGCGTGTGAGCATGTTGAAGAATGACGTGGAGATACTGGAGCAGCGAAGCGGCACTGAGGCAGACCGATGCGACAACAACATACTATCACTTTCACCACAAAGAACAATGATCAAAGAACAAAGTTAAAGATGACGTCAAAGCATAACTGTTCAAAGATAACTATCTCTCTACACTAGGGAGATTGTTCGAATCAAGGCAATTCCTCTCACAAGAAAGAAGAATGTCAGAAGACGTCACTGCTACTATTACATCAACGCCTTCACCGTTTACATTCATATATACTTGAGGGGGAGATTGTTGGAATCACTCCTAAACAGTATTTCAAGTATTTATATTTCATATGTAATAGGTAGCTTTATTATGGCCTTTATGTTTGTTTAAGGTCAAGCTTATGTAGAAGGCCCATAAGCTTAGGCCCAAGCCCACATAAGAAAGGTTGGGAACTAGGAGTGTTGCCCTAGCTTCCCTCCTATAAATAATCTTGTAAACCCTCATTTGAGGGTTGGTTGTTCAAGTTATTCTCTTCACATACACTCTTTCTTAAACCGTATTATTGTTAACGTGTGTTTGTGTGTGTAGCTTGTTCATCCGCCTTCATCTCTTTCTCTATAACTTGTGTTTGTAAAACTAGTGACCTAACAACCCTCTCACATCTTTGATTCTTCATCCCTACCTCTCTGAAAACATTTGATTCTTTCTATGTCTCATCCTCACCCTCTTGGTTGTCAATGGTGTGGTGGACCTTATAATGGTGGCAATTGCCCCAGTTGTAGCATGGTGGAATCAGGAAACGGGTCTGTCTATAACCAGGATCCCTATTCCTACCATAACACAACCGATTTATTCCATCAGCTACCACACTGTGAGACTCAACAGTTTTCTGTTGTGATTCTGTGGTGGTTCACACTCCGATTCGATTGTCAATCGGGAAACACGCTTGTCTATGAGCGGTTCCTCGATAACAATTATGACTACCACACATATAACTCACAACCACATCGGTTTCTGTTGTGAGTACTGTGGAGGTCCACATGTAGCTCGATTGTCAAACAAGGAATCCATTTCCTTGTAACAATTACGACTCTTCGTATCATAACCAACCTCTACAGTACCAAATGAATCAGGTACCACCTCACTGAGCCACTTCCTCAAAATCTTCTCCTTGATCTTTTGGATTTAGTGAAAGATTTGAAGGAATGTAAACATTCCCAAGATAATCCAAATCAAAATCCATGGAAGAATTGTTAGCTGAAGAGCAGGCTGCTAAAATAAATTCCCAAAATGCGTTTGAAAAATCTATTAGGGAATCAATTGCAAAAGAAAAAAGACCAGATCTAGCTCTCAATTTCGTTTTATTCCCGATGACAGTGATGATGAGGATACACTTGATATCCTTCAATTCTATAGAGATTCATCAAGTTCATCGGATGATATCCCAAAGATTGAGATTCATTCTCAAACAATCGCTATCACACCCGAGGTTCACACTCACTCTCTCGAGTATGGGGGACGAGCATCTTGACACTGTTTCTGAAAAGGAATCGGACGAATTCATAAAGTCTAGTGTTGAGAACCTTGTCCCAATCCCAAGAAAGTCACAGGGAATTCTCGAGCATTTGTGTGATATCCCTACCCCTCTTGTCTTCCCAAAAGATCATGTTGAGATGTTCTCCGATTCTGATGATGATGATGATTCGTTGTCTTGTGGAGACATCGTTTATGTGGAAGATTTACCTTCTGAGCTTGTTAGCTTAGAAGAAGAGAATGATGAAGTTACTAACACTGAAATCAAAGACGAAGCACTTCATGCAACATTATTGAATGTTAATCTTCTCATTTCTAGAATCGAGGCTTTTAATGAAAAACCTATTTCATCTCCTATCCCCATTAAGGATAGTGACATTCTTTCCGATGATTCTATTCCGGAAATGAAAGCCTTCTGTTTTAATAATATGGGAGAGAAGATTAGTGGCAGTACCACTTTTCATTCTCATAATTCTCTCCCCAATTATGAATTATTTACATTGGAGGAGTTCACTAGTGAACCCACTCATATCAATTCGGAATATGATTCATTCACCTTCAAGGAGTTCTCAGATGAACTCACTCATATCATATCTCCGCCGGAGTATGATAACTTCTACTTTGATCTAGACACACCCGGGATATGTCTAGACCAATTGAGCTTAAATGATGAGATTCATGCTATTATGAATTCTCCTTCTGATGATGATGAGTTAGTCATGATGTTTATCATGATTTTCTATCTCTTCTTCACCTATCCCGTGGCTTATCCTGTTCTTCACTCCTTCGGGAATGAAGACATTATCTTTGACCCCGGCATTTCCATATTCCATTTGTGAGCCGGTCGTCTATGTATATCTCGTCGGTGTGGAACTTTCACGCGCTTCAAATGTTTGTCCAAACATCTTGAATGAAAGTCCGATGGAGATTGTCTCTTCCACTTACTTCTCTATGAACAAATTAATTCGGTGAGTCAAGCTAGCGACTTCGGTAATCAAAAACATGTAGTTAAACATGGGTTTTCACCCGTGTGTACCACCCTAGTGTGGGGGAGTTGCCCCCCGCTGTTGTATATAAGTTTTCTATAAAAAAAAAATTCAAATAATGGCCGTAGTATTTCCCTTTTACGTTCTATGTTTCGGCATAACCGCGGTACTTTGAATATTGAGGGCAATATTCATTTCTAGTGTGGGGGAATTCTCACGAATTTTATCATGTAATTATACCACCCAATTCCCCCATTTTTGGCCAAAAAATTTTTTTTTTTGGAGTAAGTGTTTTGCACTTACTCAGCTTATGGTTAGCAAATCCGCCATGTCTAATAAACAAAAGGATTGGCTAATCCAGAGCAAAGCGGCTCTTGGTAAAGATATCTCAAATCCGTTGACGGCTTGCAATTTGCCCAAAATTGTATGGTGTTCAGCTCACCATATCTTTAATTAGTGAAGAGTTGGCTAGTCCGCAAGTTTATGGCTTGTGGTAAAGGCAGTTGGAAAACCATAATTGGTAATCAGCTCACCAAAGATAGTATATAAGAGTTGGCTAGTCCAGAAGCAAACGGCTTCTGGTAAAGACAAATCAAATCCGTTGAAAGCTGGTGGTTTGCTCAAAATCATTTGGTTATCGGTGTACCAAGGTTCTTACTTGAACTGAAACATTTGGCTACTCCCGAAGTAATGGCTTTTGGTAAAGAGATTCAAATCCATTAAGTTTTCTCAAAAGATTGCTAGGGACTAGCAATAGTTTAGTGTGGGGGATTGATGAGTGTGTAAATACTCATCATTTTTGGTCAAATCTGAACCGCAAAACATTTAAAAACGCTCAGAAATGCATCAAAATACTGAAAATATCTCAAAAATGCATTTTATATGTTTCAGATGCAAAATGTTTTAAAATCAGATGAAAAATGAGCAAAGTTTGCATAATTGGCAGTTTCTGTCCCCCAACTTTCAAAATGGCAACTTTAGTCCCTGGAATTTCAAAGATTGAGAATTTACCTGGACCTTTTAAATTGGAAAATTAACATTTTTTAGTCCTTTGGTAATTGGAACTTGTCAAATTTGGTCCTTATAATAATTTTTGGAAAATTACAGTTTTGGTCCTTTGAGTTTCAAAAATGACAGGTTTGGTCCTTGGAATATTAGAGATTTGCAAGTTTGATCCTTGGATTATTGGAAATGGTCAAGTTTAACCCTTGGAGTATAATTTCAGAATGTTCATTATTGGTCCTTGGAAATTCAGTTTTGGCATGTTTAGTCCCTAAATATTAAATGGATTCAATAACTAATCCTAAATCCAAACCGGATCCCAAACTATCCCAAGCCCATGGTCCAATAATAAAACCCAAGCCCATCTCCCAACCCGGTCCTAACCCGCTACCTAATATCACTACCCACGGTTTAAAATAAAACCACCAATCCACTGTCTTCCTCACCCACCTCTCTGCAAACTCAGACAACAACTCTCCATCTCCATACCTCCACATCACCAAGCCACACCCTTATCACTCCACCTCAAACAACCAAACAAGAAGCAATTAATGCTTCCTTCCCCTTTGCACTCAAACCTGCCCCAAGTTGTTAAATTCATTTTCCCGCCAAAAAACTCATCAATGGCCATTATCATCTCAAGTCATCCAATGGTCCCAAATGCAAGTGGGAAATGCTCAGGAGAGAGAGAGAGAAGACCTTTTGTATAAAAAGAGAAGACAGAGAAGTCAGGAGTCAGTCTTTAGTTAGTTTTTAGTTTTAATTTAAGTTTTCCAGCTTTAGTCTAATTTCTCATGTATTAGAGAAACTTGGATCCTTTTATTTTACTGTCATTTTAAGTATTTTCAAGTAGTTAATTTAATTGTAATCTCATAATTGTAACCCTCTTTCATTAATGCAAATTTCTGTTTTCGATTTAAATTCTCTCTCAAGTTAAATTGTTGTTAGTTTGTTAAATTACTGTTACAATAAGCTTACATAAGCTTTTACAAGCTTATGTTAGCTTATTTGTTTGTCGGGCTATCTACCAAGGTTTGTGAGAATAGTCAACATAAGTATAAGTTAGTCAACTTTCAAAAGTCAAAGAAGATTTCAGTTTAATTCTGTTCTAAAACTGTTTATTGGTTGAATTCAGTGGTTTTTAAGTCATTTTAGTCAAGTTTCAGTTAATCATTTTTGTTAAAATGCATTTTAGTATCCTAAAGGAGTGTTTGGTATTAAGGGTGATCCATGGTTAAAGTGGTTTTTACCCACTTTGACCTGATTAGTCAAACCATTTTTAGTGCATTTGAGTTAGTTTTGACAGTTGGGGAAAGCTTTTACAACTCCACAGAGTTTAGAGTTTCACTTTGATTTCAAAAAATTTTATTTTTGTCAGTTTTATTTCAAGTAGTTTGGTCAAGTCTTTTTTATGATAAAAAATTATAAAAAATAAAAATCACTAGTTTGCTAGCTTGTTTATCTTGGGTCAAAAGAGAAAAATTCAGAAAAAATATTTTGAGGTGTCTGTCATTGGGTCAAAGTGGGTGGACTGGCCAACCTACTGCTCTGTGCACTGCCTGCAGTCCCAACCAAGGCTTTTTTTGCAGCTTATTAACAAGCTGTAGACAGCTTATTCAAGTGGGATAATAGGGGCAAAAGTGAACCAGCTGGGTGGATTTCAAGTGCCCACAAGCTCAAGCTCTCACTCACTTCATAGCTTATTCAAGATAAGCCCAATTGGACCCCTCAGTCCACTGTTTGAATAGCAGTCCAACAGGTCACTCAAGTTCTTTTTGTTCTAGCTTATCTAGTGCTTATTAGGACTTCTGCTGGTTGATTAGTATATTTAGAATATAGTAGGTTAGTTCTCAGTTTATTATGTGCTTATTCATGCTTTTCCCTTGGCTTATTTTAGCTTAATTGCTTATTCTCCATTATTCTTAGTTTTTAGGATCCCCTTAGCTTGTTCTCATAGCCAACTGCTTATTCCCTTATTTTCTTTAGCTTATTTAACTTGTATTTAGCTTAGTTTACTTGGTCCTAGCTTATTTAACCTTGTGTTGCTTATTTTTCCTTTAAAACTGCTTATTTGTGTGCTTAATGGTTGTTTGGTTGTTCACTGCCCAAAACAGCAACAATAAGCCCTTCATACAGCTTATTTGTTAAGTTTCATAGAAAAAGTTTTCACAACCAATTGCTTATTTCATTGTTCTTCACAAGTTCCAAAAAGAAAGTTTCAAAAAAAAAATAAAAATAAAAGAGCAAAAATGGTGGGAGGCAGGCTCGAACCTGAGACCTCCCAGCCCTTTGAGATGATATAGGTGTACCATTGTGTATGCCATTGCCCTTGGGTCTTTCTTGGTTTTTATTTGCACCGTTTAATATATAAGGTAGTTTGCTAAGTTATAGCTTGTTAGCTTATTTGATTTTTAAAGACTTATTTGTAGAAGTGTTACACCCATTTTATTTTTCATAGGTCCGTGAGATCATCAAGTATTTTTACAAGAAGTTTCAGATTTTTCTAAATTGTTTTAGTATTTTTTATTATTTAATTAGTCTAAAATAGTATTTAATTCATAATAAAAAATATAAAAGTCAAAAAAATATAAATATTTTTTCTAAAATTTTCTTTTCTCATATAGTAAGTAAGAAAATTGTTTTTACACTCGTAGGACTTTTATTTCACAAATTTTACGTTTTTACTTGCGCACTCGCGTAATTTTTACATATAACATGCGTTTTCATTCTAGGTCACGTTTTTAGGTAATTTAGGTTTACGTTTAAATTAAAATAGTTTATTTAAGTTATTTTGTTTTGTAAATCAAGAAAAACATTATTTTAAAAATAGTGATAGCGTTTATTTAATATAATTTATCTTGTTAATTTTCTTTAATTTGCATTTAAGCCCCTGTAGTTTATAAAAATTTTCTTTAGGTATAATCAATCACAATCCTTTTCCCTTCAAATTCTCTCGATCACTATTCGTTTGATTATTCTCGCACAGCTCGTTGGGACATAACGACCTGGGGAAACACTATACTCTCCTGGACTTCATTGCATTTGGTTCCAGACTGTTTGAAGTTTGTTACGGTTGACCATTCACAAGTGGTCAGCTCGTGTGATAAAACTTGACGGTTCGGAACCGATCAAGAAGTCAATCCTATCCATGAAAAAATATTTGAACTTTGTTCAATGAAAACATTGTTACTGATTAAAATGTCCTTCACCATAAGCATAGTCAAGTTTCCTAAGAGCTTTAACCATAAGTCCATAACTTTTAGTTAGGGTTAAATCTTGTTTCTATACTTATGTTCATGTTGAGCAATTTATCACTAAAATAAGATGTTGATTTGTGTATGCAGTAATATTTGCTTAAGGGTGCCAAGGTGAATGCTTCGACAATATATTGGTAGAAACAAATGGCTAAAGTGTTAACATCTACACCCTCTTTGGTACA
Source organism: Chrysanthemum makinoi (assembly GCA_910596185.1). Taxonomy (NCBI): domain Eukaryota; kingdom Viridiplantae; phylum Streptophyta; class Magnoliopsida; order Asterales; family Asteraceae; genus Chrysanthemum; species Chrysanthemum makinoi. Next base: position 200,097,226 of record OU343224.1, on the reverse strand, counting down.
TTCTTTCCTTCTTTGTTTTGTTCATACATTCACACACATAGAAATGCTGTAAAGAAAAGTAGCAAGTGATACTAGTATTGTTGAATATACTATACATTCTCGTTGAATTTCTAATGGGCATCACTTACAGATTTTATTCTTGAAACATACTTAACTCTCATAATGGTTTCCTTCTTAGCCTATTCATGTTTAGATTCTTGATTATTTGAATATATTAACAGGGTAAAGTCATGGTTGTTCGATAATTTTTATAGCTAATTACTTTATATGATTTGCAGGGTTTGGTGAACATTATTGATCATAAACAAAGCATAGAGAGATTTGGCATCATGTTTGAGCAATCCACTCACAGAGAAAGCTGTTATGATAGATAGATGGCTCGTGAATGCACCCTTGTGCTGTAACATAGACAACTTGTTGACTACGTTATTATTTATCAATACTCCCAAACAGTAGCTACACTTTTATGTGGTTTTTTGTATAATGAATAATGGGAAAAGCTATTTGTAGATTGTAATTGAATGTATATTAATAAATTACATTTCGGTTTGATATTTGTGTTTTCGATTATATATGCTTTCAAATTTCTCATAGATTTAGGATATATATACATTATAGTATTATACTGTATGCTATTGTAAACATGTAGTGATGACCTACCCATGAAAATATATGTGGTTACTTCAGTCACACGACTGTACCATGGAAAATTTTACCCACGTAAAACCCACAACTATGTTTATGGGTATTCTCGTGGTACCTTATTAAAACCCACAATGAAATTACCCACAATTTAATAAGATCACCCACCGAAGTTATTGTGGGTAAATTTACCCACCGCTTGAATATTTTGTGGGTGCACAATTAGCCTCGGAGGTTTTGCCCACATATATGGGTTTGTGGGTAATTTGTGGGTATTAGCCAATTACCCACGAATATAGGTGTTTTAGCCACATATTTAGTTCGTGGGAAATTGACAGAATTCTTGTAGTGAGGTGTGTGACTGTGTGAATCTGTCTTTTGTGTGGGCGTTTGTTTTTTTTTTGTTTTTTTTTAAATGTGAAATGACAAAACTATCCTCGTGTATAAATACAAGTTGCCCAAAAAACATAAAGATGCCCAAAAAACAATACAAGTTGCCCAAAAAACAATACGTTATAATACATGACATATACCTTCAAAATACGTACTTGTGTCATAAGTTGTCGGACACATGGCAACCCCTGGTTGGGTCCAAGAAAAGCGGTGGGCAACCTACCTATTTTCGAATTTTGAAAGGGCGTGGTCCATAAAGTGATAAGCCTCAGGACGCGCGGTCTATTTGACTAATTTTCCGTAATAAAAAAGAATGGGATAGAATGAGCATTAGGATAAGCATTATATACCTCGAATTTTTTTAAAAAGTTTTAAGAAATTTTTGCCTACTTATATTTTGAGTAAAGCTTTAGTCAGCAAATGGTGTTACTTACTCTTTTCCTCATTAGTCAGCAAATGGATTTTATTTTGTAGTGTATATAGCAAAGGATTTGGGCATCTTAGAAGATCATGAAGTATCTCGCGTTTATGGTTTCTAAAACCATAAAAAGGGAATATAGCAAAGGTATGTTCTCTTAGTTACAATTATTGGTCAAAGACGTGCAAAATTGCTTGTGGATAAAATGGTGATATATGCTTCTATCTTATAATAAGCATAATATGAAAAGTATTTTAGTGATTTTTTTTCCTTGAAGTTTTCTGTTTGATATATGTTCATTCAAGCTTGAATAAAGATTGGAATGGGTAATATAACCTCACTAAAAAGTCTACAAAGGATAAACCTTTTCGTCGCGTCAAAATATGTATTTTTGTGAATCTGTGTCAGATCCGAGGATCCCTTTTGGAAGGGATCCGTCGGATCCGTGCAACAGAAGACAATTTTTGTGTAAATTTCAAAAATTCATAACTAATTAACCGTAAGTCCGTAGAAGTCGTGCCACATATCGTTTTAAAGGTATTTGAGTCTACCTTCATTTAAAAATGATTTCATAAACTGATTCAAAGCAAAAATTTATAAATTCATTTATTTATAATAGAAAGTCATTTTCGGTCATAACTTTTGCACAAACTTTTGATCTAATTGGAGACGGATGTTTTCGTCTTTGAATAACAATGTGTCCTCTTTTGAAATTAAGGTTTTGATCATATTTATAAATATAAAAGAAACTAATCAAGCTTATTATACATGCTTATATTTAATACAAAGCGATGAAAAGAACTTTCGTATGCTATGCTAAATGATTAATTGTCTTACCTTGCATTACTTGATTATTTGCTTATCTCAAATAGCTTTTGTGCTTGTTTGATTGAATAACATATATGGTTTCCTTACCTTGCTATTCATTCTCTTGTTTGTCGATTTAGTAATACTCTACTAATCCGTGTATTATTTGAAGGAGTATTTGGGATAACATCTAGTTGTGTCGAAAATGTTAGTTTAAATACTTAGATAAGTCATATAAGTTAAAAAATGTTTAAAACATTTAATACACTAAATGGATTCTTGATTGAGTTTGTCATGTGTGCAACATAAATGTTGTATGTTCTTATATGATTTCTTGATTTCATATTTTCTTGTGTCGTTTTCTAAAAACAACAAAAATGCACATCGGATCATAACCTACACTTGTGTCGATGATGTACTCTCCCGTTTTCTTTTTCATGATCGCTTTCCAAGCTTCATTGTAGGATTGACAACTTGATTATTTCATCCGATATACTCAAGTAAATTATTTTGCAAAGCAAACATAATTGGTCATATCCAAAAATTCAAACTCGAGCTTTCCAACAACATATGTTGAACTAGCTCATCCAACCATTTTTTGTTCATCATATGGACAACTTTAAACTTTTTATATTTAAACATGACACCTTTGTCACATTCAGGCATAATATTAATAAAAAAAACTGAAGCGAAGTATCATCATTGTTACTCTTCGATAGGCCATTGTAGGAATATAAATTTTCCTAACTTGAGAATGAATACTGGAGAACTTATTGCACTAGAAACTCAATTTGACCTAACGGTTGAATTGCTTCCTTGATAGAAGTTGGGTATGTGAAATCTCCCATAAAAATGGTTGTGTTTAGGCGTAATTGAGCACCGCTAGTAATAGTCTCATATTCATTCTCTCACTTGAGAAATTTATACTCCTATGTTTTCCTAAAGTAAGTTTACAATGGAAATACTTTGCATTGTCTTAGGATTACTAATCAGATAAGTTGTAAAATTAATTTTTCTTTTAAGCTAATCACAACCACTTGCCTCATCAAGCGATTATCTTGCTTTGATCGAGAAGAGCTTCATGACTTCATGGACGAAGCTCATTGCATGCTAATCACCATCCGTAATGACTATACATAGTTCATTGCTTCCGTTGACCAAAACAACCTTCCTAAACAATTTACTTTTTTAAGGACGTATATACATGTGTTTCTTACTCTTCAAATACCAACACATAGGTAAACATCTCTTAGCTAAAACCAACTCACAAAACCGTACTTGTTTCAAGCCTTTCTATATCCAACACTTACTCTTCTAAACACAACTCCTTCATCTCCATAAACAACAACTCCACCTTCTAGATCTAAATGAAGTCTAGGATTGTCTTGAACTAGCAGCTCACAACTCTATTGTCTTGAACACCATCATGTACTCTTTTCTTTCTTGACACATACCTTGCACGCCATTGTTAATACAAACGATTTACTAATCTAGATCATAAATCTGTTTTGAGCTTCTTGAATAGCGCTTGCTAAAGTTTGATAAACCTGTGTGTTATTTGTGAGCTCGATCTCACTTGATTGCTTATGTGTTATTCTTACATGCTCTCATTGCTATGCTTTACTTACATACATGTATGCTTGCTGTAGAAATCATTAGTTTCAAAATACGATACCTTGTGCAAATTTTGCACACCTTCTGTGAAGGTACTGTTGTGCAGGAACCGGATCCCTCACTTTGTACTAGACGAATCCCTCCATTTAGGGATCCGTGGGATCCGGGCAAACAGAAATGCAGTTTCAGACCTCCATACATCAAACCATTCCTCTAGACCACATCATACTAGCTAAACATGATTCTTTAGGACCACTTAAGTCTTCCTCAAGCTCAGTAGGTATCACACTCACTCATAGCCAATTTAGGATCACACTCAAGGTGCTTTTTGATTTATCATTTAACCAAAACTCATCATCCTTCCGCTCCAATACTCACACATCATTTATCACATGTCAACACATCTAGTTTTATAATTCTCTCAATTTTAGCAAATTGATTTTAGTCATCCTTACCTCAAAATGGGTCAAAAACTAGTTTTTCATTTCTTATAATAGTTAAGGAATTTTCCAAATTTATCTTAAGTTACCATCTGATCTCTAGGATCATTTAGCACCACTTGACACTATCAAATTTCCTAGTGTCATCTTTGATCGTTCATTGGTACTCATAAAGTCCTATTTTCTTCCATAAAAGGCAATCATTAGCTACCATCACTCATTGCCCTTGATCATTTAAGCCCCCTTTCATTTAAAACACTTAGGAAGACTGAAACACTCAATATGTATAGGTACTAGACCTTACAAAACATCATTTTCCTCTTTTCTTGGCTGCTGAGAACCGGATCCCTAGGATTAGCCTAGACGGATCCCTCATTGGAGGGAACAGTGGGAACCAGCTGACAGATTCAGCTAACTCTAGCTAAAACAATCATTTCAAGCTCTCCTTGCTATCTTGAACACTCCATCTTGTCTTAATTAACCTCCTTAATCAGTGCAACTCTAAAGTTGACCTTTGTGCCTGCAAATCCTCACATTTCAAAGGATCTTAGTGGCTTAAGTCTTGAATGCACTTGCCAAATCCTTCTTTTTATAAACCATCTTGTTAGGACTTTTTAGTCACCATCTACAACTTAAATCTCAGCAACTAGAAGCCTCTATCTCAGTAACCTTTTGTCATCTCATCATGAGAAAAGCTCCTAGTGGTAACTCATCCACCAAAAGACCACCCAAGAAACGTGCTCGTGTTATTTACGAAATTTCTTCAACTGAATCATCTCCCGTTAAATCCACAAATGCTAGGATTTCCCCTCCACCAATCAAACCAATCCCCAAAAAGATTGTTCCCACAAAAATTCCAATGCCAAACACCACCATACCTCATAAACCAAATACTCCTATTTCCACTAAACCATCACCATTAGTGCCTAGAGCCATATCATTTATCACTCCACATTCATCTCCACACCTCTACAACTTAGAGTAATTGCCTTCTAGGCCCTCTCATCCTCCACCATTGCCAACATTCTCTTCTATAGAGAGAATAGCGCAACAAAATCAAGGTGTTGAATCGACACTAGCACCGGCATCCTTTTCACCATCACCTTCAAATAGTCCCTTTTGGATTATAAGGAATCATCAAAGTCAACCACCCGATCACATGGAAGTAGATACATCTCTACCACCATCTTCGACACATATTCCACCACCACCACCTTTGGTTGAATCACCTCCAAATATATATCTCCACAAATTGCTCCTTCTTTTGTGGAACCTCAACCAAACCTTCCATCTCAAGCCATTCCTTTTCTACCACCACCATTTCCGAGCCATGACAAGGATTGTTATCATTGTCAACATGTTGAAAGCTTGATACATGAATTACGTGAAGATCAACGTTTCATGTTTTATCACCTCCTCGAACGTTTCGACGAGGTCAACAAACCTAAACAACCTTGAGCTTAAGGATACAGGTGGTGTCCTAGTCTTAAGCTTAACTTAGATGGTTTAGGAATCATATTTCATTCTCTTAGTTTTAGAGATATGTAGATCATTTCTCGTATTTTTATTGAATGAAATTACATGTTATATGCCATATTGTCTTGAGAATATGTTTGGTGCCTTAATACATATCTCATTTTGATGTTAACATCACACTTTACATCACCATTGTTGTCTTAAGCTTACAGACAGACGGATCCCTCAGTTTAGCTTAGACGGATCCCTCCAAAGGAGGAACCGTGGGATCCGTGCAACAGAAGACTTGTTTATTACTAACTTGAGTCTTATTTGAAGGAAATTATGCATTATATACTTGTTTTCTAACCCTTGTTTTGTAGATTTTCAATATACACATGAAGACTTTGACACCCTTAGCTAAGGGGAGTTTCTTGTCAAAGTAAAACATTGCAAAATCATTTGCAATACTTTTGATTCGTTGAGGTTTAGGGGTGTGTGTGTATGGATAAAACCACAATATCGATATCAAAAAATAACCACAAGTAATGATTTAAAATCCCTTTAGGAAAAAGGATAATGAATCAAAACCCGTGAGTGATAGTGATACGGATTAGGAAATCCGAGTCGTTTCCCAACGAGGTGTGAATGGGTAACGTCGTTATCGGTTCGTTATTAAAATGCTCGATGTTTTGGATTTTTGATTATATTAAAACTACGGGGAATGGGAAAACAATTAAGGGAAATTACACTACGGGGAATCCTAAATACGCGAATTATACTAAAACGTATTAAAAGAAACGTAAATAAAACGCAACTACGTCTATTCTAAGTCCTAAAAATAATCTAAAATTACTTTCTAACTAAGAATGATATTAGAAAATTAACTAAGAATTAAAACTATTTTTTATGATTTTTCTGGAATTTATTTGAATTAAAAACTAATTTAAACTAATTTAAATTCTAAAAATTACAAATTAAACTAGGAAAAATTTGGAAAAATTAATTTTTTGCTTTTTATAATTTTCTTAATCTAGGAAAATTGAAAAATTATTTTTTTGGAACTTTTTCTGAATTAATCGAATTAAATGCTATTAAATAAATGTTAAAAACTAGTTTAAATCAAGAAAAATAGCAGCAGTGTCTAAAAATTATGAAAAATTCAGGAAAATTCTAAAATATTATTCTAAATCTATGAAAAATATCAAAACTTAAGCTTATGAGAGATATAGCATTTGTTGTGTAACTGTCTAATAAGCTATTAAGGAAAAACTATAAGCTGCTAGAGTGAACCAATTAACTACAGAAGCTATATTATGCTAAAACTACTCTAAGGCAACTTATTACAACTACTTCTAACCTCTATTCATCAATCTACCAAGATTTAAGCTAACTAATCCTTTCAACCAAACAAGCCTAACCTCCTCTCTTAAAGCTAAAACACAAGCTTATCTAGAGAGCTTATGTGAAAACCAGATATGTGGTCCTCAAGACCACCAAGCAAACTACTACTGGACCAATTCTTAGGTCCTAACTAACTAGAATGAGCCCTGTGCAAAGGCTACAAGAAGGTCTGATCACACTCAGTGTATGATGAGTGTGATCAGGGCAAATCAGGCCTAATTGTGAGCTTAATAACTGCTTATAGAAAATTCACAAAATTCCACAAAAATGACTTTTCAAAACTTGACCAACTGAAGATTTATATACCAAAATTTCACTCAATATGACTCAGAAATGAATCCATGAAAATTCTACAAAGTTTTGCAAAAACCTAAGTTTACAATTTTTGACTTTTGACAGAATTTTGCAAAAGTTGACTAAAGTGAACTTTGATTTGAAATGAAAAGCTGATTATGATGTTTTAGATTGAAACAAAGTTAAATCAAGCTGTTATAACATTCTCTAGACACAAATCAAGCTTTTGACCAAAAAAATTCCAACTGATATGCAAATTGGAACAGATTCAAGTTGATTTTGACTAAATGAGTTTATGGATGCAATTTAACTACTAAAATGAATCTAACTGACCTAGTGAAGATTAATACATCAATACTTAACCAACTACTAAGCCTTTATCACAGCTAAACCACTTATGCCAAACACCTCTTTATGAAAACTATTTTGCAATTTACTCTACCTAAATGATTATCAGCCTACACTAGCAATTAAACTTCAACAATAACATCTAATATCAGCTAAATTACCAAATCTAAACAGCAGAAATAAGCACAAGTAGATTATGCAATAATCTTCTTTAGAAATTACTTACATGTGGTCCTAGCCACAATGGCTTGCCAAAGAACCAATAACCACTATCCTAAACCATAATTCAACCCAATTTCAACTCATAATCAACCCAATTCCAGCAAATCAGATGAACATAACCACTGCAGTTTGACTTCTGTTGACCAAAGTGATTTAGGAGTAATTTGTTTGTAGAACTGAGTAGTAGTATAAACTAGCTCTGATTAAGCTATAGATGAGCTTAAGAGAGCTTAAGGAAACATAAACATAAGCTGATTGCAGCTTATGAGCAGATTTGAGATAATTTTTTATTTTTATTTTTTGTATTTTTTTTTTTTTTTTTTGTGATTTTTGTTTTGTAAAACAAATAAGCTGAAATGGATAAAATATAAGCTAAAATGATTAAATGAAACAGTAATAAGCTATTCTAAACACTTAAACAATAATTTGAAATGAAATGAGAATTTAGGCTAAAAGTACTTTTATTAATTGAAACTGAATACAAAGCAAGATTGAAAACAGAAATGAACTAAAATATTTAAAACAATTATAAGCTACAACTACTACTTAAATTCTACATATCATACAAGTGAAATAAGAGGGCCTTATATAGGCGAGCTTGAGGCCAAGGAAGGATCTAGAACTTGCAAATGTGTGCTTCTTTGAGTGCATTACAGCCATTGATCATCCCTCTTCGAATCCCAAATGATCTCAACCCTTGGATTGCACATGCCACTCATCAACAGCCAATCAGAGAGCAGAGAGTGAGATGTTGCACGCGGATTGATGACCTGGCAGTAGGCACATGTCAGGTGTGTCATAATGTGTCAGACGAAAGTACGGAATTACCCTTGATTTTAGTGTAAGTGGCCAATTGAAGTGAAGGGTAAATTAGGGTTCATAAGGTTCTGGGTTGGGGGGAATTGGGGTTTTATTTTGGCGCGTTGGTTTGTTTATTATATTTCAATTAGAGTTGACCGGGTATAAGTGGTATTTGACTAGGGTCCAAGGTGGGTAAACGGGTTTAACTGGGTATATACCGGGTAGTAGGTTAGTGGACCGGGTATGGTTTGGATGGGTTTGGGCTTTTGATTAAACTTGGGCCAAGGTTGTTATAATGGATTGGGTTTTGGACTAGTGTTAAATCCATGAGCAACCATAAGGACTAAATGTGTTAATTCTGAAAATCCAGGGACCACACATGTAAATCTGAAAATGTCTTTCAAGGGCCAATCTTGTCCTTCTCAAATAAACCAAGGGCTGATTTTGCAACTTTTGAATTTCGAGGGTATTTTCTGCCAAGTGCTGAAAGTTCAGGGACTATTTCTGACATTTCTTCAAACTTTGATCAAATCTTCACAAATCATCCTCAGAGAGTAGAAATTTTCACAAATGCATAATTGACCTTCCGCTCAGCTTTAGCTCTTAATCTCGTGCTTTCGGATTTTCGTCTGATTTGGCTTCTTTTTGTGTGTTTTATCATATCCGTTCCTGCACAAGCACAAACTCAAGAAAACAACAAATATTAGCAATAAACGGCTCTTTCTTGGTTATTTTGGGTCAGTTTTGATAAACAAAAGGTATGTGTTTAAGCACATATCAAAATACCCAGACGAGACCATTGTCGTGTCCCCACACAATGCAATCAACTCACGCTTCTAAAACCAAGGATTTCAATCTCTTTCTACTAAACCTATGAAGAAGTAGCAAAGATTCCTCAAAAGAGATTAAGAAAGCCTTAATTCTAAAAACGCCCCGTTTACCTTTTAATTCACAAGTAGATATTACGATTAAGCACATTCTGATTATGAGTGACGGTTTGCTGAACTTTCATGTCGATCAATAACTCCAACATTTTTCAATCAACACGTTAGGATCACGGAGTAGAAAACACAACACAGCGTGAAGTGACCATATGGATAGAATACATCGTCCCTGATTTTTCACAAGTCCCAAACTAAGCGTAAAATCGAAATCATTGTTACATATGACTCTAGATGCTAACACTACCCATGGAAGTTACTTGTGTAATTACCTTTTGCTCCCATTTTCCTATTTTCCTCTATTTATTTTATTTTTGTGAGACATGAATTTCTTCAAGTTTCTCGTTTCGATAATTTTTATTCCATTAAAGATATAAAGCTAAGTCGCTAATTAGTTATCCATCTTCCCTCGAAAACCATTGCACACAAGAATGAGGTCCACATCAAGGTCCTAATTTCACACGATTTAGGGAGAATATCCTTTTTATGGCCACCGAGACAACTCATCTGAGTCCAGAGACGAAGCTTTATTTAGACATCTCCGGATCCAAGTTTGGCTTAACACTATTTCAGCACATTTGCATTTTTGAAATTTAGGCCCTTGGTCTTTTAAACTACTAACTCAACGGGATTACCGTTTTATCAGAAGTCTTATTATGACTTTGGATTTTCCTCTGCTTTTATAGAAGTCTATGACAACTTTTATAGCTTTGGATTTTTCAACTTTAAAACATTTGGGCTTTATTTCATGTTAATTTTTGTGCCAAACTCCAAACCCTACGGCTTTTATAACAATAGAAACAATAGCAGCAAACTATCATGAATTAGTTGTCTATTACACACGCAACACTTGACAGTACCTTGATGTGTACCCAACTCTCATGGGCAAAGATTCTCTAAAGAAGATAAAGAACTAACTATCGTCAAAAACTCGACATCTCTAATTATTATTAGCAGATATGGGGTGAAACAATTTTGTGGGAACAAAAAGCCATAAGTACCTTCGATGGGCTCTAAAGGGAACCAAATACTCCATGATTAGCATCTAAACTCATAAGTAACTCTATCATTCCTCGATCTCCGCAAATTTAAAATCCCAAATAATGAGATCCGCAGATGCTTAGCCGATAATGTTTAGGTTATCTATGGTTAAGGGAACAAGCTAGGGCTCAACACGGTCAAGTCAATTCTATTCCTACTCTCACCGAAAGTCAACAAGGTGTCAAAACATATATTAACTTAGCAAATGCTTTGTCTAAATGAAATTAAGTAATGCATATTTAAAATCACTCGGGGAAACTTGCAAATTCTTGGCCTTGTGAATTCATTTTATAGCTTCTTGTCTAAGAGACTAGCAAACTTTTCAATCAAAAAGACTTAACAAAAGCTTAAATTTTTTTAAATTTTCTCATATATAGCACAATTTTTCTTTCATTTTCTAAGAAAAAACGGGGTTGCGAGAGTACACGAGAAAAATAAGCAAGTGCAGTCAAATCAAATCGAATATTACCCTACCCCAGACTAGAACGAAACATTGTCCTCAATGTTTAAAGCAAGGGTATCAACGAAAATCTAAAAGCCGTTTATTAAGTATGCTCAAAGATAAACGTTAGTCGATAAGATTTCGGATATTGAATTTCCATCAGCATCGATCATGAAACTTGAGTAGAGAAAATGACACACTTCGAGCACGAGAGTCTTCATATCGGGAACATCCTAAACACAACATCACAAACAACCAAACACGAGAAATCGAAGAGGCTAACCCCTTCACGTCACTTATTAGAAAATAGAAAGAAGATAGAGATAAGCATGGGGTGCCTCCCACTAAGCGCTACTGTTTTTGGTCACCGAGTCGCTAGCTTGACTCGATCCCCAAATTCATTTGTCCTTGGGGAAGAAAATGGTAGAGATACCAGGGTCAAAAACGGTGTCCTCATTCCCGAAAGAATGAGACTGGGTGGGTTGGGAGGGAAAGAAAATGTCGGGCTCCAGCACATACGGGATAACTCCTCCCAAACTCACATAAGGCATATGAAAGAACGATCCATCATCCGGCGGTTTTGCGGGCGGACAAAAGGATGAAGGATCGATAAAAGAAAACTCCAAAGAAGAACAGAGCTCATGGTATAGAAAGGTGTTACTCAAAGGCTCATCAACGAAGGCATCCAAGAGAGGATCCTTTTTTCCGAAAAACTTTTGTGATATGAATGTCCTCTCCGATGAGTATCCCAGGGTTAAAAATCTTGTCCTCTGAGAGGAAGGAAATCAAGGTGTCATCTATGTGAAAATCCTCACGAGGAGAGGAATTACTCTCGGCTAAATAATATTGGACCTCAGGATCAACAAGTTCATCTGTCGAAATCTACACTTCCTTATCTTTCTTGGAAAAAAGCGGATCATCGTATTCTTCTTCATCCTTAGAGAAAATCGAGTCGGTAGGAGTAAGTTCATCGGTGAACTTCTCACTTTCTTTGTCAAAGAGTTGATTTTCAAAAATTTGAGTATATTCAGAATCGAATTCAAACAAGGGATTCGTGAATGTCGTTTGAAAGATTCTGGATCGAAAGATGTCTCAAAGAAGGTTCCATGATTTGGAAGAAGGAGTGGGATTGCCACTCAAAGGAAGGTCGATTTTTTTAGAAATCGGAGGTGGGACAAGTGGTGTGCTCTTAGAGCTAGCAGTTTCCACCACTACCGTTGTAGACTCCTTTTCTTGTTTCTTTTTCCGTTCAGCTTGTATTGTTGACATACTCTTGATCGTAAACCTTGAAAGATCAATTCGAGATGTTTTAGGCTCAACTTTCTTCACATCATTCGGATCATCCGGAGGGGGGTAAGAAGACGGTTCATTATATAATAATTTCTCGAGTAAAAAGATGTCCCCCTCCGGGTCAAAAGTAGCATTATTATCAATCTCAACGGGAACTGAATCATCATTAAGAAAAGCCTCGATCTCTTCCCAAATGGGATCACTTCTTTCTTGAGAAAAATCAATCACACCGATGCTATGAATCGAATGATCATCGGGTGGAGGTTTTGACATTTTTTCGGCATAAAACACTATTTTTTCATTTCCTTTTCTGATCGTTAACGTTCCTTGGTAATGATCCACAAGGACTTTTGTAGTTCTCAATAATGGTCTTCCAAGAGTGAGAGGGACTCGGGTGTCGACCTCTATATCAACTACGGCGAAATCCACGGGAAAATGGAATTTATCCACTCGTACCATAACATCGTTGACTACACCAACCGTGTGAGCAATTGTTCGATTAGCTAATTCGATAGTCATACGAGTCGGTATAAGAGTCTTCAATCCAAGCTCATGATATATCGCAAGAGGCATGAGACTTATGCTTGCAACTGAATCGGTTAGGGCATTACATTCCTTAATATCATTTAAGGAGCAAGGAAGGAGAAATTTCTCGGGATCACCAAGCTTCTCGGGAGCTTGGTTCGAGGAAGAATTAAACGGTGTAGGCTCAAGTGAAATCTTTGAAATTTGTTCCAATTTTTCTTCATAAATCTTTTACTTTGATCATATCATCGTAAGTTTGAACTTGGTTCCGAAAACAACTTTCATTTTGTCGAACCGTGATTGAACAGATTTGCACGGTGTAAGGTTAGAACTCGGCATTATGACAGAGATAGAAGGAACTTGGGCAACCAGAGGTTGGGCATATTTGGCTTTTCCATTATCAAGAGGAATTACGGTCCTTTGTCACTCGGTCTCTCGTGCTACGCTCATCACGGAGAAGTAGTCATCGAGGCCCATCATCTCGAATGTTTATAGATTTCATTTCTCCCTTCGGGTTTGGAATCGTATTGCTCGGAAGAGAACCGAACCGAGGGTTGAGAATAAGATGTAGACGGCTAATTGGCTTGAAAGAAACTAGCCATCATATTCCTTATTGCAGCCATCTGCTTGTTGCTTGTAGCTTCCATCTCCTTTTTGAAGTCCGTCCTCATGCCGTTAATTTGATTTTGCAAACTTTTAATGGTGTAATCGGAGTTCTTCATGTAAGCTAGAAAATCGTTGTTCGGGGCGACTTGAGGAGGTGCTTGATAAGGTTGTTGAGGAGGAGGTGGTTGATATTGATGTTGAGGAGGAGGTGGTTGTTGGTAAACTTGAGGTGGAGGAGCTTGGTAGTGTTGATTACCATGATTAACATTAGCTCCTCGGTTCTGATTACTATGATGGTTACCATTGAAACGGTTTTGATTTTGGTTTTGTTGTTGAGGTTGGTTGAAACGGGAGGTCCGAGATAATTGTTTGAACGGTAGCTAAGAAGATTTCGATCTCCTTGCGGTTGATTGTAGTTGCCCGTAGCAGCATAAACATTCTCATGTGCGTAGCCACCGATGGTGGGCACTCGAATAAGAATGTGGACCTCCACAAGTCTCACAAGTCGGGTGTACCGCTTTCCTTGTTGATTCGATTCGATTATTCATTTGATGTATCCTTAAGAGATCGTCCATCTTTTGTTCTGAGTGGCTATTTCGGAGAGAAGACGTATTTGATCGAGATGATGCACCCCTTTCGGCGGTAGAATCCCAATAGTTGTAATGAGCGGTCATGTTCTCAATAAGATCATAGCATTCCTCGGGACGTCTTTTCATGAAAGTTCCACCGGCAGCAGCTTGATTGTTTCACGGTGTCTCAACGTCAAACCATTATAAAACGTATCAATTTGAGTGACAAGCAACATGTTATGATTCGGACATCGATCAATTGCAAGCTTATATCGTTCCCAAGCTTCAAACAAAGATTCGTCGGGATATTGCCGGAAATTACTAATATCGTTCCTCAACTTCGTCACCATCGATGGTGGAAAGTACTTTGCCAGAAACTTCGAAACCATTTCCTCGAAGGTATGAATCGAATTCTTCGAGAGTCGATCAAACCAAGAAGTGGCATGATGAGTCAAAGAGTATGGGAAAAGATACCGACGAAGGGCGTCATCGGAGACCCCATTCTGTTTCATACTCTGAGTGACGGTCAAAAATTTATCAAGATGCTTGTTTGCATCGTCATCGGGTAAACCATGAAATTGACAACTGTTTTTTACTTCTTCTATCATATGGTGTTTCAAGCTAAAATCGGTGGCTTGAAAATTAGTCGGTGCAATGGGTCCTCCCTCCCGCACATTGTAGGTTGACATAACTCCTCCATCGTTCGGAGATCGGGAGCAACATTTTGATTAACGGGAGGAGGATTAGGACCGGGGTTTGGTGGTCCGTTGGGAGCGACCATATACGTAACTCGGGTACGTTCGATTACGCTTCGAAGTCGTCTAGATCGAGATCGAGTGCGCATGCACTTAAAACCAAGGCAATTAAAATGATACGGTATTCGAAAACACAATGAACTTAACCAATAATCCCAAGTAAATAAATCACCTCTATAAGACAAAGCAAGCTTGGCGGAGAAGCTTATTTAGGTCAGCGCGAAGCTTATTAAAACCCGATTCTTTTCAGCCGCAATTTAATGTCGTGCCGCCCCTTATACCCACCACACTGTTTGTTTATCCAATAGAAATAAATCGACTCACAAGCGACACAAAGGCAAGTTTTTAATCTTTGGTTCGGGAACTTACTAACGATAACACCTCCGTTGAGAATGTTATATAATTGATGTATTCTATTTAGCTCAAAAACAAAAGAGAAAATCTTTTTGTATTTTTAAAATGATATATATATATACAAAAGAAAAAGGAAAATATTTTTTTACTTTTTTGATTTTTATAAAAATAGTAACTTCACAACGGAAGGATCTCGAGTCACTAATCGTCAAACCTTTAACGATATTGTCGCGACACAACCTCCCCGGCCGCGGCGCCAAAATTTGATTCGTTGAGGTTTAGGGGTGTGTGTGTATGGATAAAACCACAATATCGATATCAAAAATAACCACAAGTAATGATTTAAAATCCCTTTAGGAAAAAGGATAATGAATCAAAACCCGTGAGTGATAGTGATACGGATTAGGAAATCCGAGTCGTTTCCCAACGAGGTGTGAATGGGCAACGTCGTTATTGGTTCGTTATTAAAATGCTCGATGTTTTGGATTTTTGATTATATTAAAACTACGGGGAATGGGAAAACAATTAAGGGAAATTACACTACGGGGAATCCTAAATACGCGAATTATACTAAAACGTATTAAAAGAAACGTAAATAAAACGCAACTACGTCTATTCTAAGTCCTAAAAATAATCTAAAATTACTTTCTAACTAATAATGATATTAGAAAATTAACTAAGAATTAAAACTATTTTTTATGATTTTTCTGGAATTTATTTGAATTAAAAACTAATTTAAACTAATTTAAATTCTAAAAATTACAAATTAAACTAGGAAAAATTTGGAAAAATTAATTTTTTGCTTTTTATAATTTTCTTAATCTAGGAAAATTGAAAAATTATTTTTTTGGAACTTTTTCTGAATTAATCGAATTAAATGCTATTAAATAAATGTTAAAAACTAGTTTAAATCAAGAAAAATAGCAAACAGTGTCTAAAAATTATGAAAAATTCAGGAAAATTCTAAAATATTATTCTAAATCTATGAAAAATATCAAAACTTAAGCTTATGTGAGAGATATAGCAGCTGTTGTGTAAACTGCTCCTAATAAGCTATTAAGGAAAAACTATAAGCTGCTAGAGTGAACCAATTAACTACAGAAGCTATATTATGCTAAAACTACTCTAAGGCAACTTATTACAACTACTTCTAACCTCTATTCATCAATCTACCAAGATTTAAGCTAACTAATCCTTTCAACCAAACAAGCCTAACCTCCTCTCTTAAAGCTAAAACACAAGCTTATCTAGAGAGCTTATGTGAAAACCAGATATGTGGTCCTCAAGACCACCAAGCAAACTACTACTGGACCAATTCTTAGGTCCTAACTAACTAGAATGAGCCCTGTGCAAAGGCTACAAGAAGGTCTGATCACACTCAGTGTATGATGAGTGTGATCAGGGCAAATCAGGCCTAATTGTGAGCTTAATAACTGCTTATAGAAAATTCACAAAATTCCACAAAAATGACTTTTCAAAACTTGACCAACTGAAGATTTATATACCAAAATTTCAATCAATATGACTCAGAAATGAATCCATGAAAATTCTACAAAGTTTTGCAAAAACCTAAGTTTACAATTTTTGACTTTTGACAGAATTTTGCAAAAGTTGACTAAAGTGAACTTTGATTTGAAATGAAAAGCTGATTATGATGTTTTAGATTGAAACAAAGTTAAATCAAGCTGTTATAACATTCTCTAGACACAAATCAAGCTTTTGACCAAAAAAATTCCAACTGATATGCAAATTGGAACAGATTCAAGGTGATTTTGACTAAATGAGTTTATGGATGCAATTTAACTACTAAAATGAATCTAACTGACCTAGTGAAGATTAATACATCAATACTTAACCAACTACTAAGCCTTTATCACAGCTAAACCACTTATGCCAAACACCTCTTTATGAAAACTATTTTGCAATTTACTCTACCTAAATGATTATCAGCCTACACTAGCAATTAAACTTCAACAATAACATCTAATATCGACTAAATTACCAAATCTAATGCCAGAAATAAGCACAAGTAGATTATGCAATAATCTTCTTTAGAAATTACTTACATGTGGTCCTAGCCACAATGGCTTGCCAAAGAACCAATAACCACTATCCTAAACCATAATTCAACCCAATTTCAACTCATAATCAACCCAATTCCAAAGACCAAATCGGATGAACATAACCACTGGTTTGACTTACGTTGACCAAAGTGATTTAGGAGTAATTTGTTTGTAGAACTGAGTAGTAGTATAAACTAGCTCTGATTAAGCTATAGATGAGCTTAAGAGAGCTTAAGGAAACATAAACATAAGCTGATTGCAGCTTATGAGCAGATTTGAGATAATTTTTTATTTTTATTTTTTGTATTTTTTTGTGATTTTTGTTTTGTAAAACAAATAAGCTGAAATGGATAAAATATAAGCTAAAATGATTAAATGAAACAGTAATAAGCTATTCTAAACACTTAAACAATAATTTGAAATGAAATGAGAATTTAGGCTAAAAGTACTTTTATTAATTGAAACTGAATACAAAGCAAGATTGAAAACAGAAATGAACTAAAATATTTAAAACAATTATAAGCTACAACTACTACTTAAATTCTACATATCATACAAGTGAAATAAGAGGGCCTTATATAGGCGAGCTTGAGGCCAAGGAAGGATCTAGAACTTGCAAATGTGTGCTTCTTTGAGTGCATTACAGCCATTGATCATCCCTCTTCGAATCCCAAATGATCTCAACCCTTGGATTGCACATGCCACGCATCAACAGCCAATCAGAGAGCAGAGATTGAGATGTTGAACGCGGATTGATGACTGGCAGAGGCACATGTCAGGTGTGTCATAATGTGTCAGACGAAAGTACGGAATTACCCTTGATTTTAGTGTAAGTGGCCAATTGAAGTGAAGGGTAAATTAGGGTTCATAAGGTTCTGGGTTGGGGGGAATTGGGGTTTTATTTTGGCGCGTTGGTTTGTTTATTATATTTCAATTAGAGTTGACCGGGTATAAGTGGTATTTGACTAGGGTCCAAGGTGGGTAAACGGGTTTAACTGGGTATATACCGGGTAGTAGGTTAGTGGACCGGGTATGGTTTGGATGGGTTTGGGCTTTTGATTAAACTTGGGCCAAGGTTGTTATAATGGATTGGGTTTTGGACTAGTGTTAAATCCATGAGCAACCATAAGGACTAAATGTGTTAATTTTGAAAATCCAGGGACCACACATGTAAATCTGAAAATGTCTTTCAAGGGCCAATCTTGTCCTTCTCAAATAAACCAAGGGCTGATTTTTCAACTTTTGAATTTCGAGGGTATTTTCTGCCAAGTCTTTGAAGTTCGGGGACTATTTCTGACATTTCTTCAAACTTTGATCAAATCTTCACAAATCATCCTCAGAGAGTAGAAATCTTCACAAATGCATACTTTTGACCTTCCGGCTCAAACTTTAGCTCTCTTAATCTCTCGTGCTCGGATTTTAGATGCGATTTGGCTTCTTTTTGTGTGTTTTATCATATCCGTTCCTGCACAAGCACAAACTCAAGAAAACAACAAATATTAGCAATAAACGGCTCTTTTTTGGTTATTTTGGGTCAGTTTTGATAAACAAAAGGTATGTGTTTAAGCACATATCAACTTTCAAATTAGTTTACATTACTTGATGTCCTCCTCACAAAGGAGCACTCGTCAAGGGGGAGCATGTTCGTCAAAAAGGACGAAACCATTTGCAAACATAATTTCAATGCACTAGCATAGTATTTCTACTTACTTGACGCCCTCACAAAGGGATGGACTCGTCAAGGGGGAGCTAAGACGAGAATACTTCTCTTTTCTTACTCTCTACTTTTCATACTTTTACTTTCACATGCTCTTCTTAAAACAATGTAATTTTTATTTTTATTTTGACGCACTTTTTGTTTTGACAAAAAGGGGGAGAAAAGAGTAAAAACGACAATTCAAACATTTACTTTCCTTAAATTAATATTATGTTTTGTCATCAACAAAAAAGGGGAGATTGTTAATAAAAATAAGCCGTAAAAACGTTTATTTATATTTTACGATATTCTAATGTTTTGTCGATAACAAACGTAAAATCATTTTAAGGAAACAAATAAAATACGTAAATGGTTTGAGCTAATAGTTTACTAACACACTTACATTCTCATATAAATCACTAAACAAGTAATAGTGTTTTCATGTTATAGTAATGCATATGTATAACAACTAGTGTTTACATATTGGGTAGATATATACATACTTGGTATGTATTATAATGGGGTAATAGAATGGGTAGAAGTTTAAGTATTTGACCAATTGACTTAATACATTGAATGTAGTTGAGCTAATAGTTTACTAACACACTTACATTCTCATATAAATCACTAAACAAGTAATAGTGTTTTCATGTTATAGTAATGCATATGTATAACAACTAGTGTTTACATATTGGGTAGATATATACATACTTGGTATGTATTATAATGGGGTAATAGAATGGGTAGAAGTTTAAGTATTTGACCAATTGACTTAATACATTGAATGTAGTTGGGTAAAACCCAAAGTCTATGACCCATACCCATGGAGCATAATCCATAACCCATGACCCATTGCATGACATCATACATAAGTCATGATGGGTATTATCTATGACCCATGGAGCTAACCCATGACCCATTGATTAGATGCATTGCATCTTCTAGATACATTGTATCTGTTTGGATACACATGGATCAAAGCCTACAACCCATGATCCATGATCCATGACCCACAACCCACTTTAGGGGGAGCGTCCTACGGATCCCTAGTAATACACTAGACGGATCCCTCAAACAAGGGATCTGTGGGATTCGTGGAACAGTAGCATGTTTTTGTCTATAAATAGTGAGCCATTTCTTCATTGTAAGGTGCCACTCCTACACATACTTTCTCCTAGTATTGTAAACTCTCTAACCTCAGATCCAAATGATCTTTCTATGTAGTTTTGTGTTTTTGTTTGTGTGATCTTCTAGGTTCCTCTTAAAGGCGAGATCACCACCTCTTGAAGTCAAGCAAGCTCAAGTCCATGAGTTGCCATGCTTCATCATCATCAAGACTACTGAAGTTCTCTTGTTGATAGTTCTTTCTTCCTCTCTAGAAGTGTTGTGTCTAAGGCATTAGTGAAGGATGCCAAAAGAGTCAAGACGAAGGCATTAGTGAAAGGTGCCGAACGTCCGTGTCAAAGGCATTAGTGAAGGATGCCAAAAGGGTCAAGACAAAGGCATTAGTGAAAGGTGCCAAAAGATCTTGTCAAGGGCATTAGTGAAAGATGCTAAGGATGTACAATCGATATGGTGCATCGATGTATAAATATAAATAAGTTGTGTCCAAGGATATTGATATCCTTGATGATGTTGTAATAAGGAGTGTGTCTCCTTTGGGATAGGTGTCGTGTAATGTTGAGTAGTAGTTCCTCCTTTATAATGGAACAGGCGACGTTGTGATAGGTTTGGTTCTACCTCGTGGAAGAACCCGGTGTCTAGCCTTGTACCTAAAAAAGAGTAGGCGACGTTGTGAAGGCTTCTCCGCCATAAGGAGTTTGTGTCGTGTAGTGCTTACAAACTCTCGAGTAGGTGACTCGAGGAGTGGAGTAGGGCAAGGAAGGTGTCCTTGTAGCCGAACTACTATAAACACTCGTGTCGTGGTTTTGTGTTCCTTACTCTTCACCTTTGCATTACATATTTACATACCTATCTATCAACATCCAACATACACATTTAAATAGATTGACATAAGTCGATCTAAATATTTTAAAACGAAGTTTTAATCGGTAAAACTATTAAACCCCCTTCTAGTTTTCCACAATATGTATCATTGTAAACGAGTGTCTCATCAGACAATATAACCCATGTTATGTTGTAAATAACGAAGAATCAACTTCTTGTAAATCTTGTTGTAAAATCGATCCTGGAAATAACATTAAAAACCTGTGTATATGCTCGAGTTTAATCCATCGGTTTATCATACCAAACTAGAAGACCACTTCTCAAACTCTAAAAATTTCCAAAACAAGAGACCAAAAGTATGTGAAATGGAGATGCTATTTTATTTGGTTCAACGTGTTGGGATTTTAGATCTAGTTAACCAGTAACCTCTACGAGTACGCAGCGGATAATGGATCTAGTTAATACAATTATGTTAACACGTAAATAATAAACATATAATTAATACATTATTAATTAATTAAAAGGGAAAAAGAAACCCTAACCTTGTTTGGCAATTGATCTCTATTAACGGAACAGGAAACCAATACGAAACCTTAAGTATCTAAAATAGATACCTCGAAGAGTATCACACACAAACCCGATTAACGTATACGTTCGATATAAGGCTAGTCGAGAACGTAATTAAAACCATTCAACAAGTGATACAACTTGAAAATTACTTGAACTAGAAAATACCCAAGAAACATGTCTATCTTTTCTCGTCCAATAAAGAAGTCAAAGAGCCACTACTCGATGAGCAGTAACATTCATCAATACCATATATTGGATAAAACCAATCCAATATCCTTTCCAATTTGTTATCCGAGAATAACAAAACCGAAAACCCTTTATCACGATGTTGCTGCGCTTCGATCGGGAGGAACAAGAATCAAGTAATCACTAAACGACTTAAACCTAAAAACTTGAATCAAAAGAGATTGATGCAAGTTTAGGAATCAAAACAACCAAGAACCCTAGTCGATCATGTGAACTACTCGACTAGAATATGAAGCTGGTAAAGAATTAGTTTAGTGATGTGTTTAGGGATGTGATATGTCGTACAAGAATGGCAGAGGTATGGCATGTATATATAACAAACCAAAAACGACCCCTTGTATGGATCATGGCTTGGTCGACAAGCAATCAAGCCCATGTAACCGATTCCCGTCTTTGCCCGATCAGATGGAACTCAAAGGCCCAAGGCAATCCATGTACGACCCAACTGTGAACTCTAAATAAGCCCATGGGTCGTTTCAGTTGATCGGGTCAAGTCGTGCATATCGGGTATAGTTATATTTAAGTATTATAAACGTTTGTCACGTATACTCGTGTTTATCGCGTGTGCCCCCATCGGCTCATACACTATTAGTCGTTTTGTCGTGTTTGAAAACTCTCACAAACCAACAGCTCCCACTTGGGAGTTGGTGTGTCGAATGGCACACAAAACTAACGACGGAAACGCCTAGCAAACGCTCTCACTCGCTTTTTAACTAAAAGTGTCTGAGAGAATAGTTTCGTAAAAGTTTCTCAGTAGCATGGTCATTCAATGTCTTGCTCTAATCATCCTTTGTTATAGATACCGTTAAATTATGGATCTCAAATCATTCCATATAGTTTAACCATTTAGAATCTCGTTATAGAATTTAATTAGATATACCAAATGTAATCAAGTATCATCTTGCATTACCCTTTGGGTTCGGCCGAATAATTATCTTATTAATTCGGAGGCCATGGTATCTTTTCTGCACATATCAAGTGGAGTAACAAATCCTTTATTGACTACAAGTGTTGTGGATGCTGCCTCACATCACTCCGAAATATAGCTTTTATAACTACCTTGTTCAGATAGCGTTTTGCGTATACTTACAAAAATGATATCCACACATAACAGAACTTGCTTGTATCTCAAGTCTAAGGATGAAGATAACAAACCATTTTCAATATTTTACTTATGACAAGGATCCAAAAGTAAATGTTTGAAAGTTGGGGAATCCAATATGCATCTCTAGTGAATACATATGAGTTTGGTGGGAACAATCCCAATTCTCGTTAGAATTATAACCAACACTCACATTTGCCTTATCATAACAATATTCCCATATTGTTAACCGACAATGGACATATTTAGAATAATAAAATTATTCAAGGATTAAACATGAAAATATAGGATAACAATTATTATATGAATGAATAACAAATACCAAGTATCTTTATTCATCATAAAGTAAAAATTGTCTATCAATCCCAATTATCCAAATACTAAAACAGATATGCATGAAACTCATTTAGTAAGTTGAAGCCTAATGTTTCCAACATTTTCAACCTTTCTTTAAAAGAAAAACTAAATAGTCATCTGAATAAACTTTCCGAATACTTATTTCAAAATATCACTTATAGTGAGAGATTTGAAATATAAGATGAGTGTCTTATCTCATATGCTCATACTATTGCAAGAATTATAGTATGGAGATGTCGCCTTACCTTGCATGAGGTATTAGAAATCAACGACATAATGACAGTCATCTTTACAGTTTCTAAAAGTGTAAAGTATTCTCATTCATTAATGTGTAATGCAACAATGCTCTATGTTGAGCATAACTAGTTTGCAGATTTATCATAAATGATAAAATTCTACTACAACTAGTATAAATAATCCTCTAGCATCAGTTGTACTTATACAACACTATGCTTTATAATTCGTAAACATTTATAAAAACAATAATCTAAACTCTCTCAATTAGATATTGTTGTTGTCAGCTCATTTTGTACTTGTACAAAAGCTACAACTAGTCTTATACACAATATAATATATACATGATAAATCCTTAGTTTAAAAACACAAGGTTTCCATCCATGTAAATTATTCCAAGTGAAATATATCATTGAAGACTTGCTTGAATAATATATTGCATTTGTGTTAGACTTTATTTTCCGCATTTGTTTATTCCATATAAACATCTATTCCAAGGTTGTTTGTTTTATTCCCTAAATTTCAAATGAAGTTTCATTCCAAGCTTAAGGATAAATATCTAGCTTAAATAGAATGATATCTTCAACATGTAAATTTTAAGGAAAAACACAATGCTCCCATTCAATGTCAGATGTACTCAAGAGTTATCTTAATTCAATCAGAATCATATTGTAATTAAATTCAAGATCTCAGCTCTTAGATGCATGATCCAATCCAAAATATTGATTGCTCAAATTTTGTATACTACATAAAGATAATATAGATTCATAACCATTTTGATTACACACCGTCCTCGCAAAAGGTAATCATAAAGAAAGAGTTATAAAATCTTAATTGTCATATTCTGCATACAAATCACATGTATGACAATTAAATATCTTTGTATAATTAATGCATGTATTATATAAGAAAATTTAATCACAATCAATTGCTTAAGTATGATTAAAAAACTTCTTATTAAATGCCAAACATTAATACGTATACAATTTTGTCCTTGTGAGTCATTCTTCAAAAGAAACTCATTCCAACCTCATAGGTTAACTTTTAGGCGAAATAACAATCAATCACAAAACTTGATTTGCCTTTTAAGGACTGCATCTTATCATTCATAGTTCTAAAACATTTATCAGATTCAAGATGTGATAATGTATTTTAGTAGTTAGCTGATTTACAATAATCTCCTAACTTATATCCCTCAGCATTGATAAAAATATCACTTCAGGAGATGAGGCATCCTTGCGGATTTATGAATGAGAGTAATCATTATACTTCAGTTAACATTTCATGTTTAACCTTAGTATGACATTAATAAGTGCATTTTAGAAGGTTAAGTATTTTGTTCTCAAAAACTTTGAGATATGTGTATACTCCCACTTACTTTTGTAAGTAGAGACAATTCTCTAAATACTAAGTATTTAAGCAACAATAAATTGTCCTTTATGGAGAATCACAAAATACATTTTAAGTTCTCATCTCAAGATTTGTTAATAAAATGCTTCATAAGATTTTAACAAATTCAGAACTTAAATCAAGACATAATGGAATTCCTTCCAACAACTCAAATTAGGGTTTATAGAAAAACTCTAATTTAGTATCACTCTTTAACCAAAAGCTCTAGCAACAGTTTTATGTTTCGTCAAGCTAGGAAGAACACCAAAACTACAATCTTCAAGCTAGGAAGTGTAGAAAAATCAAAAATCCAAACGGGTTTATGATTCAACTAGTTTGAGTGGTAAAACCTCAAATCCCTAATGAATTAGGGTTTTCAGTTATAGGTTGTCTTGAATACCTTCTAGGTTTGAACTATATTGAGTGTATCCACGACACACGCAATTTCTAACCTTGATATGTTTTGGAGGTAGAGCAATTAAAGCTATCATGAACCAAACAATATGAATAAGGTTTGATCTAACACATTAGAAACACCATAATGAAGTGGTATCCTATGAGTTATTAGAATTGTGAAACTATATCAGAATTCTATAGATAACTTAATTCTCTTAGGACCAAATACTTGTCAATTGGGTCGAGCCAAATTGCATATAAAGTATTTACGAACCAAGTGCATGCAATAATGTATCTTTATTGAACAATACAAGAACCTTATGTTCACGTGTTCACAAGAAGACAGAACTGTTCAAGAATTATATGTTCATGTGTTAACAAGAAAACATAACATTTCAATAATACATTATAAGTCTTTGAATAATTCAAAGGCCTTATGTTTATGTGTTAACTAGAAGACATAACACTTTTACTATATATACTTTATGTTATAAGTCATTGACTAATTCAAGGACTTTATAATTATGTCTTAACATGTAAGCATAATTATACTAACAAAAGTAATCATGAACGCAAAATCTTGAGTTCTATAGTAATTTCAAGTTAATTTTATACTTCAGAATTATGAGCATTATCATATAACCATAATTATGTCGACTAAAACATGTAGTCAAATGTTGAAGTATCTTTACACTATGACATTTGAATGTAGTAGGGCAACAAACATCTAGCGTGTTCAAGTCCTAGTAGAATCATTATTAGAATGTAGTAGGGCAATAAGCATCTCATGTGTTTAAGTCCTAGTAGAATTATTAGTTTCCTTTACCTTGCGGTCAAGAGATACCAATAATATTGTTGTTCCTTGCACACACTTTGAGATTTCTCCCACTTGTGAAAGGTGCAACATCATATTATGAAAACAAACAACACGTGATTGATTGTTCAACCAATATGATAATGTCATAGAGATCATAAGTAGTTGTAGAACCATAACCTTTAATAAGGAATAGTGGATTATTATTCTATAGATAACGTTTCAGAGCGACAGCAGAGGAAGGCACGAGTTATCTGATAAAATAAAATGCAATTTTCCTTTAAGCAATGGTTGTTCATATTGGGAAAGTAATGGATTATTTCAAAGCTAGTTTGAAATGATATGGGTGACTAACAGGGAATAAATCCGTAGCTCTAATCTGAAATTGACAACATTACATGAATGGTATTTCGATAATAAAATGCACTGCTCCTTTGGATTTGTCAACATTGTAAGTGTTACATTTCGATAGAAAGCATATAGCAGGTTTATATACTTTCTATTCTCTTCAATTGCTACGAGTAGCATGTACTTAGGTATGGCGGAGTATATGAAGTTCTACTTATGCGGACAATGGACTAGCCATTCTTTCATTCAATTAACTTGAATCTTTAGCATGCGTTCCTCTTTTCGTCGCTACAAAGCCGAGAATTTAGCACTTTAGGAATAAAAAGAGTCCAAGAAGATTACCTAGCAAATATGCTAGTAATTCCTTCATTCTTTGGGTTTAAACTCATACATCGTGACAAGTGCAGGATGTTATTTATTTTGGTAGCTCTAAACACAATGTTTCCAGTTACACAAAATATTTTGTCTTTCAATTAACTCTAGACCACGAAAGGGTAATGAAAGATCATAGCGTTTATCAATTTAGGAATCCTATCTTAGTTTGCCAACTGGAGAAAAGATAGGTATAAGTCTCACTCTTCTTACTAGGAAAAGAGACTAAGTTTGTCTTTCAAGGAAAAACAAATTTGTTCACAATATGTTGCAATAACACAATTAATCATAACATAAAAAGTTCAAATATAGTATTTTCGATAATTACATTCTTAAAAGAATTAACTACCCAATGAATTACTAATTAAGACTAAGATCCATCTTGCAACCCCACTTAATTACCATAGGAATTACGATTATTAAAATAGGACAAGAGGTGCGAGAGGCGTTAATTGCAAAATGCAACTCTTAGATTTATGAGACGTTTAAGGCATTAGTATCAAAATAATGTCAAAAGCATGTTTAGTTCTCATCTTTATGCCTCGGGGTCGGTGGAAGTATGGCGTGTAAAAATAACGGAGAGATACGACCATGAAAATAATTACCATGGGTTGGAAAGGCCCCGGTGCGACGAAGGTCAATCCAAGTGCCCCATAGTTGGGTGGCATAGACTTAATATTAACAAATAGGTATGCACGCATAAATGTGGTAAAAGTCGTGTACAAAGAAGCATGCAAAACAACTTTGTAACACTAGTTTAAAAAACTTTGGTAATGACACTGTAGTGATCATCATGGTTCACGGTAGCTCCATCGACGCCGGGGAGGCAGAGGACCGGTGGCGCCAGAGCATAACCTTAGACATCCTTTCAGTGAGACTATGCTCACTTCTTTAAACCCCCTTTTGAGTTTGTTCTAGTGGGTGAGCAGTACATCCCAAGTGTCCATAGCGTCTAGTTTTTAAATTCTTGGAAACGTGTTTCATATATTAGGTCACTTTATTTTACAAAAACAATTTTCCACGAATCAAATAGCGAGTGTCACAATGAGCATGGTATTTTGGCGTGTAAATAAAGACCAATATTAATGTTATGGTTACGATATGTATTATTCCATATTGCATACAATTAGGTGTCAAAGCAAGTAATAATGCACATATAGGAATTACAAACATACAAGCATAAACATTAATATCAATAACCACATATTGTTCGAGTCCTCTTGCGGTCTTCCCAAACGGGAGAACCATAAGACCGTCACTGGATCACGATACTAGATCGCCCCATACATCACTTAGAAAAGCAATTGAGTGGGTCTTGTGGCCGGAAAAACACATAAAAGCATGGCAATCTCAATTAACAAGTAATTATGCAATATATGTATTTAATCAATATGTAATTCTAATTATCACAATAATTCTAATTAGCAATTAATAAATACAAATTAACTTTTAATTCTAATTAGCAAGTAATTATAATTTAACATGTAATTCTTAATTAACAATTTAATTTTAATTATCAAGGTAATTATAATTCACATGTAAATTAAATTCTAATTAACACATTAATTCTAATTATCAATATAATTTTAATTTGTGTGTGACTAGTTATTATTTATTAAAATTGACAAGTATTGCATGTAGTTGTCAAAATTAAAATGAAACAAAATAACTAAACTAGGTTTCATACAGCCCTTTTAAAACATGTTTATTAATTAAGAAATGTGTAACCCATAATCGCAAAAACGAGTTGACTCGTGATGCCACTGTTGGGATTTTAGATCAAGTTAACCGGTAACCTCTGATAGCGGCGGGATAATGGATCTAGTTAATACAATTATGTTAACAACGTAAATAATAAACATATAATTAATACATTATTAATTAATTAAAAGGGAAAAGAAACCTAACCTTGTTTGGCAATTGATCTCTATTAACGGAACAGGAAACCAATACAAACCTTAAGTATCTAAAATAGATACCTCGAAGAGTATCACACACAAACCCGATTAACGTATACGTTCGATATAAGGCTAGTCGAGAACGTAATTAAAACCATTCAACAAGTGATACAACTTGAAAATTACTTGAACTAGAAAATACCCAAGAAACATGTCTATCTTTTACGTCCAATAAAGAAGCGTCAAAAAGAGCCACTACAGCTCGATGAATAGTAACATTTATCATCCCTATATTGGATAAAACCAATCAATATCCTTTCCAATTGTTATCCGAGAATAACAAAACCGTGCCCATCACACGATGTTCTTCTGGCGTCGTCAGAGGAACAAGAATCAAGTAATCACTAAACGACTTAAACCTAAACACTTGAATCAAAAGAGATTGATGCAAGTTTAGGAATCAAAACAAGCAAGAACCCTAGTCGATCATGTGAACTACTGAATCTAGAATATGAAGTCGGTAAAGAATCGGTTTAGTGATGTGTTTAGGGATGTGATATGTCGTACAAGAATGGCAGAGGTATGGCATGTATATATAACAAACCAAAAACGACCCCTTGTATGGATCATGGCTGTGCGACAATCAAGCCCATGTAACCCATTCCCGCTCTTTGCCGTCGGATGGAACTCAAAGGCCCAAGGCAATCCATGTACGACCCAACTGTGAACTCTAAATAAGCCCATGGGTCGTTTGGGTGATCTCGGTCCAAGTCGCTATATCGGTATAGTTATATTCAAGTATTATAAACGTTAGATCACGTATACTGTATGTTTATCGCGTGTGCCCCCATCGGCTCATACACTATTAGTCGTTTTGTCGTGTTTGAAAACTCTCACAAACCAACACAACGCACCGACCCGATAACAGTGTGAAGGGTATACTCACACACGGCAACTGATGATTAACTGGTTAGCGACAACAGCAAAACGTGTGACTCTATGTTTCCGTTACACCTAAGTTTGGGTAAAGGTTAGAATATTGGGTTTTCGACAAAATCTATAAAAGGGTGTCACTAGAGGATCAGAAATATGTCTCACTCTTCTAATGGCATTATACATAAGTTTTTAATGATGACACCTTTACTTGCATTTTCTGACTTACAGAGTTACATGTGAAACTCGTGTATACTTTGTGATACTTGTTTACTACACTGACACTTCTATTTGTGTCACTAACTCACAAATTTTTCTTAGTGATTATTTCTTACTTCTGAATTATCAAAAGTTCACTAACGCCCTTCTTGCTCTGGACTTCAAACAATCTAAAGCTGATCACTCGTTGTTGATCTACCATCAAAAGGACATCTTTGTAGCGGCTCTCATCTATGTCGATGATGTTCTCTTGGTTGGGAACAACATTACCAAATGCATACCAAAGCGAACTTGATCACAAGTTTAGCATCAAAGATCTAAGGAGTCTCAAGTACTTCCTTGGCATAGAAGTGGCTCGTACTCATGAAGGTTTGGTGTTGAGTCAAAGAAAATACACCTTGGACATCCTGGCGTTGTGGCTTCGAGGGATGTAGACCAAGTTCTTTACTTCAAACGACATGCTAGAATTTTATAATGACCATGGAATTTTGCATGAAACATCATGTCCTCGTACACCTCAACAAAATGGGGTTGTGGAAAGAAAACATAGGCATTTGCGAGGCAGCAAGAGCCTTAATGTTTGAAGCTAATTTACCAAAAGATTTTGGGAGAATCGTTTTTAACGGCAACATTTATCATGTCGGTTGCCCTCTAAAGTAATAAAAACAAAACTCCATACGAGATTGTCTTTGATCAAAAGCATTATGATGACATGAAAATTTTTGGTTGTCTCGCATACTATAAAAATAGTGTTACGAATGGAGACAAATTTGAAGTGAGGGGAGACGGTTGTTTTGGGATATCCACAAGGCAAGCGAAGGTTATAAAATATATGATAGAAAGAAGAAGATAATCATATCTAGAGATGTAAGATTACGTGAAAGCAATTCCCTTTTGATAAACCGATTTATACACAAAAAGAAATAGATCCCTTTGGTCAACAAGATCAACTGGCCCAATATAATGGACTCGATGAATCCTTCGATTCAGAAACCATCTTCAAATAATCACCAAAATAGTAATGAAAGTGTGGTCCAAGAAGACAACTCTGAAAGCCCAAATGGAAGCACACCCAACTCAACTTTCGATGAAATGGAAAATAGTGTAGCCGAAGAGACGCGAGGATCCCTTAAATCAGCCTTGAATGGCATGTCGATTCTCACCGAAACATTTTGAAGATTTTATTGTTGTAAAGCTTCCCCATCGATTGACAATACACAAACCACACCAACTCAAGCTTCCTCGATGGTACATTCTTTATCTAATTTTGTTTCATATGAACGCTTTTCTGACTCACATAAAGCTTTCTTAGCGGCTATCGATGCCATCGATGAGCCAAAATCTTTCATCGGGCAATAAAGGATGAACGTTGAACTTGTATGAAAAAGAAATTGCTCTTGAGAAAATGGCACGCGTGGATACTCCAAGCCTTGCCCGATGGAAGCGTGCCATTGACTCCAAGTGGGTATACAAAATAAAATACAAGCCAAATGGGGAAGTTGAGAGATACAAAGCGCGTCTTGTTGCCAAGGGATTCACGCAGAGAAGGTTGATTATCATGATACTTTTGCTCCGGTTGCTAAACTAGTCACGGTTCGTGCTCTCTTAGCCGTGGCTACCAAAAAACGACGGTTTATTCACCAACTTGATGTGAACAATGCATTTCTTCACGGTGACTTGACTGAAGAAGTTTACATGAAGATACCACAAGGGTTTGCTAAAGAAGGTGAAACAAAAGTGTGTCGATTGAGGAATCTCTATGGTTTTGAAGCAAGCTTCACGAAACGGTATCAAAAGTTCACTAACGCCCTTCTTGCTCACGGACTTCAAACAATCTAAAGCTGATCACTCGTTGTTGATCTACCATCAAAAGGACATCTTTGTAGCGGCTCTCATCTATGTCGATGATGTTCTCTTGGTTGGGAACAACATTACCAAAATGCAACATACCAGCGAACTTGATCACAAGTTTAGCATCAAATCTCAGTACTTCCTTGGCGAATTAAGTCGTACTCATGAAGGTTTGGTGTTGAGTCAAAGAAAATACACCTTGGACATCCTGGCGGTTTCGTGGCGAGGGATGCGAGACCAAGTTCTTTTCCTATAGAGCAAAACCATAGGCGGACAAAAGTGAAGATCAACCGAAAGTCGATGCAAGTCGCTACCGCGATAGTTGGCAGCCTCTCCTCTATTTACCGCGACCCGATATTGCCTACGCCGAGTCAATATCTTGTCTCTGGTTCCAATACCGATCCAAGACAACCACATGGGCCGTACATCGTACCATGCCAAAATCTACACGGACAAGGTGTTTTATTCCTCCGGACGGTGGTTTTAATCTCACCGCCTATTGTGACTTCGATTGGCTTGGGTGTCCTTACACGCGTCGATCAGGGACGGATATGTTCTTTTGTTGGGTGGTGCTCCCATCTCTTGGAAAACAAAAGCGATACATTGTTTCTCGTTCTTCGAGCGAATATCGCTCCATGGCTTCTACTGTTAGCGAGATTATATGGGTTAGATGGCTTCTTAATGTACTCAATGTTGCTTCCGCTGGCCCGACTCCCTTTATTCGTGATAATCAAGTTGCACGTCACATAGCAAATAATCCTGTTTTTCATGAACGAACTAAGCATGTTGAAATGGATTGCTATTTTGTTCGTGAAGCGAGTTGATTCAAAGAAATGAACCTTTCGATCAACTCTAAAATGCGATCTGATCTTCTTACCAAAGGGTTGGGCACTCAACAACTTCGGTTTCTACTTGACAAGTTGGGCTCTCGAGATCTTCATGCTCCAACTTGAGGGGGAGTATTGGAATTAAAATATTTTCTTTATTTATCTTTTCTTTGGCCTTAAGTTTAGGACCTACTAAACTTATCATTCATCTCTGTATTTAACCTTGATTCTGATCAATTGAATGATATCGAAAAACACAATCAATTTTCTATATGAATCGTTAAGGAAGTTAGTTGATCAAGAATGTGTTGTTAAGCTTCTGGCTCCATTTCAATATGGAACATTTGTGTTCCCAATAAAGCTGATTAATGCCTGCTTGAAGAGCTTGGTACATGAAAATCCCTACCTGTTTTAACTCAAACTGTCGTGGGGTTGATGTTCGTTCTATGGTGTGCCCGTTTTATGAGTCTGATCGAAATCGAGACTGAAGATACTCTATTTAAACTGCTGGTTGCTCATATGCAAAATAAACATGTTTTGCAAGGTGTAATATTGCCCAGTTAGATAAGTGCATGTTAATATGTTATATGCCTTGTGAGTTTTCGTTGATCGTGCTTCCATTTTCTACTAGCTAGCTCCTCGCAATGCTTCGGTAATAATATCCATCAGTGCTAAATAGTTAGGTATTCAAATACAATATAGAAATGAATTAGTGATTTCATGAGGGGATCGGATGGATAGAATGGTAGATTCTACTGCATTTAAAAATAATCATTGTTTAGAAATACAAACGCGCCAAATCTGAACTGAACCTTTAAAAACACATGCACATGCAATTTTCACATATACATGTTTTTTGCAACGGAAATACACACTCATAATGGTTGTTGTTGGGCTTGATTCAACAACTTATTGATTGGAAAGTGATGTTAATACCACAAACCCGAATATCTAGGTAATTGCACACAAGGATGATCACTGTATAAAGGATGTATGACAACTTTTAGATATCATACAACAATTTGCTAAAAAGCTTCATGTGTTGAGCTTGTAGCGCAATGGCAATCGTCATGCTCCCATCATTGATTGGACTTGGTAATACGAAACTAAGACCTTCGAATGGGATCACCGCAGGTCCCATAAATACAGGTCGACCCCATCCAAAATCAGCATCATAGATCGAGAGCCTAGCCCAACTACTTATACCAAGATTTGGACATTCAAATGACTGGGCGCCACGATCCATATTGTTCAGATCAGGCTGTAGTTCCAAATAATCAATAGCTGACATTAGATAATCAGTATTCCTCTGAGTTATCACGTCGTGAATTTTACTAGCTGCATACCAAGTAGGGTTTGATTGAAGCTTGCCTACTACCGCTATTGGAGTGGCCATTAATATAACATTCCCGAAATAGCCTTTCGGCAGAGGGGGGTCAAGGTGAGCCCGTGCATTGGTTGGTATATAGAGCTTGGTGTCTTGATCATCAGGCAGCCCGCGGGCTTTACACACCGTCCTCCAAATATGGCCTGCGAGCATTTCGTACGAGCTATATTTAATTGTGTTGCCATCTTCTTTCGATTTTGCTTTAAGTATGCTAATTTGGTATTGTGTCAACTTAAATATTGAGGTGACAGTTTCATCTGATGAGAATTTGAGTGGCCACAATCTCATTGGTGGAGGAGGGAGATATTCAATGTGCTCAAAAACGGGCTGTGGTGGGTCTCGAGCACGGAGGAGGGTCCGGTCTAAAAAGGGTGATAGAGTAAGGTCAAGGCCACGTGCCATTTCGGACCATGAGTTCAAGAAATGCTGTGCAGATAATCCATCCGCAATACGATGGTGCATCCCGACTCCTAGAGAAACTCCCCCACATTTGAAGCGAGTCACCTGCTCATAATTACGCGTTTCAATTAAATACAACCCAAATGTGTTCGTTTATTCATTTGTTATTATAAAAGAGACACAGTCCATACCTGCAAAAGGAGTATTGGATACGAATCAATTCCCAACGAGTAATCAACCATTGGAATAAGTTTCAGAAACTCTAATCTGGGTGCAAAATCACCCAAGTCATCGATCACACAATCAGACTCGGCTTCCACAAACAACACTCCTTGTCCTTGACAATCGATATCAATCCGGCCATTTTGGTCTTCCTTAAATCGCCCTGCCACCGGGTAAAATGCAACCAACACCTTGCTCAGAGCGTCTTTCATAACTTTGGTATCAAAGAAATTGGTAGAATCTCCGTTGGGCAGGTAGAAATAAACGGTTAGTGTGTGATACTTCGATACCAAAAGGTCGAGGTTAGAGTTCCATAGCTTTATCTTTGGCGTCTCCTCTGCTGGCATCACCATCGTCGATTCCCTTACCATGATCTTCATGATCTTAATATAATTTAGTTAAAGCAAAAAGAATAATGAAACACTATGTTATTACAAGCTAGATTCAAAATGATGAAATCAGCAAAGGTTTTGAAATGTGTTAACAATTAACAAAGCCTTTTGTTTGTTCTATGACAAATGTTTAAAACTGATGACAATTTATATAGTTTTTGTGCAAGTGAGGCTGCCAAGTATTTGATTAATTTAAGCTTATCCATATAACTTAAGAATAAGGCAACGTGCGAGAAATGAAAACAAACTTTACATTTTTCAATAGAGTAACTTTAATTAAATGAAAATTAATTAACAGTATATTTTAGTACTAATAATAGAGATGAAAACATATGGAGTGCTAGAACTATATGAGTATCTTTTGAAAACTTTTGCTAAAAATAGGGTTATTATACGTTTCTAAAATATAGGATGGTTTGAAATCTACGTACCCTAGCCTATTTCTGGCAGCCCATACGTTAGATTTATAGCGACTATATACGAATCTGCATAGTTGGTTCACATACATCTGAATCATAGCGACTGTTCGTATGATGGTTAATTTTTCAGATGTCACGATTTGCCTAATAAATAAAACTGTACAACTGTGTCTTTTTACAACATATAGTTACACCTTTTTGTGTCACTAATTTTTGTGTAGGTAAGACATGTGGATTATCTGTCACTTTGTCTGACATTAGTGACACATGTTTGAGCTCATGAGACTTTACAAAATAATAGTGACAATTTTCATGTGTTACTAGCGACAGTTTTCTTGCAGTGTATGATCAATGGAATTCAAATTTGCAAGTGAAATGATGTCAAGTACAAATTTATCATCATAATTCCTTCAAATTTGCACATTTTATATTGTTTATGATCATATGTTGTTCATATTTTTTTATTATCATTGTCCTTTATTTTGTATTTTTTATAAAATAACTCTAAATTTCCATCTTTCACGGTTCCTAATCACAATTCTTTTCTTTCTTGCATGAACTTACTCTTACTCTTTGGTGGAAATGATGCCTACATTCTGAAACTCCATCTTGTCATCTTGACATGAACAAACACTGAAACAAACACTTAAACTCAATTTGACATTAACATTTAGTTAGAACATTACAACTTCTTTGAGAAACAAACATTGAAACTCCATCTTGACATGAACAGATTTACAGAAATATCATCCAAGCTCAAAAACATTTTACGATTTGATTTCTGATGAATCAATTTCAAGGAAATCTAGCTTAATCATTTATAGTATGCCCATATATCAGATTTAGCATAATTTTGTAACTTACTTAACAGTATTACATGAATGTAATATGATTTATGCAATTTCATCATTACACAATGTAGGGCTTATATCGCATTATCTGTTTGAGCAAGTAGCACTTTTGTACATCAAAAGAAAAAAGTATGGATGAAGTCTGATTTTTTTTCTTTTTCTTTCTATAATTCTTAGTTTAGGCCATGTAATTGATTATGCGTGTTAATATCAAGTGATGATTCTAATAAGTTGTAATTGAGTGTCAAATTGCTTCAATGAAAATAAACATCTAACTGATATATTGTGGAGGCGTCCAAAGAGATATTCTCAGCGAGCTCTGTGACAGATTGGCGCACCTTGCCAATAAGGATGAGAATCTTTATAAAAATAAAATGATTGCAACTTGAAGGGTAAGCAGCTGAAAATATGGAAAAAATGTGTTTAACTAATGTTTTAAACACGATTGGCAAACCAACAGGCGTGAATTGATGAGTCGGCGGCAGATTTCAAATAGTCAGTTTTTACCTAATATCAAGTGCCTATAATTTTTTTTTTTTGAACAGAAAGTGCCTATAATTACAAACCTATAATTAGAAGAAATCGTGTTGTTGCCCTTGGATGTAGGTCAATCACTATGGTTGGCCGAACCACGAAAATGCAAAATTGCATATATATCCAAAGTCTGCATAAAAACCATTGTACTATGTGCTCAAAAAACTTGTACAAAGGATATATATGCAATTATTCACTTTGGGAGGGATATATATGCATTTTTGCCATTTATATATCATGACAATCAATAACAAAACACAAAACATCAAAGAATACATATGGAAGAGTATAGGAAAGATTAATGAATAATTAATTAACATAAACAAAATATGCGTACATTTATTGATTCTAGCCGAACAAGAATCAAATCCACAAAACTAG
Source organism: Chrysanthemum makinoi (assembly GCA_910596185.1). Classification (NCBI taxonomy): domain Eukaryota; kingdom Viridiplantae; phylum Streptophyta; class Magnoliopsida; order Asterales; family Asteraceae; genus Chrysanthemum; species Chrysanthemum makinoi. Next base: position 200,060,018 of record OU343224.1, on the reverse strand, counting down.
CAATTGGATGAACCCAAATTAGGGTTTATAGGAGGGCTAATAACCTATTAAAGCACTATAGTTGTCAAGAATAACAGTTATGCGTATCGAACTAAAAAAATAACTCTTTTAGACATTAAAGTTGACATTTTTGTCTTCCTTTAAGTATTATAACCATTTTACCCTTCGAAAAATATTTCAAAAAAAAAAAGAAATTCGAAAAAAAAATTTAGAAATTTTTTTTAATCTAATAAAAATAAAAAATCGCATGTCACAAAAAAAATTATTTCAGAAAAAAATTTCAAAAAAAAAGAATTTCGAAAAAAAAATCGGAAAAAAAATTTTGGAACAAAAATTTCGAAAAAAAATCAAAAAAAAATATTTTGGAAAAAATTTTCGAAAAAAAATTATTTCGAAAAAAATTCAGAAAGGGTAAAATGGTTATAATATGGTCATAATACTTAAAGAAAGACAAAAATGTCAACATTAATGTCTAAAAGAGTTATTTTTTTAGTTTCCTACGCAGAACTGCCATTCTTGACAAGTATAGTGCTTTAAAAGGTTATTAACCCTTTATATGATTATGTGAATTACCCCTTACCGATTTTGTAATTCAGTCTAAGAATACTAACAATAATGTGTTAGTACCACTTTCTTGTACACACGTACTATAACAAATTAAAGTAATGCTAGTTTTAATTAAACAAAACAATTTGGTTTGGAAAAGACGTGTGTCGACACCCTTGTGGTGGTGGTCGACCGAATTAAGCAAAACACACACAAACAAATTTTAGGTTTAAGCTTATGAGTACAAGAGATAAATTACAAAGACCCAAGGCTTTGTATTTATACCCAATATAACTTGGTGAACAAGTTGGCTATGGGTTGGATTATGGTAACCCCCAAACCGATCGGCCTAGGACTCCCATAGGGATTCCAGAACCTTCTCGATCTCTAATTTCAGATTTAATCCTTTCCAATTACATTTAACGACCGTTAGTCCATTACACTTAATTACTTAACGTCCGTTACATTATTTCGTTTAATTAATAAATAAATATAACATTTACATTTAATTATTAAATTTAATTCTCATACACAAAGTGTACAATCCCGTGGTCTCGAGTTCGATCCTAACTCACGTCTACTAATTTATATCCATAAAACCAACAGCTCCCACTTGGATATATCTTAATAGAGTGATCACATCGGTTAGCGTCTAGCAACACTTCGATGCCTCAAGTACAACTCGAGTAAGGCTCCTGGAAAACCTTTTAATGATTTCCCATTATTATTATCCTTTTGTTCTAATACCACATTAAATAAAGATATGGAATTAAGTCATTCTTTATTCAACTATTGTGTTTCTCGTTTTAAGTGACCGACCAAGATTACCAAATCTTCTAAACATATTCAGGGGAGATTTTGGGTGCGGCCGCACAAACATCTTGTCAACCCTACGAGGGGCCCAGCAGTATTAAACTCCAAATAAATTTGAATGAACAAATTCTATCTTGACTACGAGACTAACCCACAAACTTTGTAACAGTTCTGGAAACAACCCTTATGACTACCAGTTACGTATAGCGTTAAGTTGCTCCATAGAAATGCATTACATTCATAACACTTATCTGGTATCTCAAGTCTGAGGATAACTATTCACAATTTACTTATAACAATATCCACAAAGTAAATTATGTAGTTGGGATAAGTCCTATATTCAATTCATTGAATATCATCTAAAATTTGTATGCATTCTCATCAATATACTTTCAAGTATATTCTATCACATCTCTCAGATTTGTCTTAATTTAATGATACTCCCATATCATTAATCGACAATGGACAATTTAGAATAACCTAGTTACTCATGGATTAAACATGCAAATATAGGACAACAATATTATAAATGAAAATAAACATAATCCAAACTTTATTTCATCAAAATAATAAATGTTTTACAATATCCTTTATCCAAATACTAATCACAGTTGTGCATGAAACTATTAGCTAAACGAAGTCCAATTCCATTGGCAAATCCAACAAGCTTTTCTCTAGCCAAAGCCTTAGTGAATGGATCAGCTCAGTTGTCATCTGTGTGAACTTTCAATAAATTTATTTCACATTCACGGACTTGTTCCCGAACATAGTGATACTTCTGTAGAAAATGTCCGGTGCCCTTCATGACTCCAGGTTCATTGGCAAATATGATTGCAGCAGAATTGTCACAATACATATCAATAGGCGATTCAATTAAAGGCATAACACCATGCCTTGAAATGAATTTCCTAATCCAAACAGCCTCCATTGCAGCTTCCGAAGCAGCTATGTATTCGGCTTCTGTCACAGACATCGCAATCGTACTATGCTTCTTGCTCTTCCAGTCAACTGCTCCTCCATTGATGACAAAGACATAACCCATCTGAGACTTCGTATCATCTTTATCACACTGCCAGGACGCATCACAGTAACCGGTAATACCAAGCTCTGTGTCTGGATTTCCACCATACACTAAAAACATATCTTTCGTATTCCTAAGATACTTTAAAATATGTTTAACAGCCGTCCTGAAGTTCACCGGATTCTGTTGATATCGACTGGTCATGTTTAGAGCGAACGCCACATTTGGCCTTGTGCATCTCACAGACATACATAATAGATCCCTCTTTATGCCGAAGTATAAGAAACTTATGCACGTGTGCACTTCAGCAGGTGTTGAAGCACACATATCGCTACATAAGCCATGCTTTACTTCCATCGGCAAATATCCTTTCTTGGAATTTTGCATATTGAATCTCTTCAATATTTTATCAATGTAAGCATTTTGACTTAAACCAATTAACCGTTTTGACCTATCTCGGTAGATCTTAATTCCCAGAATGTATGCAGCTTCTCCTAAATCCTTCATGGAAAAACATTTTCCAAGATATGCCTTAACATTTTGCAAACTTGGAATGTCTTTTCCCATATTTAATATGTCGTCAACATAAAAGATAAGGAAAATTACATCACTCCCACTAACTTTGTGATACACACATGGCTCATCAAGATTTTGAATAAATCTATACTTTTTGATTTCTTCATCAAATCTCTTATTCCATTGCCTCGATGCTTGCTTCAATCCATAAATGGACCTTTGAAGTTTGCATACACGGTATGGAAATTGTGGATTCACGAATCCCTCAGGTTGCTTCATATAGATGTCTTCATCTAAGCGACCATTCAAGAAGGCGGTTTTGACATCCATCTGCCATATCTCATAGTCATAGTACGCTGCTAAAGCTATGATAATTCTAATAGCTCTAATGTTAGCTACAGGAGAAAAGGTCTCCTCGTAATCTATGCCATAAGTTTGAGTAAAACCTTGCGCAACTAGAGGAGCTTTATAGATGTGTATATTACCATCCATGTCAGTCTTAATTTTATAGAGCCACTTACTTCCAACCACCTTGGCGTTTGGAGGTAAGTCGACCTCTTCCCAGACTTCATTATCTCTCATGGATTGCATTTCCCCATTCATTGCAGCTTGCCATTTTTCCTTTTCAGGACTTGCCATGGCAGCTTTATAACTAGTATGCTCTACAAGATCTCCTAACGTAGTTTCCTCAACCTCTACGTTAAGACATAGACGTTCAGGTGCACGCGTAGACCTTACAGATCTACGAATGGGAATCACTTCAACTTCTGGTGGAGGACCCAGACTATCAGGTTCTACTGGAAGTACGTTAGTGTTTTCAGAAGGTAATGCATCTTCATGATCATCTTTCAGATCATAAACTCTCCCACTGAATTCTTGAGATACGAGATCATTTTCAAGAAAATCTCCATACCTAGCAACAATTACTTTATTTTCAGTTGGATAGTAAAAGTAGTAACCCATAGTTTCCTTAGGGTATCCTACGAAGATACACTTTACAGATCTTTGTTGGAGTTTATCTGCTGGGTCACATCTAACATACGCCTCGCAACCCCAGACCTTTAAATAAGACAGGTTAGGAGCTTTACCATGCCATATTTCATATGGTGTCTTATCAACCTTCTTTGTGGGAACCATATTCAGAATGCGAACAGCTGATTCTAAAGCATAATCCCAAAAGGATAAAGGTAGAGTAGTAAGATTAAACATATATCGTATCATGTCCAACAATGTACGATTTCTTCTCTCAGATACAACACCGCTTTTGTTGTGTAGTATATGGAGAAGTGAGATTCTGGACAATTCCATTCTCAGCTAAGTAATCTTTAAATTCTTGGCTTAGATACTCTCCTCCTCTATCGGATCGAAGAGCTTTAATCTTTTTTCCCAATTGCAGCTATACTTCTGCTTTGAAAACCTTAAATGTTTCAAACACCTCATGTTTATGCTTAAGTTAATAAACATAGCCATAACGGCTGAAATCATCAGTAAAGGTTAAGAAGTAGCTAGCACCTCTCTTTGACACATGTCTAAGTAGTCCACACACATCAGTATGAATAAGACCAAGTAGATCAGACGCCCTCTCCATATTGCTATGAAAAGGTTTTTTCGTCATCTTCCCAGATATGCATGACTCATATTTATCAAATGATTCATCATTGATATTTTGCAAAAGCCCTTCGTGTTGTAGCTTTTGCATGCGAGCCTTGCCTATATGAGCAAGTCTACAATGCCAAAGATAAGAAGAATTCAAGTCCAACTTCATTTTCTTATTGATGCTAAACATCGAATTATTATATTTGTTAGATTCATTTACAATCACATCAATTTCAAACACACCATTCACAGTAATCGCATTAAAATAAAATACACCATTTAAAGAAACAGAAATTCCATTACGTGAAATAGTATGAGTAAAACCATCATCCAACAATACTGAAAAGGAAACAACACCTCTAATTATAGAATGTGCATAATGACAATTGTTCAATAACAGGTACTAAGCCGAAGGCAATACTAAACTAAACACTCCTATGGCTTCAACGGTTGCATGTGCCCCATTGCTTGCCACGCAGATATTGCTCCTCATAGGCTAGCTTCCTCTCCACTCTAAACCCCTGCAGTGTATTACAAATGTGAATAACACATCCAGTATCATATACCCATGAATTTTTATGATTTGGAGTAAATAATTCAATTACAAATAAGTTACATGAAGGACCGGCGCCCGAGGACCCAGCATACTTCATCTTATTTGCCCGCAATTCATCAAGATAGAGAGCACAGTTTCTCTTCCAATGCCCAACGACCTTGCAGTGGTGGCATGCTTGATCCTTTTTAGGATTTTCCTTCCTAGGAGTAGGGTACTTCTTGGGTTCTGGTTGATAGGCCATAACATGTTTACCCTTATCAACTTTCCCTTTGCCCTTTCCCTTCTTGTTGTTCGCACGCTGCGGTTTTGGCTTATTTATCCTTCCACCCTGAATAGCAAGTACCTGGGGAGTAGGAGCCTTCTGAGGTAACCCTTTTTCATAATCAATTAGCAATGTGTGTAGGTCAGTCGCTGACTTCCCCACGCAGTGCATATTGAAGTTCCGAACAAAACCATTGAAATCCTTGTTAAGGGATCTGTTGATCAAGTTCACAGCAATGTCATTTTCATAAACTTTGCCAAGTGCTAGTAATTGGTCCATGTATCGTTTCATCTCCAATACATGCACAGCACTTACGGGTTTCTCCCGCTTGCAGTTGTGTAATGCATCGATCAAATCATAAATTTCTACAGCCGCAGGTTTCTCAAACATAGTTCGAAGTGCATTGAGCATATTGTATGGGAAGTAGTTTTGCTGCTTTTGGAGAGCAGGTTCCATCGTTCCCAACATTAGGCAAGCCACATCGTTATGACCCTTATACTCAATTTTCCAAGCAGCCTTTTTCGCTTCAGGTGCGGCAGGTGCTGGTTCAACAGGGCAAAGCGTGTATAGATAATCCAACCGATCAGCAACTCTATAGACAATTCTCAAAGAGCGGTGCCAATTATTGAAATTCCTAGAGCCAATCAACTTTTCTCGATCAAAAAATCTTTTGAACGCAGAACTTAGTGCAGTGTTAGTGTTATCGTTGTTTTGAGCCATTTCTACAGAAAAAAGTTCAAGTATTAGTATTTTCGATAATACAATTTTCAAGAAAATAAAATATACCCAAGGTAATATAAACATATAACCATATAATTTTCTCGAAAAACTAGGATCCAAATTATCATAGGTTCATTACATTAGTTGATATGCTAGTAACGAAAGCATATAATAAGATAATCTGTCGAACAATAATTGGCAAACAATTTCCAATTCCTAGATCATTATGGGATTTATATTTTCCAACGCTATTGCAAATATAAACATGTTTTATCCCATATTATGCCTTGAGTCCAGGTCTCACTTCCTACTCAATTTAAATGTCTAACTTAAAGAACTGCAAATATGTTCATGTAAGGTCTGACTTACATAAAGATTTACCTTTCCATCACAATCTCGCCAAGTTCTGACATGACGTAAATTGCAACTTCAAGTGTTCCTTTAACTAGATGGCACAAACTTAATTTATAAAGGGTACTAGTTTTGATTTTATGTGGTCAAATCAAATATGTACAAAGATGTTATGCATTCATCTTGTAGCATAAATTTTAATAAAAAACTTTTTATTACCAATTCATAAATATCAAATTATCAAAGTTTTGATTGAGGTATTGGTTTCGTCAATCAAGAAATTTACCTTTAATTATCGTCCATTATACCGTACTTTTGCATAAGTCTAAAGACTTAGTGTTTTAGGTAATTACCACAAGAGTGACACATGGAATTAAAGCTAATTCGCCCTTAAGATGATTTTGTACATTTATGGCTTACTTGGTAGCTCCAATTTTACTCGCAAGGAAGCGGAGAATTCGGTCAGCGCTGAAGCAATAACCTCCTTCTTTAGGGTCACAATTTAATGCGCTCCCCTCCTTATACCCCCCACACAGTCCGTCAAATTGGTTGAGCCGTTCGTAACATTTGTACCAAAATCATCAATCAATTAAACTTTTGAAAACTTAACTCTTCAAAAACAAATCAAATTTCACCATTGTTTAGTCAAATTATTATTTTTCTATTCAAAATTACCCTTTGCTTAAAACTTGTCACACATATTAAACAAACAAGTAAACAAATAAAAAAGAAATAGCTAAAACAATGCGCACATAACTAACAATTAATACGTGTAAACAAGTAGTCATACGCAACTTATTTGATAAAACCTATTAATAATCAATGTCTAGGTTAATTAACGTATATATTAATTAGGGCTTTCACTTTCCCAATTGAAAGTGAGCCACATACATCGATGAATCGATTGCGTAAACCCTTAATTAAAATATATACCAAATTGCACATAATTGATTCATTAATATATATAATTGGAGTCTTCCCTAATTCAAGATTTATCAAAAATAAACATGTGATAAAATATCTTAACAATTAAACAATAATTCAAGCAACTATCCATGACAAACATGCATGTATCATCATGGATATAACATAACAATTATTCAATTAAGTCACAAGATCGCATACAATTCCATGTCACATAACATATTATTCATGAATTTATCACGTAACACATATATTAATTCTAGGTTTCGATAAGGTTAACATAACAATTAAAACCCTAAAATTTTTTAAAAAGAATCGACTATAAAAAAATTTAGGGGTACGCCCCGTAAAAAAAAAAAAAAAAAAAAAAAAAAAAAAAAAACATAGAACAATCATATCAAACAACATATAATATTCGTTTTTTATGCGTTTAGTAATTAATTACTCATTAAAACTAATGACTCGTGATGTCACTGTTAGAATTATATATCATGACAATCAATAATAAAACACAAAACATCAAAGAATACATGCAGAAGCGTATAGGAAATATTAATGAATAATTAATTAACATAAACAAGAATATGCGTACTTTTATTGATTCTAGCCGAACAAGAATTAAATCCACAAAACTAGCAATTGGATGAACCCTGATTAGGGTTTATAGGATTATGTGAATTACCCCTTACCGATTTTGTAATTCAATCCAAAAATACTAACAATAATGTGTTAGTACCACTTTCTTGTACACACGTACTATAACGAATTAAAGCAATGCTAATTTTAATTAAACAAAACAATTTGGTTTGGAAAAGATGTGTGTCGACACCCTTGTGGTGGTGGTCGACCGAATTAAGCAAAACACACACAAACAAATTTTAGGTTTAAGCTTATGAGTACAAGAGATAAATTACAAAGACCCAAGGCTTTGTATTTATACCCAATATAACTTGGTGAACAAGTTGGCTATGGGTTGGATTATGGTAACCCCCAAACCGATCGGCGTAGGACTCCCATAGGGATTCTAGAACCTTCTCGATCTCTAATTTCATATTTAGTCATTTTCAATTACATTTAACGACCGTTAGTCTATTACACTTAATTACTTAACGTCCGTTACATTATTTCGTTTAATTAATAAATAAATATAACATTTACATTTAATTATTAACTTTAATTCTCATACGCAAAGTGTGCAATCTCGTGATCTCGAGTTCGATCCTAACTCACGTCTACTAATTTATATCCATAAAACCAACACTACGTGTTCCTTTGGTGTTAAGCTTATTCTTTTCCACATTCTCTATCGAGTATATCACTTGTTTCTTTTCCAACACATTAATTTAATAAACTAACGAGAGGCTAGGAAACACTATTTACATCAAGATAGTCAGGTGCAAAAGGTTTATAACTGAACCTAAATCGACTCATAATTGGTTGCCTTAGCATAATGTATGGCATACATGACTCACTCAGCGGTTGTGACTATATGATGCTAAGGATTGAACCCTAGACATTGTTCTTGTTAGATGCAAAGATGCCTCACCTATTACCATCTGAGCTAAGCGTCATTGGCTATTTACATCAAGATATTATACGATCAATAAATGGATCTTGAATCAATTTAGAACGACCTATGAATGATCCAAGAGAAAGACAGTTTTGATTTTGTCGAAGAGGTTGTCGATTCTTGGTGATTCCAACTAAAAGCCAACTTTGTTCCTATATCGCCAAAGTACCCATAGAGACGTTTGAACAACCGTATCAAAACATTGAGTTTAAATTGGAATTTGACGCGGTTGAATCACCACATGTGTACGTGAATCATATATTAGAATTTTTAGCATTCATGTTATGGCTGCGGACAATATGGAAAGCAATAAAAGTTTAAAGTTACACCTTTAACTAGCTAGTTGGTAACCTTCCTTTCAGAAAGGTTTCTAAAGTGTTAGGTGCAAACATAACATGTGGTGATATGGAATGTGCACAAATCTTCTACAGATTTATATTACAGTAATTTTTGCCCAAGCGCACCAGCTTGCTCAATAATTTACCATTGCTTCAAATGCAACTTGAATGGGCCTATTACATATACTTTATTATCTCGCACCTGGCCCCTAACTACAGTTGGTAACCTTCCTGTTTGTAAAGTATTAGGTGCCGACGTCGACATAACATCTGGTGGCTGGCAATGTGCGCAAATCTCTTACAGGTTTTGTGATTATCTTCTCTCTATAACACTTCTAATAATGATTGCTTCAAATGCAATTTTTAGGGAATATAATATATTGCACCATCAGTTCTTTACTGCCTTTAACGCTACATAAACAGTGTTTAGCCATAGTTTTCTTTGGAAAATTCCGATTTGATCAGTATGAATAGCAGTGTGAGCTTTTACAGAAGGACAAACAAGCTAGCATTTGAAGTTATCTTACTAACTCATATTTCTAATCACAAATTCATGCCATTTGACAAGATCAAGCAATCACATTTGAATATCTGAAAAAGAATTAGTCGATAACAATTGCCATGAATTTCTTTTTAGAATAATGTATCAAGGGGATATTTTAAAAGTATAGCATTAATTCTTCGGATAATTACCTGAAAATGATTATACATTAAATACAATAAACGGAATTTAAAATTATGGTTATATAAAAATCAAAAGAAAAGCTACACAAAAGTTGAAAAAATGACAAATTAGATGCATTTTTAAACAATTAACTTTTAATCCCATGTATGTCTCAATCTTAATCAAAGTTATAAATTGGATATTTATCGGTGCGAGTTGTATTGTAGTTTAGGTTATTGATGATTTTTTTGGTAAAATGACACTTATAATTCAGTAGACCACACTCATGGCTAACCCACTTTAGTTTCCATAATTATCCATCTACTCCAGCAATAGAAGATGTGATGAGCCCATGCATAATTACAATCCACTTCACCTAAGAATTAGATGGCAATGGGGACATAGACTATGATTGACACTCCCTCCGTCCCAATATTCATATTCCCTTTCGGATTGGCTCAAATTAATTGGCCATTTTTAAAAGTACATAGAAAAATTCGACCGAGATATATTACCTTTACTTGAAATTGTTATTACAAATTTTTAATAAAACAATAATTAATTAGTTAATGGTAAAAATGTCATTCAGCAAAAAAGTAAGAGAAAAAAAACAATAATAATTATTTTTTTTAAACTATGTATTTTTTATCGATAGAAAATTATCTTGAGAAAGAGGGAGTAATTATTTTGCATAAACGTTTTATTCATTGTCTAATCTCCTCTTATTCTTAATAAGTGGTCTCCTGAGACTAGCCTCTTTAAGGAAGATTTGTCTTGTGTTCCAGTCTGGGTTAAGTTTTATGATGTTCCAATTATTGCTTATTCTTCTGATGGTTTGAGCTCTATTGCCTCAAAAAATTGGTAATCATATGCTTCTTGATTCGTATACTATTGAGTTGTGCTTGGAATCATGGGGTAAAAGTAGTTATGCTAGAGCCTTGATTGAAATAAATGCGACTAATGACCTTCGTAATACTTTGGTTGTCGTTGTCCCTAATATCAATGGAACTAGTTATACGAAACACACCATTCATGTTGAATATGAATGTCAAGCGAAAGGGCTTCCAGTATAAGCGGGTATTTGGAGTTGTAAAGAATATGGAATTTCGGCCGGTTACTTCTAAGAATACAAAGAATTCGTCTTCTACGACTAAGGAGGCATCTAAACAACCAAGTAAGGTTGTTGAAGTGATTACCACGGCTAATGCTTTTGACGCCCTCAGTGATTTGAATGAGGATCCTGTTTTAAGTAAACAGGAAAGTGTTTCCATTGAAGCATTTGATAGTCCAAATAATACACCTCTTGCTGAAAAGATTAATAAGGTTAAAAGTCAAATTTTTTAAGGGAAGCTTATGCTTCAGGGTGGTGATGGGAAGCCGCTTTCTATGCAAAAGGAGGCTAATCATAAACCTGTTATGGTTAATGAGGGAAAAAAGGTAGGTAATCCGTTTTCTAAGGTTTGGAATGTAGTTCTTTCGGATAGTGATAGTGATGATGAAGTTGAAGATGCTTATAATGAAACTTCTTATTTTATGTCGAGTGTAGGTTCGTATAATGCTAGTTTACATGAGGATGAAGATTTTGATTTATATGACACATATGACCTTCAAGTTTTAAATCCGGAACATCTCGCATTTTGCGACTCAATGGATATAAATCTTCGTGGTCAAAGTAAACATTAATTTTATTCTTATGGCTTTATAATGTTTGATAATAAGATTGGTTTGTCTTTTTTATGCTCCTTTAGGTCTTAATCATTGTAAGTATGTGTGGTTTGCCTTTTTTTTAGGCTGAAATACCCGATATTCATACTGTTTTCGAAGTAATAATATTTTACCGAAAGTAACCTTATCACCCAAAAATCTCCTCTTATTAATTGGTGGCATATTTTAAACACATGTTAAACTGCGGCAATTGAAGGGCGGCTGATGATTTTCTTTAACATCTAAATGAATGTGAGAAGTGCCAACTTGTGAGTTGTGACACTACTTTGGTCAAAAAGTGTTTGGCTAAACCCACAATCTCTGTGAAAGAAGATCTTTCAGCAATATCTTTAAAGTGTCACTAAACCGGGGCCAGATCTATGAATATACCTTTGTTTTGTCATCCTTAATAATTTTGACTCTACATGGCAATTTTTTAACATTGATTCTTATATCCGATATCTTTCCTCTTACTACTTGTATGTTTCCCATTGAGTATCCCATATTATGTAATGCTTATAATTATTTTTAACAAATATTTGGTGAACGATATATAATTTCAAATCAACCTTTTAGCATACTATAGCCTGTAAGTATTATATAAAGATATATGATTTCAAATGCGTAGCATGTATAGTGTCGTAACACAAAACAAAACTAAGCGCAAACCTCATCCTCATTCCACCTAAACTTGGAAAATCTTACATCGCAGTCAAACTATTAGGCTAATTCCACGCCGAATGGTCTATAACTAAATTTAAATATAGACCAAGTATAAGAAGACTCACTGATAATAAAATCGTGACAGCTTCTACAAATTTCAAGTGAGAGACAACTTTAAAAAAGCAAAGACAACTTGAAGATATACTCAAAGTTGATGCGGTATCAACTAGTATGTATAAGAACGGTAAAAGAACGAAGTCGTGAGGATCGACGATCTTGGTGATCCTGCCAGCTCTCTTATCTACCCAACATAGTTTAACTCAAAATATCTCTTAGATATTTAGGCATAACTTTTACCAAGAAATAGCGGAGAAGCAGCCTAGAAAAGTCAAAACAGTCAAGTTGGTAAAAATAAATGAACGGATTGGTAGCCCCGTTCACAAAGTAAAGGTTGTGTGTTTCGAGAATAGAGCGTTTAATGAAAGATATCTTACTTCATTAAATCTTTGACACCTTCAACTAAGGGTGTTGATAGTCACCATTTTTTTATACATATACCACAATTGTGCATTAACGTACTGTGCGATTGATAGTGTTAAATATTAACGCCGATTGATTGTATGTATAGAAATAATCTCAAATCACGCTTTCAATAACTTTCCCCGCATTGACATCTTTGATTGTTTCTCATATAAAGAGAATGTTAGTCTGAGTAAATATTATCTTCCATATTAGTTATCATCATGGTTCTGAAAAGTATGGCGTAAAGTATAGGCGGGATAACGACCTCCAATGTTCTAATCATAGGCGTCATTTCCCAGGTGGCGATTAAGTGAGGAGGAAAAGCTGCTGTCAAAAGCGGCAGTAAAGCGTCGAAGTTTTTATTGACTTGACACTATATATATATATATATATATATATATATATATATATATATATATATATATATATATATATATATATATATATATATATATAATATAAATATATAAATAAAAAAAAGACAAATATCGTAAAAGATCTAAAAATTAAAAAAAAGTTCTCGAAAAATTCTAAAAAATACAAAGATCGGTGTGATGGTGCGTATGAAAAAGTTGAAAAAAATTCTTTCTAAAAGTAGATATTTTTCTCGAAAAAAAATTATGAAAAAATCGTTTGCACATTAAATCATTTTTTGTGCATCAAAAATTAGTTTTGCACCCAGCTTCTTTGACTTTTTTCATCAAAAATAACATGGCATAAGCTAAAACAAGTTGAAATTTTATTAAATCAAAATTTGTTTTGATGCATTAAAAAGTACCAAAACTCAAATTAAAAAAAAATGTTTTCACAAAAGTTTTATGCACCAACATAGATCTTGTGGAATTTTGAAATTTTGGAGAATTTAAAAAAAATTAAATCTTTTATTACTTTTTTACGAATATTTGTCTTTTTATTTTAACTTTACCATATATATATATATATATATATATATATATATATATATATATATATATATATATATATATATATAGGATAGATAAAAGAAAATGTCAGGTAAAAAGATTTTTTCAAAAAAGTTCTTGAAAAATTCCCAAAAGAATTCTGAATCAGTATGATGTGCCATGAAAAATTGGAGAATTTTCTAAGGATATTTTTTCCTAAATTTATGAAAACGTTGTTAAATTGTTTTTGTGCATCAAAAATTGGTTTTCTTGTACGACTTCTTTTGACTTTTTAATGAAATAAAATTAGCAGCATCAATACAAACAAGTTGAATTTTTGATGCGTCAGAAACTTTTCTTGCATCAAAATTCGTTTTTGTGCATTAAAAACGTGTCAAACTCAAAATTATAAAAAGTTTTCACAAAGTTTTATGCACCAACATACCGATATTGTTGAAATTTTTTTGGAATTTTTGGAGAATTTTTAAAAATAATCTTTTATTCTTTTCTGGATATTATGCTTTTAACTTTAACTTACACCCTATATATATATATATATATATATATATATATATATATATATATATATATATATATATATATATATATATATATATATATATATATATATATATATATAGGGAAGGGATCGGTCTTGGGATTACATTTTAAGTAGGGATGGTACGGATAATATCATGATAACATTCAAAAAAAAATTAATTCAAAAAAATGCAAAAAAAATTATAAAAAGAAAGAGACAACAATTTATTAAGAATCATTAAAAAATTGAGGAAAAAATAGTTTTCATGGTTAAAATGTATGATATTATGAATTTTGTTAATATCACCGCAATTATCAAGCTTTCTTAATATCACTATTAACAAAGGCTAGCGATGGTTTCACTAAGGCTAGCGGTGGTTCTAAACTACCGATGATATTAAGTTTTTTCTAATATCAAAGTAACTTTTTAAGTAAAATTGTTAATATCACAGTTACTTTTTACATGTTTTCTTAATATCAAAGTTAATTTTTTAATATCACCGTAAGTTTTCTTAATATCGTAATAAAAAAGGCAGTGATATTAAGTAAAATTGTTAATATCACAGTAGGACTCATAATATCGTTAATATCACGATAGAACTCATAATCAAAAAAACAAAAATTGCTCAGAAAAATCTGAAAAAATTAAAAAATGAAAGAAGATAACAATAGTAACGATCCCTCAAAAGGAAAAAAATTAACAAAAACGTTTACATGGTCAATTGCTACCGTGAAATTAGCGCAGATCTTGACTTTTTTACAAAAAGTCAAGATCAGATCTGGAATGGGCGGTCCAGATCCATCCGCACATCCGCACGAATTAAAAAAATCCGCACCTGATCCTCACTATATATATATATATATATATATATATATATATATATATATATATATATATATATATATATATATATATATATATATATATATATATATATATATATATATATATATGTATATATATATATATATAAACGCAAAAAAGTTCGTCTTGACCGTTAAAGCGTGAGGCTTGGTCGTGCCGTCACCCCACGCCTCACGCTATTTATAACCTTGGTTATCACAGTAAAGAAGAGCGTATTTACTCTCAACTTTGAACTCGTCATTAATTCGGCGGTCGAACCGGTGACATGCTGACTCAAGTTAATCTCCGCAGGCTGAAACTTTTGGACCAATCATCATATACTTAGCTTAGTTGGTTCGAGATGCAAGTTTGCAAAAATAGTCACCATATCACGTCTTGGTGAATACTCTATGTAGCGTGTTGGTGCGTTTGTTGACAAGAATTCTCAACATTGTCTTCTAAATATTGTCTTGTGACAAGAATGTTTAAATTACCGGCCTACCCTTACCGATTATATATAAAAGCTTTTACGAATGCTAATATACATAACTAAACGTACATAGATCATATATATTTCGGGTCGGGCTAGGGTAGAAATATTACGCCTTGGTTTCAGCCCCATACCCAAAAAGTCATCATCCAAACAAAGGTTAATTTCATTCCGATTTCCCCTCATATTCGAGTATTACTGCCATCTATGATAACGTACAATTGTTTAATTAGAGATTAAGATTTAAGAGGACATGGCTAGTGGGTTGGTGCGTTACTTTGGAATTACATCTAACACGATAAATTTTAAATAATCTAATTGATAATTGTACGCTTTATAATTAGCTTTGTTTGTAACAAACGAATTTTCGAAACCAATGGCCATAGAGTCCAAATCAAGGGTCGACTAGATCTCATTTAATTTCAAGGTCAATCATTTATTACACAAACATTTTGTTTGAAAAGAAAAGATACAAAAACACACGCATCCTGAGAGGCTTAAATCACTAGACTATAGTTATTATGCCATGATCGAGCACATACATAAAATGTAAGAAACCTTTCAAATATCATACAATAATTCGCTAAAGAGCTTCATATCTTGAGCATGTAGCGAAATAACAATCGACATGCTCCCATCGTTGATCGGACTTGGTAACACATAACTTAGACCATCCGCTGGGATATAAGCAGGTCCCATGAATATAGGCCGGCCCCATCCAAAATCAGCCTCGTGTATTCCTAGCCTGGTCCAGCTATTTATCATAATATTAGGACATTTCAACTCAAACCCACGAAACATAGCATCCAGATCGGGTTGTAGTTCCAAATAGTCGATTGCTGACCTTAAATAATCGTTTTTCCTATGTGCTAACGCGTCATGAATTTTTTTCCCTGCGTATGAAGTTGGGGCCAATTGAAGCTTGCCTGCAACCGCAATAGGAGTGGTCATAAAGATAACATTCCCAAAGTAGCCAGGTGGCAAAGCTGGCTGAAAGCGTGTACGCCCATCGGTAGGGATGTAAAGCTCGGTCTCCTGATCATTCTGCAGCCCACGGACTTTACACAATGACTTCCAAATATGGCCAGCTAGCATTTCATACGCGCTTAATTTGATAGTGTTTCCATCTTCCTTTGCTTTCGCTTTGAGTAGATTAAGTTGATCGTGTGTCAACTTGAAAATGGAGGTGACGATTTCATCTGATAGGGATTTGATTGGGGGTGATTTCATCGATGGAACTGGTTGAAATTCAATGTGTTCGAAAGTGGGATGTGGTGGGTCACGAGATCGGATGAGGGTTCGATCTATGAAAGGTGGGAGAGTGAGGTCAAGACCACGAGCCATTTCGGACCATGAGTTTATTAAGTGCATCATAGATAACCCGTCTGCAACATGATGGTCTATCCCAACTCCTAGCGAAACTCCCCCACATCTGAAGTAAGTTACCTAACATAACCCAAATTAGGCAATTAGCCCATTTATTAGTAAACAAAAAGTCGAATTTCATATATACACATACCTGTACTACCAATAGAGGGAATGACTCAATTCCCAGCGAGTAATCAACGGTTGGAAAAAGTTTTAGAAATTCCAGTCTTGGTGCAAAATCACCGAAATCATCAAGTACACCATCGGATTCAGCTTCTACAAACAACGCGCCTTGTCCGTGACAATCAATCTCAATCCTTCCATCTTGGTCTTCATTTAATCGACCTCCCATCGGGAAAAATGGAACCAAAACCCTACTCAAAGCTTCCTTCATCACTTTGGCATCAAAGAAGTTGCTCACGGCACTGTTGGACCGGTAAAAGTATACAAATTGTGTGTGACAATACTTCGGGACCATAAGGTCGAGGTTGGACATCCATAGCTTTGTCTTCAGAGTCTCCTCGGCAGGCTTCACCATCATCGATTCCCTTATTGTTACCTTCATCGTTTCTAATAAATTTGCATGTGTAAAACAATGAAAATCTATATTGCAAACTGAAATTCAAAATGAAAACTGAAGAAATCAACAAAGCTTTTAATTACCTGCCTGTGAGTATTATGTGTTGAAGATCAGCTGCGACGGTATTTATGTATACTAACTGTTTGAATTCATTAGTTAGCATAAAGAAGAAAATAAAACAATATTATAATTTTCAAGTAGCACTATTTATATGATTTATTTCTATATATTATATATATTGTAAAGCTAGTATATGAAAATAAACCTATCACAAAGGTGTATTTATATTTGAGTAAAATAAATGTTAGTTAAAGTTTTGAAATATATAAAAAACAATATCGTGCATAAAAGGGTATAGCTGAACAAGGGATATGGTTTTAGAACTAGAACTGTATATTAAATTTTTTTTTTGTAGGCAGGTGTCCATAAGTTTCTGTATTAAAAACACTACCTCGTACGTACAGCTAGTAAATCTAGTTTCTGAAAGGAAAAATACTCCGTAGAAAATTTTTACGGTTAACTTACCGATTAGCATGTTCACTAGATCTTAGCGGCAACTTAGCTACGCATTTCTCTGCAATATTGATGAATAACAATTCTTGGAACAACTATTGCCATATTCGTTCCAAAAATTAAGAACCCTATTCGTTCCATATATTTGAAGACACTAATCTCGCCATTGCTTCACTACTAGAGATCTGTGAATAGAGCCCCCTTAATAGAGCCCGGTTTTAATGAAAAACGGGCTCTAAAATGATCCCATGTTTATGAAAAGGGTATAGAGCCATATTTTCTTTAAGAAAACCGGGCTTTATGTTGAAAAAAGAATAGAGCAATGTTTTTTCCAAAATAACCGGGCTCTATTACTAATACAGAGCCATCTTCCCTTTTATAGAACCGGGCATTATGTGCTAAACCATTAGAGCCCTGTGTTCTTCTACAAAACCGGGCTATATTCCCCTGCCCACCTTAGTCCCGCTCAAAACTTTCCCCAAAAATCAAAATCACATTTTCATTATTCCTCACTCCCTCCATTTGTTTTCTACCTCACAAAGCCACCCTTATCCTTATCCTCATCCTCTTCATCTCATCTCACATTATCTTTCCATTTTGTCATCAACTAATCTAAATCTGATTTATGTAATCGACATTTGCTAGGTATCCTTTCAAATCAGGTACTTTTGTATGGTGTAATCTGATGTTTAGTGTGCCATTATCTTCTTTGCATCCTAGATACCGATTTTTGTATGCCATTATCTTTGCTTTACTATTCTTAACAACTGTGCCACAATTTTTAGCTAAAAGATAAAATGTTTATTCAGTGTGTACTTG
Source organism: Chrysanthemum makinoi (assembly GCA_910596185.1). Taxonomy (NCBI): domain Eukaryota; kingdom Viridiplantae; phylum Streptophyta; class Magnoliopsida; order Asterales; family Asteraceae; genus Chrysanthemum; species Chrysanthemum makinoi. The sequence continues at coordinate 200,041,196 of OU343224.1, read as the reverse complement.
TGTGAACACTTCATTTTCTCGTAAAGATGTGCAGGATTATTGAAGTCACATCAATTGTTTTATCTATACTCTATAGCATATCTGTGTAGGGACCAAATATATGGCATGCTATAAGCAATAAATAATTGTAGTGTTTATCTTATATATAAATTGAATTTCATTGGTTAATGTTTTGGTATGATTAATTTACAGGGAGAAAAAGAACTCCGAGTTGTTAAGTGTTCTACAGAATCGAATGGCAACATAAAAGAGAAGAAGGGTGCACTTTAAATGGAGGGGATGGTTTGCTATGAAGTGCTAGTTCACATATATATTCCATCGGTTCGGCAAAATGGGTAAAGTTTTTATTTGAAAAGTTATGAATATTTGAAGTGTATGCATCCATCATCTTGGGACCTCTCACTGACTTGGATTGAAGGTAATACCATTTTTTTTTTCTTTTTTTTTACGAATTGACAAAATAAGTTAAAATCTAACCAAGTAGACATATAGAAGTTATTTAATTGTGCGATGCATTAGGATGCTAATTCTCGCGGAACTTCAACTTTGAATATATTGCCACTAACATTTGAGCAGTTCAAGTTTTTGGTTTGGTAATTAGAAAATATGACTTCTTATTTTCGTGGTTTGCACTGATATTGAGCTTTTTCAATTGTGAATGTTCTTTGCCTTAGTATAGATGACCCGCACGTGTTAAATATCTTCCCATTACTAATTAGATAGTAAATGACAGGATATGCCTCGACCTCACTAATTGTTTAGAAAGTCTTGGGTTTTTTTAAGGTTATAAGCACAAACTATATGCATCATTGGCATCTTGGTAACTCTGATTCGTTTTATAAACTATATGTATGGACTGTATGTAGGTACTGAGCTATGGGCGTGAAGGTTGGAATAAAGGTAATTAAATAGTTAAATGGTTGAAATTCATTTTGAAAACAGTTTTAGTACTTGCAGATCAGTTGGTATGTATGGCACCTTTGTGTAATGAGAACATTGATTAAATGTATCATATCAACAGTAAAACTTTGTACTATTGTTTCATTTGTAGATAAATAGAGTTGCGTATATGCATTCAAGAGGTTTTCTTCACCATGATACATAGCCAGACAACTTTTTAATGGATCTAAGACGGAAGGCAAATCGGGTATTCTTCTAATAACATATGTTCATTCAATTTCTTGCTTTGATGTCTGCATATCAGTGTTCTGGTATGTTCTTTCTTGTTGTCAAATTGAATGACTTATTTAGTTATATATATGGTTCTGCATTTTTTTATATGTCAACAGGTTTACATGATAGATTATGGTCTTGCTAAAAAGTATAGAGATCTTCAGACACACAAGCATATACCATAGATGTATTGTAACTGATAGGCATAAACTTGAGCGGAAGTGATATTAATTTTTCTATCTTGTAACTGATGTGTTCTTGAACAACCTAATAGGAGTTTAAGTTATGCTCTTATATTATATGTTTTATTTACAAGTCGCATAATAAGGTTAGATGATCTATAGTATTGTAGAAGCTTACAGATAGATATGTGATTTGTATCCTATAGGGTCTTATAAGTTCTCTTACGGGACCATTGTTATATTATATAGTCATGTATACACTCACGTTGTAATGTTTGTAATGAGCAACATGATCATACTATATACACTATTGGAATTCAAAGAGCAGAAGGTAAATTAAGTTTGATTTCATTTCTGCAGGTGGTCGATGTGGTATTTTTCCTGTTACTTTTTTCATCTGGCGTGCTTCACTATATAAAGACGGATTTGAGACATCATCAATTTCATCAACCCCTTATCTTTCAGTCAGGTTACTCAAAGGCAATGCATAATAACAAGACTTCACAGTAACGCAATGGTGTATTTTTCACTTTCATTTTCGTTCAAGTAGTCAATTATGTTAGCTTGTAGCTTTTTCAAATGTGTTGTTTGCAAGAGCAATCAAAAGATTAATCTTGATGTATCAATAGAAAGTAAGTTGTCATATGAGTCGATCTCCTTTATCTGAATCAATACAATGTTCATTTTGCCAAAAGGAATTTGATTTCATGTCTGGAAGGATTTTTTTTTTTAATTATTTTTGTTCACATAGAGCCATGTTCTTACATTAAAACCGGGCTCTATAACAGGGAATAGACCCCGTTTTTCAAACCGGGCTCTATTTGGTTTTCGAATAGAGTCCCTCCCTTTTGTGCCCTCAGGCAAACGGCTCTTTGCACCTTTTCAACCGGGCTCTATGCCCTTTTTTGTAGTAGTGCTTCAACCTCGAAGGACCAAACTTGCTCAAAAGAAACATTACAACCGAATGGCAGTTAGAGTTAGTTTTATAACCGAAAAGCGGTTACATAGCAGTTATGATAGGTAGTTATGGAAGCAGTTATTTAACTGCCAAAACAGTTAGAAACAGTTACATTTGTTTAGTATAAATATGTACATATCTGTAATGTTACAAAATGAGACGATTTAGTTATTCAAAGATCCTATTGTTATTGTTTGCATATTTCATATCGACTCATTCATACGTAGGGACCAACATTTGGCATCAAGAGCCTGCCTACATCTCGTTACACCATCATTCTCATCACCAGATTCTTGTTTTAACGAGGCAATATCCAATACCAGAACCTTGTTTTTAACGAGACAGAATCAAACCCAGAAATCTGTTAACGAGACATACCAAAACCAGGAAAACCTTAACGTTGGAAGAAGAAGAACCAAAGCCAGAAATCAAAGCGCTGGTCGTTTGGTTCAGGAAGAAAGAAACAAAAACGTTGTTTCTGGAAGAAGAGTACTCGCTGAATTTTTTGTTTCAGGAGAAGGGAAGACGTTTTCAAAAAGGAAACGTTGTTACTTGGATAACTAGGACATAAGATAAGTCGTATACAACTTGTCTTTGTGTCGAAATTGCAAACGGAGAGGACACCCATTCCACTGTGGTGTCGTTTTTTTTTCTGTTGTGAAGCATCAATACGCAGCAACAAGAAGAAAAGGAAGGAGTTACGTAACCAGAAGAAAAAGAAAGACGCGTTAGAAGATACCTTGTATAGTAGACGGCATATACAAGAAGAGAAAAAGGCGTTGCTTGAAGAGAAGAATAGACCGGTTAAGAAGAGAAACAATCAAATATTGTTTTGGAAGATAGACGTTAGCAACACAAGATATTGAACAAGAAACGCAACCTGATCAATTGTGTTTTATTGTTGGAAAATACCGAAAGGTATTTTGGGGTGAAGCATATACGGTGTGGAACAAAAGAAAAGAAAGTGTTGAGGAACGCGAAAGGCAACGTAGGACATTACCATTTGTTGGTAAAGAAGAAAGAACAAGTAAACTAACTTGTTTTGTTGAAAATACCGAAAGGTATTTTGGAAGAAATTGTGTTCGGAAAATAGCCAAGACCAAGAGTTCGAAGGCAAATCGTTATTACATCGATACACAAGAAAGGAGAGAGACAACGTGGGGAAAGAAAGAACGTAGTTGGTATCATACTCAAGTACCGACAAAGTGGGAATACGACTGTGTTTAATACACAACAAAGAGGTCACAAAATTCAAACTTGGATTTCTCTATTATACTTTTGATAGTATAGATCGTTATTTACATTACTAGGAAATCCCGAGAACTATATATTGATCCCGTACTATTAGATTCCGAGAAAAAAATTTATGTTCCCATAGTATTAAGTATACCATACTTAGTTAGAATCCCCATAGAAAGTGAAGATCATAAGAACTATCAATATGCCTGGTGACGATGCAAGTGGCAGTAACACTGCACCAAAACCCGTAACCCCTATGACACAGTATCAATGCCCAAAACTCAAAGCCACAAACTATACAGTTTGGACTATACAAATTAAGGTGATACTAGAAGCACAAGGATTATGGGAAGCAATAGAACCTAAGCGTGATATACAAGTAGATGCTAAAAAGGATAAGGCAACAACTGCCTTCCTATATCAAGCATTGACCGAAGATGTGATCTTACAAGTGGCAAGCTGTAATACGGCAAAGGAATTATGGGATTCATTAAGAAAGAGACACGTTGGAGAAGAGAAAGTGCAACAAGCACGGTTACAATCATTGATGATTGGATTTCAGACCCTTCAAATGAAGGAGGATGAAACGGTGGATGCATTTACAGCCAAACTGAATGGCTATGCCACAAAGGCAAAAGAATTAGGAAAACCACTGGATGAATCACTTTTAGTTCGAAAACTATTAGATTCCACACCCGATAGATTCATTCAAATAGTAGCATCCATAGAACAGACGAGTGATCTCGATGACATTACGTTAGATGAGATTGCTGGAAAACTTAAGGCATTCGAGGAGAGAATAAAACTCCGAAAGGGAGGACAAGTAGAAAGCCAAGATAACCTACTATTCGCACATGGCGAACACTCTAGAAACAAGAAACGATTTACCAAACATAGGGGTAGATCAAACAATTCACGAGGTAATTGGCAGAATAAGGGAAATAGAGATAACTCGAATGGAGGAAACTCACCTCACAATAAGAATAAAGGTGAGTGGGATAGAAAGAATTTGAAATGTTACAATTGCGGGAAACCCGGACATTTCAGGAGAAATTGTAAAAGTCCACCAACAACTCAGGAACAATCAAACCTTATCTTAGAAGACGATGAACCATCATTACTAATGGCTACACACGAAACTGAAGAAGTCTTGTTAAATGAAGAACAAGTACACCCCCGAAAATATGCTACAACAGATGCTAGCATATGGTATTTAGATAGTGGTGCAAGTAACCATATGACAGGCACCAAAGGCCATTTTAAGGATATTAACGAAAACATCACTGGACGCGTTCGTTTTGGAGATGGATCGTATGTAGAGATAAAGGGTAGAGGTTCGATATTATTAGGATGTAGAGACTTACAGCAGAAATTGATTTCAGATGTTTACTACATTCCAAACCTCAAGAGCAACATACTTAGTTTAGGACAACTTACAGAAATAAGTTGCAAGATCATCATGGATGGAAATTTACTGACTTTATATGATAAGAATAAGAAGTTGTTGATGAAAGTAGAACGATCTAAGAATCGACTTTACAGTATTAGATTACATATAGTAGCACCTATATGTCTCTTAGCAAACGTAGATGACCAAGCATGGTTATGGCATGCTAGATTAGGTCACCTGAACTTTGATGCAATAGACAAGATAACAAGAAAAGGTCTAGTAGACGGAATACCCAGAATAAACCATGCAGGACAAATCTGTGATGCATGTTTATTAGGAAAACACACCATAACACCTTTTCCAACAAAGCTAAATTCAGATCAAAGAACCCGTTCGACTTAATATATGGAGATCTTTGTGGTCCCATAAGTCCAGCAACACACTCTGGAAAGAAGCTCATCTTCTTATTAGTAGATGACTGCACACGTTTCATGTGGGCTTACTTTCTAAACTCGAAAGATCAAGCATTCAGCACATTCAAGGAATTTAGGCAGCAGGTTGAATCAAAGTTGAAGTCGAAAATTAAGATGCTAAGAACGGATAGAGGAGGTGAATTTACATCACATGAATTCACCAAATACTGTAAGGAGAATGGTATAGAAAGACAATTGACAGCACCATACTCACCGCAGCAGAATGGTGTAGTAGAGAGGAGAAATAGAACAGTATTATCAACTACTAGGAGTATGATGAAAGCGATGAAGTTACCCTTAACTTATTGGCGGGGAAGCAGTAAGGCACGCCATTTACATACTCAACAGGGTACCTACGAAAGCCCTGATAGATAAAACACCATATGAAGCCCTCTACAATAGAAAACCAAACCTAGAATACCTAAGAATATTCGGATGCACAGCTTATGCTAAGGTGACGATACCACACTTGAAGAAGCTGGATGATAGAAGCATTCCAATGATTTACTTAGGAGTTGAAGAAGGATCTAAAGCATGTAGGCTTTACGACCCAGTAGGAAAGAAAAATCATGTTAGTAGGGATGTGAAGTTTATGGAAACGAAACCGTGGGATTGGAACAACAATGAAGAGGATACAGACACAGACGATACGTTTTGGACTAGCTTTATGGTAGATGGAGTTGACTATGATAATCCTACACCAGTCAACTTAGAAAACACTGATAACACGTATCAAGAACAAGAACCAATACCAGATCCACCTTCACCAATTACACCACCATCTTACACTTACAACCCTAACTCAGAAGATGAAGAAAGAGCTACTATAAGTTCGTTCGAAAGCTCAGATCCTAGATTTGATCATAGACCTATACAAGGTTTAAAGGATATTACGGAAATTTATCAAACTACACGTGAAGTAGAAGCCCCAAGCTTATTTTTCACAGAAGAAGAACCCCGTAATTACAGGGAAGCATCAAAAGACGAGAAGTGGATTGAGGCCATGAAAATTGAATTAGATTCAATTAACAAAAATAACACATGGACCCTCACCACATTGCCCGAAAATCAGAAGGCAATAGGACTTAAGTGGGTTTATAAAACCAAGAGAGATGCACAAGGAAGGATCATAAAGTATAATGCAAGATTAGTAGCAAAAGGTTATGTACAAGAACAAGGAATAGACTTCGATGAAGTGTTTGCGCCAGTTGCTAGGATAGAGACAGTTCGATTGATATTAGCACTAGCAGCATATCATGGATGGCAAGTACACCACTTAGATGTAAAATCAGCATTTTTACATGGAGAATTGAAGGAAGAAGTCTATGTTACACAACCTGAAGGTTTCATACAACAAGGAAACCTTGGAAAAGTCTACAAGCTAACTAAAGCTTTGTATGGCTTAAGACAAGCACCTAGAGCTTGGAACGTGAAGCTTGACCAGACATTGAAGTCCCTAGACTTTAAGAAATGTAATCTCGAACAAGCAATCTACACAAAGAGAAGCAAGACTTCTACAATTATCGTTGGAATATATGTAGATGATTTAATAATCACGGGCACTCCAAAAAAGGAAGTAGACTTGTTCAAATCCCAGATGGAAGACAAATTCGAAATGAGCGACTTAGGTTTGCTAGCATATTACCTTGGGATAGAAGTTACACAGACAGGAGGAGAAATTACGATCAAGCAAACAAGATACATTAACAAGATCTTAAAAGAGACAAGCATGACGGATAGTAATGATACGAAGACACCAATGGAACCCGACACTAAGTTGGTCAAGGCGGAAGATGGAGAACCAGTTGACGCAACTTATTACCGAAGCCTAATTGGAAGTCTCAGATACTTACTACATACAAGACCAGATCTTAGTTACTCAGTCGGACTACTCAGCAGATTTATGCAAGACCCGAAGGATCATCATCTGAAGGCAGTGAAACAAGTAATCCGATACATCAAAGGAACGAAAGACCATGGAATAATATACAAGAAAGAAGGAGGCTACAAGATTACAGGATACAGCGACAGTAGTTATGGAATCAATACAGATCAAGTGAAAGGAACTACTGGGAGTAGTATTTTACTTTGGAGAGTCACCCATTACTTGGTGTACTCAGAAGCAACCAACAGTAGCACTCTCATCATGTGAATCAGAATTCATGGCAGCTACAGCAGCAGCATGTCAAGCCTTATGGCTAAAACGATTACTCGGTGAATTAACTGGATTAGAAGAAAAGAAGATAACGCTTAAAGTTGACAATATATCAGCTATACAGCTCGTAAAGAACCCAGTTTTTCATGGAAGGAGCAAGCACATAGACATTCGCTATCATTTCATTCGTGAATGCGTAGAGAATGGTCATATCAAAGTGGAACACGTAAGTGGAGAACTACAAAGAGCAGACATCTTAACGAAAGCATTACCAAGACTCAAGTTCGTGACTATGCGACAAATGCTCGGAGTTCAAGACTTAAGACGAAGCAACGATCAAGATTAAGGAGGAGATTGAAGACACTAATCTCGCCATTGCTTCAACCTCGAAGGACCAAACTTGCTCAAAAGAAACATTACAACCGAATGGCAGTTAGAGTTAGTTTTATAACCGAAAAGCGGTTACATAGCAGTTATGATAGGTAGTTATGGAAGCAGTTATTTAACTGCCCAAACAGTAGAAACAGTTACATTTGTTTAGTATAAATATGTACATATCTGTAATGTTACAAAATGAGACGATTTAGTTATTCAAAGATCCTATTGTTATTGTTTGCGTATTTCATATCGACTCATTCATACGTAGGGACCAACAATATTATGCCCAATTTCAATTCATCCTTCTCTCAGTTCCGGTTCTAAACCGAGCTCACCCCTACATACTCGTGTATTATGCGTGTAAATCAACGTCTATTTATGTATTCTTTGTATTCTCCTCTCCATAATGCTGCGTGTTATTACGGGGTAAATTTTTATTATTTTATAGCAAATCAAATGATTATTTCTTAAAAGAAAATTTTATATATAACTACAACTAGTACAACCAGAAATCCACTACAAAAGCCGCCACAATTTGGTAGTTACATGATCCCATAACACTCGAGCATTTTCTGCTAGATTAAAAAAAACAAAAGAAACGCAAAAGATTAGAACTAGAGCAAAAAATAAATGATATAGTGACTATATAAACACCATCGCATCATTCTCAGTGTCATATCATCTATCACAAACCTTTTGTTCTCCAACTCATTTCCACAGGTAATTAAGCTATAAATCTTGGTTGATTACCACCTTTTTTTAAATCTAATTGTTATTACATAATTGTGTATCATTCTATTTTGCAGTTGATGCACGCTTTAATTATGAAGATCGTGGTAAGAGAATCGATGATGGTGAGGCCAGCGGAGGAGACACCAAAGATAAAGGTGTGGAACTCTAACCTTGACGTGTTTGTTTCCGATTACCACACACAAACCGTGTATTTGTACCGGTCCAACGGGGCTGCCACTAACTTCTTTGATACCAAAGTTATAAAGGATGCTCTGGGAAAAGTGTTGGTTGCATTTTATCCAGTGGCAGGGCGACTAAAGGAAGACAAGAATGGTCGGATTGAGATCGATTTTCAAGGACAAGGTGTGTTGTTTGTGGAAGCTGAATCCGACGGTGTGATCGACGATTTTGGTGATTTTGCACCGAGAATGGAGTTTCTTGAACTTATTCCAACGGTTGATTATTCATTAGGAATTGAATCATATCCTCTACTGCTTGTGCAGGTAATGAAATTCGGCTATTTCACCAATTTGGGTTGTACTATCATTTTAATATATCAATAAACTAATTGGTGTTAGTACTACTAGTGCTATTTATCAACTAACTAAGCTTTTTGTTAGTGATTCTTTTTGTGATAAAACTGTGTCATAAAAGTCAATAGAACATACATTCTAACATTTCTTTTGTGTCACTATATATACATCTCTACCAGTGTGGTCTTTTTTATGAAAAAAAAAAAAAAAAAGACTTCGTATACAGCACAAGAATGAAAAATCTAAACACTTTTTAGTGACTCTTTTGTGACAGCTTATGTCACTGAAGCTTTGTCACCTAATTTAAATATCACTTCTTTTTAGTGACTCTTTTGTGTGTTGGTGAAACACAGTAACCATTTTTTATAAGATAGTGACCAGTCCATCGATTTTAACTAGTGCCTTTTGACTTATGTGAAACTTTTTCTATTTGTCACGTACTATACGATATACTTCTTGGCAATGTTTTGAAACCCGGGTCGACCCGGCCGGGTTAACCGGTTGGACCGGTTCCGGACAAAAAAACGGGTCAAAAAAACCCGGGTTTTAAAAAACGGGTCAACCGTTTAGACCCGACGGGTTTTAAGTGACCGGGTCAACCGGGTTTGAAACCGCGGGTTTGGTTTTTATCAATTTTTTTTTTTTTTTTTTTTTTTTAAAAAACCCCAAAAAATAAACTTTTAAATTTCGTAGGATGCTTTTCTTTAGAAGTATGAAAATTGTAATCCTAGGATTTATGCCTTTTGAAGTATGAAACATGTAATCCCGTAGCATTTATGGTTGTTTAGAAAATTATGCAGGTTTATATCCTTGTCCACCTTTGATTTGTTGTTTAGAGCATGAAAAATGGTTCTTTGCTTTTTTTTCACTGCAAAACTAATGTTTGGACATTATGTTTGGACAATTAGAAATGGATGTTTGGACATATGCATAAAACCGGGTCTAACCGGGTTGACCCGGCAGTTGAACCGGTTGACCCGGTGACCCGGTGTCTTGGCCGGGTCGATCACAAACCCGGGTTTCAAAACATTGCTTCTTGGATTTTGGATAAAACACTCTAAAATATTCATTAAAAAAATAATAATTTTAGTGACTGCCCTTTTAATGATACCTGAAAATGTCATTAAATAAACTTTAAGAGACAATTTCTAAAAAATATGGCCAAAACGTCGAAATTTTGATATTCAATTATACTTTTAAAAAAAAATGTTCATAAAAAAGCAAAAATATTATCCTTTTATGTCATTATAATTAAACTTTTACCATACACTTTTTAAGTGTTGTAAAAACACCCAAAAATCTAGTGACATCTTTTTTTAACTTTTATTATCATATCTAATACTTTGGCGATATGTTTTTGACTATTATGACACTTTTTTCTGTGTCACTTTGTAGTGATCGTGAGTGTGGTTCAAATTTTTACCTATATATCTTAACATCAGGTTTTTAAGATCGGGATCCTACCTAGGATCGTTTTTGTTTTTGCAAGATCGTGATCGTAAAATCAGAAGAATCTTAAGATCATACCCTAATGTTATTTCTTAATAGTTTTAGTAATATCATATGAATCTACAAATTATTATACATTATAAACACAAAATACTATGAATATTTCGTAATATTGTCTTAAATTATGATTATGAAATGTTTAAAAGATTAACATGTTATTGTTTGAATTCTACAAAAAAACTACTCAAATTTGTAGTTTTTTAGTTTGTAATCCGAGAAAAGTAAGATCGGATCGGATTAGATCTTAAGATCGTATGGTCAAGATTGGGATCCTCTAATATCTTAAGCTTGCAAAGATCTTATGTAGGATCTGGATCTTTTTTGCTTTGAAGTATCGTAAAATCATCGTAAAATCTTAAAATCAAGATCGGGATCCTGACAACTATGCTTAACATGTTTTATTCTTAACAAAATTTTACATTTTAATAATTTTGGCTATTTCTAAAATATAATTGTACATAAATGGAAGCACTATAGTATCTAATAATTTTGCTTTGCAGGTAACCTTTTTCAAATGCGGAGGAGTTTCACTAGGAATTGCGATGCACCATCGTCTTGCAGATGGTTTATCAGCACAACATTTCATTAACTCATGGTCCGAAATGGCTCGTGGCCTTGATATTACTCTCCCACCAGTCATAGACCGGACCCTGCTCAGTGCTCGAGAGCCACCGCACCAAGATTTTGAACACATCGAATTCCAACCCGTTCCACAAATGAAATCACCACTGCTTAAATCCCAGTTTGATCAAACCATCACATCCTCCATTTTCAAGTGGACACGAGACCAACTCAACCAACTCAAAGAAAAATCCAAGGAAGGGGGCAACACAATTAACTTCAGCTCGTACGAAATGCTTGCTGGTCATATTTGGAGATCGGTGTGTCAAGCTCGGGGGCTGCCAGATGATCAAGACACGAGGCTTTACATCCCCCTTGATGGGCGGGCTCGTCTTCAGCCCACTTTGCCACCAGGCTATTTTGGGAATGTTATCTTTATGGCTACACCTGTAGCAGCATCAGGAGAGCTTGAGTCAAACCCTACTTGGTATGCCGCTAGTAAAATCCAAAACGCGATAAGACAAAGGAATGACGACTACATGAAGTCGGCAATTGATTATTTGGAACTTCAACCAGATTTAAACAATATGTTTCGTAGTCTCCAAAATTTGGAATGTCTAAACTTTTGATAAATAATTGGACAAGGCTACAGATATACGAGGCTGATTTTGGATGGGGCAAGCCTATAGTCATGGTGCCTGCTTGGATCCCACTTGATGGTTTGAGTTTAGTATTACCAAGCCCAATCAGCGACGGAAGCATGTTAATCGTCACTTCGCTGCAAGCTCAACACATGAAGCTTTTTAGTAAATTCTTGTATGATATCTAAATTGTTTCATACATGGACTACCAACCAATAGGTTGTGGTTGAAGCTCATGAACTACGATTTACAAAAACGTACTTAAGTATTTACCCTTTATAAATGTGTAATAATAAAAGGATTGATATTTAGTATGCTGTCTCTCCCTATATACGTGTGAAAGGTTTCACAGTGACTTACATATTATTACATGTTTTGGGTAATTATTTTTAAAACAACAGAGTCTTGAGTTTTGGTTTTAGGTACATGAAAGAAGGTTTTAATCCTACGTAAGACACAGGGACTCTTCTAAGGGACAAGTGGGGATTGTGGCCCTCCCAAATTTAGGATCATTATGTATAAATATGTATATTTTGCATGCAAAAAGTAATGTAAATAAAAGACAACTAAAGGTTTGACCCATTAAAACTAAAATATTTTGTTTCGGGCTCTTCAAATATATTGTTCAAGCTTCGTCCTTCGTAAGAAGGAAGAGCAAATGAAATGATGTTTATGATGCTGATCTAAACTTGTGATTACTTCCATTAATAAATGAAAGTACGGAAGGCATTTAGGGTTCGGAGCACCCATCACGCTTGCGCTCGTGCCCGATGAGCGAATGTGGCATTTGAAGACGCATTTTTCACTTCGTTAACTTGCATCACCACCAGCCGATTGAGAACCATTAATGTCTTTTTCCCTATCAACAGAAATCATGCAGTTCGGTTAGGGTTTGGACCCATGGGTTTCCTTTGTGGATCATGATGGATCGGGGCGGCAGTTAGAGGCTAACCATCACGATGCGCTTGTGACGGATGAGCGTCAAACCCACATGCCTAATGTTCTAAGTTCATACAAGTTATTATTTATTAATATTTTCGTTTTGTCAATCGTTGAATAAAAAATCAACTCAAAAAAGGTAAATCTGTCATTCCAGATCATCCAATCCGAAAATAAACACACCAAACCCTTTCTTTCAAATACATCTAGTTGCTATAAATAATATTGCTATAGAAATATTATTTACAGTGTTTAGAAATTATCGATAACTCTGTAGTTCATCCGAATTATCACCACTTAGTGTAGTGTTGAGAATTGCTACATAAGTTGTTTCCTTATATCTTGAGAGGCAATTTGTCAGTAACCCGGAATACGATTGTTCTGAAAGGACGGTGGGGGCGAAATTGCTTCAAAGTGAGAACTCGCCTTGAAATAACAAGTAGTAATGCTAAACTTCGTTTTAGAAAACCATCTTTCTAAACCTCATAACTAACATTACGGAAAGATCATTTTTCTGGATAAAATTTTCGTAAACATATATGAATTGAATATTTCGTCCATTAAGAGAATTTCCCGAATACCTCACTTAAAGATGATATTCCCATTAAAACTACTAAATATGTTATTTAAATGAAACCGAAAACTTGACAAGAATTGCAACTAGAAAACACAGTACGCCATGTAAGTATACATAATATAATGTAAACGTGAATGATGATTTTATTACTTGAATAATTACAGATCAATCGAATGGGGCTACATATACGAAGATACATAAACTATTTTGGGTAAACCCCACAAATCAAAGGAATCACCAATCAATATACAACTAATTACATTGCAGTTATCCACTAATTGACACCTACTGATCTTATCACAATATACGGTTAACACTCCCCTGCAGTCTGAGTGGCGAAATCGCAAAAGCTCGGACTGGAGAGTAAAAGCTAATAAAAAATAAAGTAAAACTAATAAATAATTGTTGAAGAAGACATTTGAAAGCAAGCCAAAGCACATCTTCAAGCAGCAGTAGACATAAACACGCAACAAACAGGATAAACCAAAGTATCAGAACCAAACAGGATAAACCAAAGTATCCTGACCAAACAACTAAACAAAGGAAATTACAACTAAGACTCATGCACTAACATCAAAAGAAAAGATGAGAAAATGAAAGTTGGTTCTAAAACTTCAACCCTCAAAGAATCTTTCGAAAAAACAGGGCGTGTTTTTCCCTAGAAAAATATAAATTTCCACCATTATTATTATTATTATTATTATTATTATTAAAGAATCTTAACATATCTTCAAACCACCAAACATACTCATTTGTACTTTTCAAAAACCAACGGCTGCACTACCTTTTCATTTTTGGGGGCAACCCTTGTTACTTTAAGCAGCTTCAAACCTTTGGTTTTAAAACCAAATATCCAAACAAAGATTCAAACCAACAACAACATCAACCACTCTAAACGAACCATCCCATCATCATCATCATCTCACTCACTCGGCTTTCAATCACAGCAACACCTCCAACGATAATCAACTAACACCAACAATAATCAAACAAATCAAAGTGGAGATCAAAACAACAGCACCAACGAGAAACAAATATAACCAAAGTATCGACGAACTATGTATCGACTGATAACGAAATGAAGCAGCAGCGGGATGAAGAAAGATACCAACTATCAACAGCAGAGAAAACTTTTAAAAGGAACGATTTGTGTAGGGATGAAGTATATACGATGGAGATAAGGATATAAGTGCTCTGGACCGCCGGCTGAAGCTGACGGCCAGAAAAATTAAAGTGGCGGTTAAAAAGTTTAGGTTTAAATTGAATCTTGATGTGTATTTTTCATCGTGCTTTAAATTTAAAACTAAGACATACACGGATTAACACATACTAACAGGCAGCGGACCCGATCGAATGTAATAAAGCCTAGGTAAATCCGAGTGTAATCCCTAAGAGCTGGTTGTTTAAAAGAACTAAGGTATTATGTGTTTAAAAGTTTTTGATATGAAAAGGTATATTGATAATTAAAATCTTGGTTTCCACAGAATAAAAATAAATGATAAGAGAGTAGAAAGATAAAGTTTTAAACCAATACTTTAGATGTATTTAATTCTAACTTCTCTGATTTAATATAGTGGATAAAATTCACTATGACTCCTATGGTCAATTCGTATTAGCCTATCTTCCTTAGAATCCTCTCCGGAACCAAATAGTGTTTATTTGTAGTAAGCGGAGGTGTGGTAGACTAGGTTGAGTCATTAAGTGTCAAATCTAATAGACCTAATTCTTTAGAAATCCGGCCTTTCGGATCTTAGATTTCTCCAAACTCAAATACAATGATAGTAGTAGACGAGAACTTCATTCTTCCGACCTCCTAAGCCTTCATTCTTCTCATGTGGTTTCTCTCCCTAAACCCTAGTTCAGGTTTGGGAAAGGGGAGATACCTAGAAATGTAAAATTCGTGTGGTATTTATAGTCCTAGAAAACCCGACAAAGCTACGACCCTTTGCATTGGTTACACCGTAATTATTAAAAAACGGATAACATTTAGGGTTTATCCACATTTACGGCGTAACCTAGAAGGTGGTTACGCCGTAATCTTCAACGGCGGAATGTTACGTCGTAATCTTCATTCTAGTTGCGACGTAATCTTCACACATCACTCTGAGTAATAACGCTATGGGTGTTCAAAAATCCAAGAAACCGACGAACCGAGCCGATCCGCTCAATCCGAAATCGTAGAAAACCGATAACCGAGAGAAACCGAAACGACGAGGAAAACCGAACCGGAAAAATCCGCTTAACACGGTTCAATTTCGGTTTTAACTTTTAGTTATCCATGGTTACCTGAATCGAACCGTGTATAATATACATGTAGATTTCAACAAACCATTCATAAAAATGTACAAGTATTAACTATATTATTGCACTACTTTATCATATAAGTGTTTTTACTTACCTAATGTGATCATTTACTAACGTTCATGGATTACGTATGATTAAAGTGATCGTAACCTATAAAAGTCAAATAAATAGTATTGTTATTTTTTTGTACATATGATAATTTGAATGTTTGTATTGCGACGGAACAACTTTACAATGACTCTAATCTCTTCAATGTTATTTAATTTTACTACAATGACGTATTACAATCTAATTTTAGTTATTGTTCGTCCGATTTGATTCGATGAATTTTTTAAAATGGTTAACCGTGACCCGAACCGCGGGTAACCGCTCATTTCGAGTACACGCATATCCGGTTACCCGCCTAGTATCGGTCAGTTTCGGATAGTAAAATGAACTACCCATCCCGTGATGGATAGTAAAAATATTTAACCAAACCGAGCCGAATTGCCCCGTGAACACTCCTAATCTACGTCGTAACCTTATTAGTTGGTTATGGCGTAATCTTCAAGTCTTGGTAAACAAGTCTTCAATATATTATGGCGTAACATCATCACCTAGTTACGCCGTAGTCTTCAATATATTACAGCGTAACCTCATTACTAAGTTACGCGGTAGTCTTCATGGTATTCGGTTTGGAAAGAAAAAGGTAGCACCGAAGAAAGGAAAGAGCGAGATGGTGGTTTTTGTTGTTCCCGCGAAGCGAGGATGATTCGACCAGCGAATGAAGTAGGTCAACTTTTTATCTTCAGCTAAAAACTTTTTCTCGCTGGTCAAGCTTTCGACAAAAAAAGGGAAACGTGTTCTCTTATCTAAGCTTCTTCCCTGTGCATTAGATCCCTCATGGCAATTTGGATCATTAAACGCACCGCGATAGGATTTTTGTAATGGTGAGACTGAAGATACATGCATGTCAAGACGCTGAGGGGAGATTAGTCCGACCGGTAGCGTGTGACCATGAGGTGAGTTGAGCCAGGGTTTGCGTTAGAGGGGGATTTGGGATGATTTGAGGGTGTTGAGTTATTGTTGTGGTGGGTAGAGTTGGAGGTGTAGTTGATGGGGGTGGTGTTTGGTTGGGTGTGTGGAGTGGTGTCTTATTTTGGTGGTCTTGGTTCGGTTGTGTAAGAGGGTTGGTGGTTCTGGTTGGTCGAGGTGTTTGTGGGGGAATGGATGGAATGATTGGCGAAGGATATCGGAGAGAGAATCATCCAAAAGCGTGTAGGTTGGTGTAGTTGTCGGTTGAGATGAGCCAATGGGAGGGAAGACAGTTTCGTCAAAGGTAACAAGGCGGGAAAGGATAATTCTATTTGTGTGCAGGGTAAGGAAACGGTATCCACGGTGATTGGATGCTTGACCCAAATAGATTGATGATGTAGAACGTGGTTCAAGCTTATGGTTATGGTATAGGTGAGGATAGCATAGACAGCCGAATGTGTGTAAGAGGCTGTAGTTCGGGTTGCGAAAAAAAAGGCGAGTATAGGGGATTTCGTTTATAATAGCTGTTGAGGGTAAGATGTTGATTAACGGAAAACCATATTGAGAGCTCAACCCAAAGTTGGTGGCAGTTGGCTTGAAAAAGTAAGGTTCGAATTTGCTTATTAATGGTGCGAATCATCCGTTCGGATTTGCCATTTTGTTGCTGTACGTTTTAGGGGCAGGAAAAGCGGGGAATTGAATGCCATTGTAAGCAAAGAGTTTGTGGAGGTTGCGATTGTCAAGTTCACCGCCATGGTCACACTGAAACACTTTTATTTCACACTTGAATTGAGTGTGAACATAGGTATGAAATAATTTAAATGTTGGGAGAACATCGAATCTGTTAATTAAAGGATAAACCCAAACAAAGTGTGAATAATGATCCAAGAATCACACATAACATTTGAAACCCGAAAGGCTGAGGCGGGTGAGGTCCATACATCTGAATGAATAATATCAAAACAAGCATTGATGACACTAGTAGAACTGACAAAAGAAAGTCTAACGTGTTTGCCAAGCTGACAAGCATGACAGAGCACAAGAGGCTTCTATTTATTACATGAAATGAAATTGTTTGAGACAAGTCGACATAGCACTTCGCTTCCTGGATGTCCAAGACGTTGATGCCATATCTGCGACAAACAAGAAGAACTTGAGGAATAGGACACGAGGCCGGGATATAGATCTCTTGTGCTATCACATCAGAGAAGCACTCGACGCGTCATAAAATCCTTGACAAAAACCAAAAGGTCAAATTCAACGATAAAGTGATTATGCGAACAAATTGCGAACATATATTAAATTCTTTACAATATTTGGGGTAATAAGAACGTTATTAAGGTGAAGAGAACGGGAAGGAGTTGGCAAAATGTTATGACTCGTATTGATGATGAGAATAGAATACCATCACCAACCGAGATGGATGAGATACATACACATATTAAAAACATGAATAATACTATTAGTAGAAGCATTTAAATGTAATCTACACCTGTGTCCATATTCCAGCGCCGGTTGTCGGATCATGAAGTGTCCGATGGCAAAAGCATGAGTAATATAGTTTCTTGCCTTGGTGTGGGATGGCCCGGAATAGTGTGAGTCGAGTGGACAAGGCGAGGAAGGGAACATTAGAGCTAGGTGTGGTGAAACGATAGCGGATGGAGTTTCGGCCTGGTTCTTGTAGTTGGGTTGGATAGGCGGGGTGTCTGGTGTAGAGGAATAAGTTATTGGGTTGGAATAAATGATGTGGGTTGTGGTTGGGCTTTGGAAGCCCGTGTAGGCATAAGGTGGTGAAGAGTGTTTGTTTGATTTGGGTAGTGAAAAGATCATGTGTGTAATATGCCGATTGACCTTTGGATGTATTTGTTGATTGTAGAGAGGGATTGTTGATTGTAAGGAGTGAGCTTTGGACTTTAAGCGCACTTCCTCGGTAGTAAGCATTGACCTTGTAGTTTGAGACGGAAAGGTTTCCGATGGTGTATAATGCCACACACATTATCATACTTCTCCGGTAGCCATCAAGGGAAAAGTAACATTCGATACTAACGGAAAACCAAGGCTCGTGGAATTGTCGACTCAATTTCGAAAATATGTGTCAATGCTCATATCTCCAAGTTTAATAGAATGAAGTTCCGCTTTCAAGGCAATGGTAAGGGACCTTTTATTGTCTTGTACAATCTTAGTTATGAGATCCCATGCATATTTGGCGGTGCGTGGCTTTTCCACAACCAACCGTGCTTAAAGGGGTTCCCAAAGAGTGGTAAAAAGCCATGATAGGATGATGGTATCTACCTTGAGTTCTTTTGGTGTGAGAGCGGTCACGGAGGGAGTAGTAGGGAAGCCATGAATGTATTTCAAAACCTCATAGCCACCACAAGTTGTTCAAAAATATGCCCATGAAGCATAATTTCAATTGAAAATATCTAACAAGTAACACGTGTAATGAGATGGTGATGAGTGGTGAGGAGAGTTTCTCAGAGTGGTATGGAAGCATCGTGCTTGTCATGATGTGCTAGGTCAAATGGTGCGAATGAAACAAAGGAAGGAGGAATTGGTTATTGTGAACTAATTGATAAAATAAGGAGAGTACTTTTGAATATTTAGTTAGGGATTAATGATCATGCATGAGCAGTAACAAAACTTAACGTGACTTAATGCACATAATATCAATACAATATAAGAAAAAGCTGGGCGGTGAATAAAGATAATAGGATCTTGCAAGGTTTATTTTTAGGGTTCAAGGAAGTATGATGAAGGAGGTGAACGTTTTGGAAAGGAGCATGGTGATTAATGACCTGATACCATATTCGCTATTAGGTATCAATACCGATTGATTGGTTTATTCAATAAAGATTGCATGTACAGATAAATAGGAGAGTATGGAGAATTCTAGAATCGGGCTAGGCCCGTTATAATACAATATGACCTAATGGACTAACACATGGAAGTGTAATAATTAAACCTTAATTTGTCCAAATGTCGTTCCATACTCCATTAATAACGAAACGCAATATGAAGAAATAAGGCATAACTTATAACAATATTATCATAATTTGTCAACATAAAGGGAAATGCTAAGAAAATCAGGATTATTTGATGTTATCATATCTCTCACGATACCATGTAAGTATACAAAATATAATATAAGCATGAATGATCATTGTAAAACAATAAGGTGCGCTTTGGTATCCCACTATGGGAATGAGACTATGACTATGAAAGTGATTAAATGTGTTTGTTTTGTGAGCCCATGTGAGATGAGTATATCAAATTCATAGATTCATTACACACCAATTTGGTGTCTATGAAATCCATTCCCGCGGGCACCTCTTTTTTCCACTACAAAATTCAAATATCTATACACTTTTTCATTCCATATTTTATTAACCAAACATAAACAAATCGTATACACTTATTCATATCTATTGTCATTCTACCCATTACCAAATCCGATATCCATTGTGATTCCCATCAACAAACCAAATGGCGTATAAATTTTTCACACTTATAGTTTTGTCAAAAAAAATTCACACTTTTAAGTGTGTAGAAATCTAAGAAATGTCCACACTTTATGTGGACCCAAATTCTACACTTTCCAAAGTGTGAGGACCAAACATTCTTCACACTTCTCAAAGTGTGGAAGATTGGGTTACAAATAACTTCATTCTTTGAAATGTGGATAATCTTATAATTTTTCACACTTAAAAGTGTGAACTTTTATTTGATAAAACTATAAGTGTGAAAAATCTAGTGTTCTACATTTTTTCCACACTTATTAATAGAAATAATTATTACACATCATTAAGTTTTAATAAACTAATAAAATTTTACACATTTTCAAAAACTGTGAAAATAAAGTGTGGAGAATGAACTATTTTGTATAGCACGTATAGGCCTATTGGGCTCGACTTGTGATATCATCCGGGCCAGGCCAACAACCACAAAATAACCACAAGTACACGATGCGTGAAGCCCAAAACAAATTGGCGGACTCAAAGATGCACACATAATACTTAGCGGACCAGACTGGATTTAGGAAGGTGTTAGGTGTCGCATCCACGATTCTGCGGAACCTTGCCGCAAGGGTCCCACCAAACCACTAACTTTTATAAGAGAAATGTTAGGAGACCCTAGCATTAGCCTACTTATAAAAGGAGCTCTAATCCTCATAAGGTACAACTTTCTATCACATAATAATATACACTTTTATTCTCTGAGAATGCATCGACTCTCATTGCCGAGCTTAATCGTGGGGTCCGTCCTCACGGTAAGGCTAACGGTTTACTTTCACTTGTGAAGGGATTCAATCCATCATTTGGTTTAGTACAGATTTAGCCCATCGGTAGCTCGTTGGCCTAGCCCAACACGTGTCCTATAAACATATTTCAACCTATCAAAATTTTTGTACTAACAAGTTAGCGCCATCCGTGGGACCAAGTAAAATTGCGTTCAAAAAATAATTATTATGAGCACTCGGTCGAACCTACTCCTTGCGTCCGCGTGCTGGAACGGCGGAAGGGAAATAACGCATTTGAAGTTGAGAGGCCAGCGTCCGTCTGACCTTAGGAATTACTGGACAAGTATTACGACCGATCTTGCCAAGTAGAAGTTGACAAGAGGAAGATCAGGCATTGGAGGCAATGGCCCGACTTGACTTCGGAAGCTTCACAACATTCAAATGGGGCACCGAACGGAAGGAAAGATTTAAGGAAAGAACTCGAGTCTAAAAGACACCGAGACACAAACGAAGGCTTTGATCAAGAAAGTGATCGGCCTAGATCACCAAGAAAGAAAAACATGGAAAGAGCGGTTGTTTAAAATATTACGAAAAGGCGTATTCTATAAGTTGGGAGATAGAGAGAGGAGTGTTTTAGTGTACTCGAGACTCAGGGCGACCAACCCACCATAGTGCCCAAAGAGGGGAGGAAAGCTACTATCAAGCTTTTATTCAAAAAGAGGGCCCACTAGAAGTCATGGGGATAACGGACATCCTCGCGAAAGACGGATGAGCCCTCGGAGCGAAGAGCAGTGGAGGGACATTGGAAGTCCGGATCCAAGAAAAAAGTCAAGTCTTGAAGACGGCGACCAAGCAAGGCCGTGGGTTTGCAAGGAGACGTCCGTTCACTCCTCTCATTCGTTATTTTGACCTACCAAAAAGGACCCGCATGCCAAATAATGTGAAGAAATATGACGGGAGTGAAGACCCCGAAGATCACCTTAAGATTTTTCAAACAGCAGCAAAGGTGGAGCGTTGGTCTATGCCAACATGGTGCCAAATGTTCAGTTCAACACTTACTTGGATCCGCGGTTTGGTTTGATGACCTTCCCACAGGTCGATTGGCGCCTACGATGCCTTAAAAGAAGCATTTCTAGCAAATTTCCTCTACGGAAGAAATGCATAAAAGATCATATAGAGCTTCATCACATTAAGCAAAGGGAAGGAGAATTCATAGAAGACTTCGTACAAAATTCAAGGAAGAAATCGGGATGTAAAAAGTGGCGGAAGTCATGAAAATCTCGGGATTCATGCACGAAATAACCGATGGAAAATAATTAAAGGTTGCCGACAGGGGTCCCAAGGTCAATGAGCGAAGTAATGAATATAATCACATCCTTCCTGAGGGAAGTGGCCTGGAAATCGAAAAAGGAAAACCATTGGTACATATACAGGAAGCAAATTACAGTAGGGCGACAACATAATTTCAAAAGGGAATTCAGGAACAAATTTAAGATAAAAGGAAAGCAAAACAGCTTCCTCACTCCTAAATCCCCAAGGGAAGTTTTGGCTCGAAAAAGCAAAATTTTCAAACTTGCCCCAAACGATCCAAACCGGAAAAAGGAATAGTAGCAAGTTTTGTGAATTCCATAGGAGAGCAAGGCATAATACAGATGAATTTCTGCATCTAAAAAGCAAAAGGAAGAAAGAGGTAAAGAAAAAATGGTCGAAGAAAAAGAAACACCAGGAAAAATCAAGCGTGTAGCGATCTGAGAACATTAGGAGAGGAAAAACACAATGACCTCTCAATTTCATTTTTTACCCTCAAAAGAAAAGATGTTTTTTCAAGAAAGAATAACATGATGGGAAAACACTTCACCAAACGAATGCGCTATGGAAATATAGCGTGGACTTGCGGAAGGACTGTGGCCTCAACTATAATATCTCCGCCAATTCAATAGTGAAGGCATACAAACGGCAGAAGACGTTCGGCAATGGAATCATAACCTCCGCGTAGCAGACGAGTAAAAGCGCAATACGATCAAATCCCCAGTGGAAAAAGTAATACGGACATTCTCAAATAAAGAAGAAGTTTCGCTAAAGCATAATTAAGGCTCCAATAAAAGTGCAAGGAATTACCAGTATGCATAAGAACAAAGGGAGATAGAAATTAAACAATGGCCTCAACGCATGATGCCGCTTAAATGCAAGTGCAAGGGAGTAACAAACTCGAACGAATCTATTCGACAAAGAAGTGACAAGCATCCCGAAACAAATGAACGGAATACTACATAGGGTACACCTATAAAGAGACAATTGCTAGTAAAAGAAGGGAACCACGGCAAAAAGGGAAGAAAAAGACTTTTAAGCAAAAACAGACAACGGGATGGGAAACCGTCACTAACGAAAATAATCAAAAATCATGTGTCAACAAACCCCGTACTCAAAGCGCCCAGTTAAGGAAGTCGTGAGCAATGGAGGAAAGATAAGTTAACAAGGTTGAAAAAATGGTGAATAAGATGTTGGGAAATTCATGATTCTAGTTAGTACTGATAGTGTTAGAGTTAGAATCTTGATAGACTATAGTTAGTAATCTTGTTAAGTATAGTATGTCGTGTATGTTTTGTAATAGCATATCTTTTATTCTAATAGAAGATATGATACGTTTAATGCATAGTTATCTCTTAAGGACTCCTTGATGTATAAAAGGATATCCTAGCTAGGCCAGAATATATCTCACATCCACATTAGCATTTACCTTAACCCTAGATATTCTAAGTAAGCTTCAAGGTGTAACCCTGATACTTTGAGAGTATCTGTATTATTGATTAATAATATTGAAGCATTGGTTGTTACATTCTGTGTTCATTTGTTTACTTTAATCTTCTAAGTATACTCAGTAGATTCATACTTGTGTATATTCATACAAAGTTTCTCTTTGTTGTTTTGGAGCTATACAAGGCAACTACTTAATACAAGCTAAGTGTTCTAGATCCAAGTTTTGGGATTTCACATAAGAGAACATGCAGAAATAGTAAAATTGACCCATGAATAAGTCACTTTTTAAAAAAATGGTTATAAGGTTGGATGGACGCTCATTGGGGCATGTAGGAGCATACCCCACAGTTTGAGGACTAATCTCAAAAGAGCTAGGAATAAACCGAATCGATTCATCACCACTATAAAGATAAACTAACAATGAATTAAGGCAACCAAGTACGCGGCTCTAGGAGAATAAAGCCTCCATTGAAAACATGTCATCCGGCTATCGCGAAATAACTTAAAGGATAAGTGATAAGGATTTAAAAGGTACACTTTTGTGGGGTCATTTAAGCCCTTAATCGACCACTTTTATATCCGTTACCGCTTAATTTCATTCCTTTACACTTTTAGGTCTCTTGAAGGCAAAATTCTGGAATGATGCTTATTTGGACGAAAAGGCGTGAATATGTGAAGAAAATGGCCAAAGTCAAGATCAAGACACTCAAGTTGCTGGAAACGCACCGGCGGCATCACAGATAAAGGCGACACCTTCCCTCTAATTGCGGCGGCTCAGGTGAAATTGCTATTTTGTACGGCGGTCGAGGCTTTAAAGAGCAGGGCGTCACAACTCGAAGCGGCCTAGATCCGTTCGACGGCGTCGAAGATGAAGCCGACGGCGTCACAACCACAACGTGATGCGTCACAAAGTTGACTCGGTCAAGACGAAACCCTAATGGCGATCCGAGCGGTGTCACAATTAAAGAGTGACTGCGTCAGTTGTAATTCTATATATAGAATTTGAATTTTCAACTTTAGGAGGTAGAATTGTGGAGTAAAACCCTAAAACGATTTTGGTTTGTCTTGGGCAGTATCTTAGGGTTCCCATACCCTATTTTACATCAAGATAAGTAATTTACTTCATTGATTTCATTATGTCTTCGATTGTATGTGTGTATGCTTGCATGTTTACCATGTCCGGCTAATTTACTTGTGTGTTTGCTTAGATCTATGAAACCTAGTTATTGAATATTGATTGGTTGTCTCTTTTCTTAATTGTAATTGGCTTAGGATTGCAATAGGCCATCGTTGTGTTTTTAATGCTTGAGTAATTTTTGTGAACATTAGTTTATAATCGCCTAGAGTTATTGTAGGCTAAAAATCCAAAGATAACCTTAGAGTTAGTTTATGAATCATAGAGATTTTGTAGGCAATAACCTTAAGGTATCCTCAAAGAGTTAGGGAAAAAAGCATACCCTACGACTTTAGAAGACAACAGCGTTAAGAATAAGGGCGTGACAATTCAACCATCAATAAAAGATAACTAGGGAGTAATAGTATCTAGGCAAACACATTTTAATCATCATCACGAGCACACATCAATTAGACATAGACTACCCCTTAGCTTAGTTAATTAGAATAGATAATAGTAGAGTAATCGGTAGAAATACCAAAACCCCCAATCCAATACCCGAGATTAGTACCTTTCAATTTTCTAAAAATATAAAAAGATAAAAAATAATCTTCCTTAACCCCAACCTTAGCGTAGTAATTTCTCACTAGCATTCCTATTCCCCTAGAGAACGATATCAATTCCCGAGGCTTACCTAATACTACACTACAACGATTAGGTTCACTGCCTAGGTGGTTGAAAAACTTGCTCGAAGAAAAGGAAGTTTCTATGACCCCGAACGCACGTTGTACGAGTATCAAGTTTTTGGCGCCGCTTCCGGGGAATAGAATAGGTAGTTAGGATTTTATCTCGTTTAGGTTCCCTTGCTTGATTCCTATCAAGTAAGCCTTTTTTTCTCAATTTTAGCTTCCTCGTAGTCTTTCCCCCTTCTTCGTGACTTTGTTAGTAATCCCATCACTTTTCGTCATGGAAGGTGATAACCAGCCACCACTCATCAACCCACCACGAAATGACCCGCCAAGAGGCCGTACTCTTGGTGAATACTCTAGACCAAGCCACCAAGGCTATAGGAACACCATTGAGCTCCCCGCTCAAGCTCAAACTATGGCCCTGCGATCCGACACCATCCGGTTGGTGCAAAACGGATGTGCATTCCATGGACTTCGTTCCAAAGATCCTAATCGGCATCTTAAGGATTTCCTTAAAATCGTCGATTCCATCGAGCATGATGCTACTACTCGGGAGACCACGCGCTTGCGTCTCTTCCAATTCTCTCTACGGGACCAAGCTAGTAATTGGCTTGAGCGACTTCCCGCCGGCTCCATCTCAAGTTGGGATGATCTCACCACTCGTTTCCTTGCCCAATTTTTCCCACTGGGGAGAAATACAAAGCTTAGGAATGAAATCTTGATGTTCCAACAGCGTCAAGGTGAATCTATCTATGAAGCATGGACTCGATTCAAGGACTTACTCCATAAAGTCCCTCATCACGGCATTGATCTTTGGCTTCAAGTCCAAATCTTCTATGATCATGTCAACTTCCTAACTAAGCAATCCATCGACCAAGCGGCCGGTGGTAAACTTAGTAATCTCACCGCGGAAGAATCGTGGGGTACAATAGAGGACCTTGCTCTCTATGACAACGAAAGTTGGAATGACCCCCGT
Source organism: Chrysanthemum makinoi (assembly GCA_910596185.1). Classification (NCBI taxonomy): domain Eukaryota; kingdom Viridiplantae; phylum Streptophyta; class Magnoliopsida; order Asterales; family Asteraceae; genus Chrysanthemum; species Chrysanthemum makinoi. Next base: position 200,014,665 of record OU343224.1, on the reverse strand, counting down.
GAGTTGCCCAAAACCGTAAAGGCAATCTCCTTGCCTCCTATTGACTCACAACCTTCCGACCGTAGGATGCTCGAGCTTGAAGATCAAGTCAAATTCCTAATGAGCTCTTACAAAAATCCTAAGTCTTCGCATCAAGTAATCAAAATCACTCTACCTTGTGAGTTGTGTAGTGGTCTCCACGACACTCGTGATTGCACAAGACTCCCCGAACAAGCTTTTGCGGACTACGCCTCCACGCGTCTGCAAGCGGAGCGAGGAGAAAGTGGTACACTTTCAAGCCCAAAAAAAACAACTTAGGAAACTCCTACAACCCCTCATGGAGGAATCACCCTAACCTTAAGTGGAACCAAAATTCAAACCCACCCCAAAGCTCATCTAGTCCACCTAATAGGTTCAACCCTCCAAACACCGAGAACTTCGCTAGTCTTGAGGAAATTGTGTCTAGATTCATGTCATCTCAAGAAACTCGATTGACAAAGCTTGAAGCCGATTTCAAGCAACAACAAGCCGAGATGAAAAAAAAGCTCGACGCCCTCTTAAAAGCCTTCAATGACCGGGAAAATGGAGCACTACCAAGCGACACTACAAAGAACCCAAAAGTGAATTTGATTTCATCGACTTCATGTTCTTGCTCACCTTGGGATAGTGCATATACATGCCCTTCACACCCGAAAGTTCATCCGGTTAACGCTATCAACACGGGGTTCCAAGCGATCCCTCATGAAGTATCAGGACCCAAACCATTGGTCCAACCAACTCTTGAAAAAACCCGTCAACCAAGAACCCAAACTTAATCTAGAGGAGGAGTACAAGAAACTCCACCAAGAAAAACCGGCTCTTGAAGTCTTGGCTCATGCACCTTATTACAATGCTTTAAAAGAAAAATATGCGCAAGAACTAAAACTAGGAGAACGTGGGTCCGAATTTGTGCAAAATAAGTTACCTAAGAATTTAGATGATCCCGGGCTATTCGTTCTTCCGTGTAGGCTTGGAAACTCCAAACCTTTCGACACTTTAGCCGACTTAGGATCGAGCATCAATCTTCTTCCGTTGTCACTCCATAGAAGCCTTAACCTAGGTAAGATAGAGCCAATGGAAACCATCTTAGGTCTAGCGGACGATAGTATTGCATATCCGGTAGGGATAATAAAAGACATGGTTGTGCACGTAGGAGAATTGACTCTTTTGGCGGATTTCCATGCGCTAGACATGAATAAGGACCCGACATACCCATTGTTAGTAGGAAGGGGATTCTTAGCTACCCACTAGTGCCATCATTGATTGTAAGATGTCTAAAATAGTGGTAGGAGAAGGGAGTGCTAGGTCAATTTACGATGTCAAGAAGCATATCTACTACAAAGAGGAAGAAATTCCCTACGAGATCATGTTAGATAGAACGACATCTAGATATGGGCCTTGGATTAATAAAGATTTCATAGGTCCCCAACGACCTTTCTATCTAGAATTGGCCTTTGTTAGTAATTCAACTTTCCATGACCAAGAATTGGCTAGGGATATAGAAGTGAACCCGTTCGAGGACGCCTTAGTATTTAGGAAGATGACCGAGTTCCTAGGAAGCTTGCCCGTTAATCTTGTCATGAATAAATGGAAAGTTGAGAGTGAGAAGCCTAAGCATAAGTGGAATTGGGATAGACCACCTAGTGATGGTAATGGAGAATGGCACATTAGGATGACGATCTATGACCCGATGGAGAAAAGTTTGAAAAGGCATACCGAACTAAGCGTACCACTAGGAACTTAATTGATAAGTTTGATCCTTATGACATTCTTGAGGATAAGCTAACTTACATAGGTACGTAGGGGCACGACTTCGAGTCTAGCTACTAGACTCATAAATAAAGAAAGGCGCTTCGTGGGAGGCAACACATGCTTAATTGTTTGCTTGTTTGTGTGTCATATATCTTTTCATTGATTGTTTATTCTCATGATTGAATTTGTGAAAATGCTTTATTTTGTCTTTAACCTCGTCTTAATTACATATAAAGGTATTTTACAAAAAGGATAAGTGTAGGGAAGATTACACACGTTTTTAAAAGAACGTGAACATGAGAATTACGATTATTGAAAAGATATATATGTGTGTTTGTTAGATTCAAATGCTTGTATCGAGTCATAATGGATGTTTTGCAGGACTTTTTCCAGATTCTAAAGATGTAATTTTCAGAATTTTCCAGAAAACTGCCGCAGATGAACCGATTTATGTCAGGATAACGATGGCGTCGGACTTCCTACGCGGCATCGGGGGAGGAGCAAAACACTTATCTTATTTTCTCTCATTTTCTGTGCTACTTATAAATTTTTGGAATTTCTCAGGTCTTAATTTTCCAGAAAACCTGTAAACATCCATTCCACAAGCATTATATCCTAGTTTAGTTGAGTCATATATAGTTTTACCGCCGATTTTACGCGAAGGTTTCGTCTATTTTCTTAAAGTGTGCAGGTTTTATTTATCAAGAAGAAAATACATAAGATTGGATGGATCTTTTCACGCATACATTCTTCTTGAAGAAGAATTTAACCACTACTTCACACGGATCCTACCGAGCTAATCAGGGGAGTATTAGTTTCTTTCGCTTTTAATTACCTTCCATTATCATAACTTTGATACTTTTGGGGAACATTGGGGACAATGTTCAGTTTAAGTGTAGGGAGGGAAAATAAAACGAGAACTTTGAAACTATGCTTATCCTTGATTATTTGTCTTGTCCAATTTCATTTGTATAATAAACCATGAGAAATATCGGTTAGGGTAATTTTGGCACCAAATTTAAAATTTTTCATGACATGTAGGAGTGGGCCATTAGTCTTAATAAAGCATCTCATGGATAGGAAGTTATATGACTAGCACAAAACCCTTTACCACTCAAATTCCACCCTAAAAATGTGAGGTTCGCCCCTAGATTTGTAGGAATTAAAGCATTCATCTTTAATGCTTCGAGAGTGTATCGGTAGTATAATAGATTCTAGAACTTGTTTTGTGATGCATCCCGAGATCGCTAGTGAGACTACACTTGTGTAGTTAGGAATAACTAAATGATAATTTGATACTCGTATTATAATTACTTCTTCCACATCGGTTGAGTAATTCCCCCACACCCTTGCGATGTACTCATATTTAGTACACGATACCCCTAGTTAACCCCTCAAAGCCTATCCTTTTCGCAGTTCTCGTGATGTTTCGGTTTTCCGAAATATCAATGAAGAGCATTGTTTACAATCCACCCCCAAATGTACACCCAAATCGCCTTAGCCTACCTTGTATGCACTCACTTTTAGTGCATTATTGTTATCATACTAAACCCTTAGTTCAATTATCTAGTTACTTGCACAAGTTGCTAAGTCGAGCCATATCCTTTGTATACAGTTTTGTGACGATTGGGACTCATGGGAAAAGTTAAATTTTATGAAGTGACGGGAAAGAACGTTAAATTCAAATTCCCTTTATCTACGTAATAATGTACTCCAAGTGTTTTGATCTTTTCAATTCGGGTCAAATTAGTGTTAGAGTAATAAAAACTCAAGTGTAGGGATGTGCCTATAAATCCCTTATATTTTGATGTTATTGTAGAGGATGGTAGAGTAAAAGTGTATGGAAAAAAAATCGATAAAAAGAGTGTTAAAAAGAAAAAAATGAAAAATGAAAAAACATACGGGCTACCATCCTACATCTATCTTTAAATTTATGTTTGTTTATTTCAAAGTTGTCTAGAGTTTAGAGTGTCGAGTCTTGGCTTAGCAACGCCATTCTTCTCATGCTTGTAACATAAAGATTTTTGACTTGCCACCACTAAATCGCCTATCCAACCAAACCCTTTGTTTCCCTACCGTAAGCCTAACATTACAACCCTTTAAAAGAACTCTTGGATAGTTTTTCCTAGGTGCTTACGCCAAAGCGATGGAGGTTTGATCTAGTCTCAAGCCTATGGTAATCTATGTACTAGGACCGGTTAATGAGTGTTTATCTTCCATTTCCAATTTGATATATTTCATATACACCGAGAGATGAGAGTATCCAAACACCACTTGTGAGGTGCTAGTATGTAATTTCCGTGCTTGTTACTTAATTTTGCGGGGCTTATACTTGTTGTGATTTGTTCTAAACCAATGCTTCATGCCCCTAACTTATAAATTAATTGGCCAAAAGCACATTTGCTTGAGGACAAGCAAATACCAAGTGTAGGGATATTTGATAAGGATTTAAAAGGTACACTTTTGAGGGGTCATTTAAGCCCTTAATTAATCACTTTTATATCCGATTTTGCTTAATTTCATTCCTTTTCACCTTTTAGGTCTCTTGAAGGCAAAATGCTGGAATGATGCTTATTTGGATGAAAAGGCGTGAATATGTGAAGAAAATGGCCAAAGTCAAGATCAAGACACTCAAGTTGCTGGAAACGCACCCGACGGCGTCGCAGATAGAGCGGCGCCTCCCTCTAATTGCGCACGCTCGAGTGAAATTGCTATTTTGTACCTGACGGCCAGCTTTAAAGAGTAGCGTCACAACTCGGGCGGCCTAGATCCAGATTCAGACGACGTCAGAAGATGAAGCCGACGGCGTCACAACCACAACGTGCCGCCGTCACAAAGTTGACTTGGTCAAGACAAAACCCTAATGGCGGCGATCCGACGGTGTCACAATTAAAGAGTGACGCCGTCGCAGTTGTAACTCTATATATAGAATTCGAATTTTCAAACTTTAGGAGAGGTAGAATTGTGGAGTAAAACCCTAAAACGATTTTGGTTTGTCTTTGGCAGTATCTTAGGGTTCCCATACCCTATTTTACATCAAGATAAGTAATTTACTTCATTGATTGGTTGTCTATTTTCTTAATTTACTTCATTGATAAGTCCGGCTAATTTACTTGTGTGTTTGCTTAGATCTATGAAACCTAGTTATTGAATATTGATTGGTTGTCTATTTTCTTAATTGTAATTGGCTTAGGATTGCAGTAGGCCATCATTGTGTTTTTAATGCTTGAGTAATCTTTGTGAACGTTAGTTTATAATCGCCTAGAGTTATTGTAGGCTAAAAATCCAAAGATAACCTTAGAGTTAGTTTATAAATCCTAGAGATTTTGTAGGCAATAACCTTAAGGTATCCTCAAAGAGTTAGGGAAAAAAGCATACTCTACGACCTTAGAAGACACAACGCTTTAAGAATAAGGACGTGACAATTCAACCATCAATAAAAGATAACTAGGGAGTAATAGTATCTAGGTAGACACATTTTTAATCATCATACGAGCACATATCAATTAGAAATAGACTACCCCTTAGCTTAGTTAATTAGAATAGATAATAGTAGAGTAATCGGTAGAAATACCACCCCCCATATCCAATACCCCGAGATTCGTACCTTTCAATTTTCTAAAAAATATAAAAAAGATAAAAAAAAAAAAAAAAAAAAAAAAGTCTTCCTAATAACATCAAATGGTCCTGAATATTAAGTGTCAATTTCCCCCGATAATGCTTGTAATTTATATCATTTATATGGATTTACGCTTGTTTTCCACTTTCAGGTAAATTACGATCATTGGAGCTAAAGAGGCGTGAAGCCGGAGAAATATCAAAAGATTTATCATAGTATGCTGACTTTGAAGAAGTTATGGCGTAACTCTTCTCTCCATTACGCGTAACTCAAAAGCGTGACTTTAAAAACCAACTCATTGGACGGTTACGGTAACTCTCCCCAAAGGCTACGACGTAACTATATTAGGTCAAATGAGGTTCCATGCCGCTAATAACTACGCCGTAACTATTTCATCAACTACAGTGTAACCAAGTAATATTGAAGACTACGGCGTAACCACTAATAAGGTTATGCCATAACCGAAGATC
>OU343224.1:199964357-200008706 GCA_910596185.1 Chrysanthemum makinoi | reverse complement strand
ACAACGTGCGTTCGGGGTCATAGAAACTTCCTTTTCTCCAAGCAAGTTTTTCAACCACCAAGGCAGTGAACCTAATCGTTGTAGTGTAGTATTAGGGTAAGCCTCGGGATTGATATCGTTCTCTAGGGGAATAGGAATGCTAGTGAGAAATTACTACGCTAAGGTTGGGGTTGAGGAAGATTATTTTTTTTTTATCTTTTTTATATTTTTTAGAAAATTGAAAGGTACGAATCTCGGGGTATTGGATTTGGAAGGTGGTATTTCTACCGATTACTCTACTATTATCTATTCTAATTAACTAAGCTAAGGAGTAGTCTATGTCTAATTGATGTGTGCTCGTATGATGATTAAAAATGTGTCTACCTAGATACTATTACTCCCTAGTTATCTTTTATTGATGGTTGAATTGTCACGTCCTTATTCTTAACGCGTTGTGTCTTCTATAGTCGTTGGGTATGCTTTTTTCCCTAACTCTTTGAGGATACCTTAAGGTTATTGCCTACAAAATCTCTAGGATTCATAAACTAACTCTAAGGTTATCTTTGGATTTTTAGCCTACAATAACTCTAGGCGATTATAAACTAATGTTCACAAAAATTACTCAAGCATTAAAAACACAACGATGGCCTATTGCAATCCTAAGCCAATTACAATTAAGAAAAGAGACAACCAATCAATATTCAATAACTAGGTTTCATAGATCTAAGCAAACACACAAGTAAATTAGCCGGACATGGTAAACATGCAAGCATACACACATACAATCGAAGGCATAATAAAATCAATGAAGTAAATTACTTATCTTGATGTAAAATAGGGTATGGGAACCCTAAGATACTGCCCAAGACAAACCAAAATCGTTTTAGGGTTTTACTCCACAATTCTACCTCTCCTAAAGTCTGAAAATTCGAATTCTATATATAGAGTTACAACTGCGACGAGTCACTCTTTAATTGTGACGCCGTCGGATCGCCGCCATTAGGGTTTCGTCTTGACCGAGTCAACTTTGTGACGCATCACGTTGTGGTTGTGACGCCGTCGGCTTCATCTTCTGACGCCGTCTGAATCTGGATCTAGGCCGTCTGAGTTGTGACTCCCTGCTCTTAAAAGCCTGACGCCGTCAGGTACAAAATAGCAATTTCACTCCTGAGCCGTCGCAATTAGAGGGAAGGCGTCGCCCTTTATCTGTGATGCCGTCGGGTGCATTTCCAGCAGACAGTGTCTTGATCTTGACTTTGGCCATTTTCTTCACATATTCATGCCTTTTCGTCCAAATAAGCATCATTCCAGCATTTTGCCTTCAAGAGACCTAAAAAGTGTAAAGGAATGAAATTAAGCAGTAACGGATATAAAAGTGGTCGATTAAGAGCTTAAATGACCCCACAAAAGTGTACCTTTTAAATCCTTATCACTTATCCTTTAAGTTATTTCGCGATAGCCGGATGACATGTTTTCAATGGAGGCTTTATTCTCCTAGAGCCGCGTACTTGGTTGCCTTAATTCTGTTGTTAGTTTATCTTTATAGTGGTGATGAATCATTCTGGTTTATTCCTAGCTCTTTTGAGATTAGTCCTCAAACTGTGGGGTATGCTCCTACATGCCCCAATGAGCGTCCATCCAACCTTATAACCATTTTTTTTAAAAGTGACTTATTCATGGGTCAATTTTACTATTTCGGGCATGTTCTCTTATGTGAAATCCCAAACCTTGGATCTAGAACACTTAGCTTGTATTAAGTAGTTGCCTTGTATAGCTTCAAAACAACAAAGAGAAACTTTGTATGAATATACACAAGTATGCAGAATCTACTTGAGTATACTTAGAAGATTAAAGTAAACAAATGAACACAAAAAGTAACAACCAATGCTTCAATATTATTAATCAATAATACATATACTCTCAAAGTATCAGGGTTACACCTTGAAGCTTACTTAGAATATCTAGGGTTAAGGTAAATGCTAATGTGGATGTGAGATATATTCTGACCTAGCTAGGATCTCCTTTTATACATCAAGGAGTCCTTTACAGAGATAACTATGCATTAAACGTATCATATCTTCTATTAGAATAAAAGATATGCTATTACAAAACATACACGACATAGTATACTTAGAACAGTACTAACTATAGTCTATCAGTACTAACTCTAACACTATCAGTACTAACTAGAATCATGAATTTCCCAACATCTTATTCACCATTTTTTCAACCTTGTTAACTTATCTTTCTCCAGATTGCTCACGGACTTCCTTAACTGGGCGCTTTGAGTACGGGGTTTGTTGACACATGATTTTTGATTATTTTCGTTAGTGACGGTTTCCCATCCGATTGCTGTTTTTGCTTAAAAAGTCTTTTTCTTCCCTTTTTTCCGTGGTTCCCTTCTTTTTACTTCGCAAATTGTCTCTTTATAGGTGTACCCTATGTAGTATTCCGTTCATTTGTTTCGGGATGCTTGTCACTTCTTTGTCGAATAGATTCGTTCGAGTTTGTTACTCCCGGTACTTGCATTTGAAGCGGGGGCATCATGTTGAGGCCATTGTTTAATTTCTATCTCCCTTTGTTCTTATGCATACTGGTAATTCCTTGCACTTTTTATTTGGAGCCTTAATTATGCTTTAGCGAAACTTCTTCTTTATTTGAGAATGTCCGTATTACTTTTTCCACTGGGGATTTGATCGTATTGCGGGCTTTTTACTTCGTCTGTTACGCGGAGGTTATGATTCCATTGCCAGGAACGTCTTCTGCTGTTTGTATGCCTTCACTATTGAATTTGGCGGGAGATATTATAGTTGAGTTCACAGTCCTTCCGCGCAAGTCCACGTTATATTTCCATAGCGCATTCGTTTGGTGAAGTGTTTTCCCATCATGTTATTCTTTCTTGAAAAAACATCTTTTCTTTTGAGGGTAAAAAATGAAATTGAGAGGTCATTGTGTTTTTCCTCTCCTAATGTTCTGTATCGCTACTGCTTGATTTTTCCTGGTGTTTCTTTTTCTTCGACCATTTTTTCTTTACCTCTTTCTTCCTTTTGCTTTTTAGATGCAGAAATTCATCTGTATTATGCCTTGCTCTCCTATGGAATTCACAAAACTTGCTACTATTCCTTTTTCCGGTTTGGATCGTTTGGGGCAAGTTTGAAAATTTTGCTTTTTTTCGGAGCCAAAACTTCCCTTGGGGATTTAGGAGTGAGGAAGCTGTTTTGCTTTCCTTTTATCTTAAATTTGTTCCTGAATTCCCTTTTGAAATTATGTTGTCGCCCGGCTGTAATTTGCTTCCTCGGTATATGTACCAATGGTTTTCTTCCTTTTCGATTTCCAGCGGCCACTTCCCCTCGTAGGAAGGATGTGATTATATTCATTACTTCGCTCATTGACCTTGGGACCCTGTCGTGCAACCTTTTAATTATTTCCAGATCGGTTATTTCGTGCATGAATCCTGAGATTTTCATGACTTCCGCCACTCCTTTTACATCCCTGATTTCTTCCTTGAATTTTGTACGAAGTCTTCTATGAATTCTCCTTCCCTTTGCTTAATGTGATGAAGCTCTATATGATCTTTTATGCATTTCTTCTGTAGGAGGAAATTTGCTAGAAATGCTTCTTTTAAGGCATCGTAGCTGTCAATCGACTCCAGGGGAAGGTCATCAAACCAAACCCAAGCGGATCCGGTAAGTGTTGAACTGAACATTTGGCACCATGTTGGCATAGACCAACGCTCCACCTTTGCTGCTGTTTGAAAAATCTTAAGGTGATCTTCGGGGTCTTCACTCCCGTCATATTTCTTCACATTATTTGGCATGCGGGTCCTTTTTGGTAGGTCAAAATAACGAATGAGAGGAGTGAACGGATCAGTCTCCTTGCAAACCCACGGCCTTGCTAGGTCGTCGTCTTCAAGACTTGACTTTTTTTTTCTTGGATCCGGACTTCCAATGTCCGCCTCCACTGTCTTCGCTCTCAGAGGGCTCATCCGTCTTTCGCGAGGATGTCCTGTTATCCCCATGACTTCTGGTAGTGGGCCCTGTCTTTTTTGAATAAAAGCTTGATAGTAGCTTTCCTCCCCTCTTTGGGCACTATGGTGGGTTGGTCGTCCGGAGTCTCCGGAGTACACTAAAACACTCCTCTCTCTATCTCCCAACTTATAGAATACGCCTTTTCGTAATATTTTAAACACCGTTTCTCTTTCCATGTTTTTCTTTCTTGGTGATCTAGGCCGATCACTTCTTCGGTCAAAGCCTTCGTTTGTGTCTCGGTGTCTTTTAGACTCGAGTTCTTTCCTTAAATCTTTCCTTCCGTTCGGTGCCCCCGGCTCAGAATGTTGTGAAGCTTCCTGGAAGTCAAGTCGGGCTTTCATTGCCTCCAATGCCTTGATCTTCTCCTCTTGCTTCCTTTCTTGACGAACTTCTCAGACATAATTGGCAAGATCTGGTCGTAATACTTGTCACAGTATTTCCTAAGGGCTGCATCGGACGCGGGCCTCTCAACTTCTGCCAGAAATGCGTTATTTCCCCTTCCCGACGTGTTTCGCATGGTGGACGCGGGGGCAGGAGTAGGTTCGGACCGAGTGCTCATAGTAATTATTTTTTAAGAACGCAATTTTTTACTGGTCCCACGGATGGCGCTAACTTGTTAGTACAAAAATTTTGATAGGTTGAAATATGTTTATAGGACACGTGTTGGGCTAGGCCAACGAGCTACCGATGGGCTAAATCTGTACTAAACCAAATGATGGATTGAATCCCTTCACAAGTGAAAGTAAACCGTTAGCCTTACCGTGAGGACGGACCCCACGATTAAGCTCCGGCATGAGAGTCAGTATGCATTCTTGTCAGAGAATAAAAGTGTGTATATTATTATGTGATAAAAAGTTGTACCTTATGAGAGGATTAGAGCTCCTTTTATAGGCGAGGCTAATGCTAGGGTCTCCTAACATTTCTCTTATAAAAGTTAGTGGCCGGAGTGGGACCCTTGTCGGGCAAGGTTCCGCAGTAATCGTGGATGCGGACACTGAACAACTTCCGCAGCCATGGGTCTGGTCCGCTAAGTATTATGTGTGCATCTTTGAGTCTGGATCGTAGCCAATTTGTTTTTGGGCTTACTGGCGATCAGGTACTTGTGGTTATTTTGTGGTTGTTGGGCCTGGGCCCGGGATGCGTATATCACAAGCTGAGCCCAATAGGCCTGCTGTACGTGCTATACATAATCAATTCATTCTCCACACTTTATTTCCACAGTTTCCGAAAGTGTGTAAAATTTTATTAGTTTATTAACACTTAATGATGTGTGAAAATTATTTATATTAATAAGTGTGGGAAAAAATGTAAAACAATAGATTTTTCACACTTATGGTTGTATCAAATAAAAGTTAACACTTTTAAGTGTGAAGAATTATAAGATTTCTCAACACTTCTAAGAATTGAAGTTATTTGTAACACCCAAATCTTCCACACTTTGAGAAAGTGTGAAGAATGTTTGGGTCCTCATACTTTGAGGAAGTGTGGAGAATTTGGGTCCACACCTATAAGTGTGGACATTTCTTAGATTTCTACACACTTAAAAGTGTGAATTTTTTTTGACAAAACTATAAGTGTGAAAAATTTATGCGCCATTTGGTTTGTTGCTAGGAATCACAATGGATATCGGATTTGGTATGGGGTAGAATGACAATAGATATGAATAAGTGTATCATTACGATTGTTTATGTTTGGTTGATAAAATATGGAATGATAAAGTGTATAGATATTTGAATTTTGTAGGGGAAAAGAGAGGGGCCCGCGGGAATGGATTTCATAGACACCAAATTGGTGTGTAATGAATCTATGACTTTGATATACTCATCTCATTACTGGGCCCACAAAACAAACACCTTTAATCACTTTCATAGTCATAGTCTCATTCCCATAGTGGGATACCAAACGCACCCTTATTGTTTTACAATGATCATTCATGCTTACATTATATTTTGTATACTTACATGGTATCAGAGAGATATGATAACATCAAATAATCCTGATTTTCTTAGCATTAATTTCCCCTTTATGTTGACAAATTATGATAATATTGTTATAAGTTATGCCTTATTTCTTCATATTGCGTTTCAGGATTATTAATGGAGTATGGAACGACATTTGGACAAATTAAGGTTTAATTATTACACTTCCATGTGTTAGTCCATTAGGTCATATTGTATTATAACGGGCCTAGCCCGATTCTAGAATTCTCCATACTCTCCTATTTATCTGTACATGCAATCTTTATTGAATAAACCAATCAATCGGTATTGATACCTAATAGCGAATATGGTATCAGGTCATTAATCACCATGCTCCTTTCCAAAACGTTCACCTCCTTCATCATACGCCTTCCCTTGAACCCTAAAAAATAAACCTTGCACAGATCCTATTATCTTTATTCACTCGCCCAGTTTTTTTCTTATATTGTATTGATATTATGTGCATTAAGTCACGTTAAGTTTTTTTACTGCTCATGCATGATCATTAATCCCTAACTAAATATTCAAAAGTACTCTCCTTATTTTATCAATTAGTTCACAATAACCAATTCCTCCTTCCTTTGTTTCATTCGCACCATTTGACCTAGCACATCATGACAGTTACCGATGCTTCCATACCACTCTCGGAGAAACTCTCCTCAGTCACTCATCACCATCTCATTACACGTGTTACGGTTAAGTTAGATATTTTCAATTGAAATTATGCTTCATGGGCATATTTTTTTGAACAACTTTGTGGTGGCTATGAGGTTTTGAAATACATTCATGGCTTCCCTACTACTCCCTCCGTGACCGCTCTCACACCAAAAGAACTCAAGGTAGATACCATCATCCTATCATGGCTTTTTACCACTCTTTGGGAACCCCTTTAAGCACGGTTGGTTGTGGAAAAGCCACGACCCGCCAAATATGCATGGGATCTCATAACTAAGATTGTACAAGACAATAAAAGGTCCCTTACCATTGCCTTGAAAGCGGAACTTCATTCTATTAAACTTGGAGATATGAGCATTGACACATATTTTCTCGAAATTGAGTCGATTGCTACAATTCTCACGAGCCTTGGTTTTCCCGTTAGTATCGAATGTTACTTTTTCCCTTGATGGCCTACCGGAGAAGTATGATAATGTGTGTGGCATTATACACCATCGGGAAACCTTTCCCGGTCTCAAAACTACAAGGTCAATGCTTACTACCGAGGAAGTGCGCTTAAAGTCCAAAGCTCACTCCTTACAATCAACAATCCCTCTCTACAATCAACAAATACATCCAGTGGTCAATCGGCATATTACACACATGATCTTTTCACTACCCAAATCAAACAAACACTCTTCACCACCTTATGCCTACACCAGGCTTCCAAAGCCCAACCACAACCCACATCATTTATTCCAACCCAATAACTTATTCCTCTACACCAGTACACCCCTCGCTCTATCCAACCCAACTACAGTAACCAGGCCGAAACTCCATCCGCTACTGTTCACCAGTCACACCTAGCTCTAACAGCCCCCTTCCTCAGGCTGCTGTCCACTCGACTCACACTATTCCTGGGCCATCCGTCACACCAAGGCAAGAAACTATATTACCTCATGCTTTTGCCATCGGGACACTTCATGATCCGACAACTGGCGCCTGGAATATGGACACAGGTGCGAGATTACATTTAAATGCTTCTACTAATAGTATTATTCATGTTTTTAATATGTGTATGTATCTGTCCATCTCGGTTGGTGATAGGTATTCTATTCCTGTCATCAATACGAGTCATAACATTTTGCCAACTCCTTCCCGTTCTCTTCACCTTAATAACGTTCTTATTACCCCAAATATTGTAAAGAATTTAATATATGTTCGTCAATTTGTTCGCAATAATCACTTTACTGTTGAATTTGACCCTTTTGGTTTTTTTGTCAAGGATTTTATGACGCGTCGAGTGCTTCTCTGATGTGATAGCACAAGAGATCTATATCCTGTCACGGCTCTGTGTCCTATTCCTCAAGTTCTTCTTGTTTGTCAGCATACGTGGCATCAACGTCTTGGACATCCAGGAAGCGAAGTGCTATGTCGACTTGTCTCAAACAATTTCATTTCATGTAATAAATAGAAGCCTCTTGTGCTCTGTCATGCTTGTCAGCTTGGCAAACACGTTAGACTTTCTTTTGTCAGTTCTACTAGTGTCATCAATGCTTGTTTTGATATTATTCATTCAGATGTATGGACCTCACCCGTTCCCAGTCTTTCAGGTTTCAAATGTTATGTGTGATTCTTGGATCATTATTCACACTTTGTTTGGGTTTATCCTTTAATTAACAGATCTGATGTTCTCCCAACATTTAAATTATTTCATACCTATGTTCACACTCAATTCAAGTGTGAAATAAAAGTGTTTCAGTGTGACCATGGCGGTGAACTTGACAATCGCAACCTCCACAAACTCTTTGCTTACAATGGCATTCAATTCCGTTTTTCCTGCCCTAAAACGTTACAACAAAATGGCAAATCCGAACGGATGATTCGCACCATTAATAAGCAAATTCGAACCTTACTTTTTCAAGCCAACTTGCCACCAACTTTCTGGGTTGAAGCTCTCAATATGGTTGTCCGCTTAATCAACATCTTACCCTCAACAGCTATTATAAATGAAATCCCCTATACTCGCCTTTTTTTTCGCAACCCGAACTACAGCCTCTTACACACATTCGGCTGTCTATGCTATCCTCACCTATACCATAACCATAAGCTTGAACCACGTTCTACATCATCAATCTATTTGGGTCAAGCATCCAATCACCGTGGATACCGTTTCCTTACCCTGCACACAAATAGAATTATCCTTTCCCGCCTTGTTACCTTTGACGAAACTGTCTTCCCATATGGCTCATCTCAACCGACAACTACACCAACCTACACATTTTTGGATGATTCTCCCGATATCCTTAGTCCAATCATTCCATCCATTCCCCCACAAACACATGTCGACCAACCAGAACCACCAACCCCTCTTACACAACCGAACCAAGACCACCAAAATAAGACACCACTCCACACACCCAACCAAACACCACCCCCATCAACTACACCTCCAACTCCACCCACCACAACAATAACTCAACACCCTCAAAACATCCCAAATCCCCCTCATAACGCAAACCCTATCTCAACTCACCCCATGGTCACACGCTACCGTGTCGGGACTAATCGTCCCACTCAGCGTCTTGACATGCATGTATCTTCAGTCTCACCATTACAAAAATCCTATCGCGGTGCGTTTAATGATCCAAATTGCCATGAGGGAGCTAATGCACAGGGAAGAAGCTTAGATAAGAGAACTCGTTTCCCTTTTTTTGTCGAAAGCTTGACCAGCGAGAAAAAGTTTTTAGCTGAAGATAAAAAGTTGACCTACTTCATTCGTTGGTCGAATCATCCTCGCTTCGCGAGAACAACAAAAACCACCATCTCGCTCTTTCCTTTCTTCGGTGCTACCTTTTTCTTTCCAAACCGAATACCATGAAGACTACCGCGTAACTTAGTAATGAGGTTACGCTGTAATATATTGAAGACTACGGCGTAACTAGGTGATGATGTTACGCCATAATATATTGAAGACTTGTTTACCAAGACTTGAAGATTACGCCATAACCAACTAATAAGGTTACGACGTAGATTAGGAGTGTTCACGGGGCAATTCGGCTCGGTTTGGTTAAATATTTTTACTATCCATCACGGGATGGGTAGTTCATTTTACTATCCGAAACTGACCGATACTAGGCGGGTAACCGGATATGCGTGTACTCGAAATGAGCGGTTACCCGCGGTTCGGGTCACGGTTAACCATTTTAAAAAATTCATCGAATCAAATCGGACGAACAATAACTAAAATTAGATTGTAATACGTCATTGTAGTAAAATTAAATAACATTGAAGAGATTAGAGTCATTGTAAAGTTGTTCCGTCGCAATACAAACATTCAAATTATCATATGTAACAAAATAACTAATACTATTTATTTGACTTTTATAGGTTACGATCACTTTAATCATACGTAATCCATGAACGTTAGTAAATGATCACATTAGGTAAGTAAAAAAACATTATATGATAAAAGTAGTGCAATAATATAGTTAATACTTGTACATTTTTATGAATGGTTTGTTGAAATCTACATGTATATTATACACGGTTCGATTCAGGTAACGATGGATAACTAAAAGTTAAAACCGAAACTGAACCGTGTTAAGCGGATTTTTCCAGTTTCGGGTTTTCTCGATTTCGGTTTCTTCGGTTATCGGTTTTCTACGATTTCGGATTGAGCGGATCGGCTCGGTTCGTCGGTTTCTTGGATTTTTTGAACACCCATAGCGTAGATATTACTCAGAGTGATGTGTGAAGATTACGTTGCAACTAGAATGAAGATTACGACGTAGCATTCCACCGTTGAAGATTACGGCGTAACCACCTTCTAGGTTACGCCGTAAATGTGGATAAACCCTAAATGTTATCCGTTTTTTAATAATTACGGTGTAACCAATGCAAAGGGCCGTAGCTTTGTCGGGTTTTCTAGGACTATAAATACCACACGAATTTTACATTTCTAGGTATCTCCCCTTTCCCAAACCTGAACTAGGGTTTGGGGAAAGAAACCACATGAGAAGAATGAAGGCTTAGGAGGTCGGAAGAATGAAGTTCTCGTCTACTACTATCATTGTATTTGAGTTTGGAGAAATCTAAGATCCGAAAGGCCGGATTTCTAAAGAATTAGGTCTATTAGATTTGACACTTAATGACTCAACCTAGTCTACCACACCTCCGCTTACTACAAATAAACACTATTTGGTTCCGGAGAGGATTCTAAGGAAGATAGGCTAATACGAATTGACCATAGGAGTCATAGTGAATTTTATCCACTATATTAAATCAGAGAAGTTAGAATTAAATACATCTAAAGTATTGGTTTAAAACTTTATCTTTCTACTCTCTTATCATTTATTTTTATTCTGTGGAAACCAAGATTTTAATTATCAATATACCTTTTCATATCAAAAACTTTTAAATACATAATACCTTAGTTCTTTTAAACAACCAGCTCTTAGGGATTACACTCGGATTTACCTAGGCTTTATTACATTCGATCGGGTCCGCTGCCTGTTAGTATGTGTTAATCCGTGTATGTCTTAGTTTTAAATTTAAAGCACGATGAAAAATACACATCAAGATTCAATTTAAACCTAAACTTTTTAACCGCCACTTTAATTTTTCTGCCGTCGAAAGCTTCATTGGCGGTCCAGAGTACTTATATCCTTATCTCCATCGTATATACTTCATCCCTACACAAATCGTTCCTTTTAAAAGTTTTCTCTGCTGTTGATAGTTGGTATCTTTCTTCATCCCGCTGCTGCTTCATTTCGTTATCAGTCGATACATAGTTCGTCGATACTTTGGTTATATTTGTTTCTCGTTGGTGCTGTTGTTTTGATCTCCACTTTGATTTGTTTGATTATTGTTGGTGTTAGTTGATTATCGTTGGAGGTGTTGCTGTGATTGAAAGCCGAGTGAGTGAGATGATGATGATGATGGGATGGTTCGTTTAGAGTGGTTGATGTTGTTGTTGGTTTGAATCTTTGTTTGGATATTTGGTTTTAAAACCAAAGGTTTGAAGCTGCTTAAAGTAACAAGGGTTGCCCCACAAATGAAAAGGACGGTAGTGCAGCCGTTGGTTTTTGAAAAGTACAAATGAGTATGTTTGGTGGTTTGAAGATATGTTAAGATTCTTTAATAATAATAATAATAATAATAATAATAATGGTGGAAATTTATATTTTTCTAGGGAAAAACACGCCCTGTTTTTTCGAAAGATTCTTTGAGGGTTGAAGTTTTAGAACCAACTTTCATTTTCTCATCTTTTCTTTTGATGTTAGTGCATGAGTCTTAGTTGTAATTTCCTTTGTTTAGTTGTAGGGGCTACTTTGGGTTATCCCATTTATTTTAGTTGTAGGGGATACTTTGGGTTATCTCCGTTTGGTCAGGATACTTTGGTTTATCCTGTTTGGTTCTGATACTTTGGTTTATCCTGTTTGTTGCGTGTTTATGTCTACTGCTGCTTGAAGATGTGCTTTGGCTTGCTTTCAAATGTCTTCTTCAACAATTATTTATTAGTTTTACTTTATTTTTTATTAGCTTTTACTCTCCAGTCCGAGCTTTTGCGATTTCGCCACTCAGACTGCAGGGGAGTGTTAACCGTATATTGTGATAAGATCAGTAGGTGTCAATTAGTGGATAACTGCAATGTAATTAGTTGTATATTGATTGGTGATTCCTTTGATTTGTGGGGTTTACCCAAAATAGTTTATGTATCTTCGTATATGTAGCCCCATTCGATTGATCTGTAATTATTCAAGTAATAAAATCATCATTCACGTTTACATTATATTATGTATACTTACATGGCGTACTGTGTTTTCTAGTTGCAATTCTTGTCAAGTTTTCGGTTTCATTTAAATAACATATTTAGTAGTTTTAATGGGAATATCATCTTTAAGTGAGGTATTCGGGAAATTCTCTTAATGGAAGAAATATTCAATTCATATATGTTTACGAAAATTTTATCCAGAAAAATGATCTTTCCGTAATGTTAGTTATGAGGTTTAGAAAGATGGTTTTCTAAAACGAAGTTTAGCATTACTACTTGTTATTTCAAGGCGAGTTCTCACTTTGAAGCAATTTCGCCCCCACCGTCCTTTCAGAACAATCGTATTCCGGGTTACTGACAAATTGCCTCTCAAGATATAAGGAAACAACTTATGTAGCAATTCTCAACACTACACTAAGTGGTGATAATTCGGATGAACTACAGAGTTATCGATAATTTCTAAACACTGTAAATAATATTTCTATAGCAATATTATTTATAGCAACTAGATGTATTTGGAAGAAAGGGTTTGGTGTATTTATTTTCGGATTGGATGATTTGGAATGACAGATTTACCTTTTGAGTTGATTTTTTATCCAACGATTGACAAAACGAAAATATTAATAAATAATAACTTGTATGAACTTAGAACATTAGGCATGTGGGTTTGACGCTCATCCGTCACAAGCGCATCGTGATGGTTAGCCTCTAACTGCCGCCCCGATCCATCATGATCCACAAAGGAAACCCATGGGTCCAAACCCTAACCGAACTGCATGATTTCTGTTGATAGGGAAAAAGACATTAATGGTTCTCAATCGGCTGGCGGTGATGCAAGTTAACGAAGTGAAAAATGCGTCTTCAAATGCCACATTCGCTCATCGGGCACGAGCGCAAGCGTGATGGGTGCTCCGAACCCTAAATGCCTTCCGTACTTTCATTTATTAATGGAAGTAATCACAAGTTTAGATCAGCATCATAAACATCATTTCATTTGCTCTTCCTTCTTACGAAGGACGAAGCTTGAACAATATATTTGAAGAGCCCGAAACAAAATATTTTAGTTTTAATGGGTCAAACCTTTAGTTGTCTTTTATTTACATTACTTTTTGCATGCAAAATATACATATTTATACATAATGATCCTAAATTTGGGAGGGCCACAATCCCCACTTGTCCCTTAGAAGAGTCCCTGTGTCTTACGTAGGATTAAAACCTTCTTTCATGTACCTAAAACCAAAACTCAAGACTCTGTTGTTTTAAAAATAATTACCCAAAACATGTAATAATATGTAAGTCACTGTGAAACCTTTCACACGTATATAGGGAGAGACAGCATACTAAATATCAATCCTTTTATTATTACACATTTATAAAGGGTAAATACTTAAGTACGTTTTTGTAAATCGTAGTTCATGAGCTTCAACCACAACCTATTGGTTGGTAGTCCATGTATGAAACAATTTAGATATCATACAAGAATTTACTAAAAAGCTTCATGTGTTGAGCTTGCAGCGAAGTGACGATTAACATGCTTCCGTCGCTGATTGGGCTTGGTAATACTAAACTCAAACCATCAAGTGGGATCCAAGCAGGCACCATGACTATAGGCTTGCCCCATCCAAAATCAGCCTCGTATATCTGTAGCCTTGTCCAATTATTTATCAAAAGGTTAGGACATTCCAAATTTTGGAGACTACGAAACATATTGTTTAAATCTGGTTGAAGTTCCAAATAATCAATTGCCGACTTCATGTAGTCGTCATTCCTTTGTCTTATCGCGTTTTGGATTTTACTAGCGGCATACCAAGTAGGGTTTGACTCAAGCTCTCCTGATGCTGCTACAGGTGTAGCCATAAAGATAACATTCCCAAAATAGCCTGGTGGCAAAGTGGGCTGAAGACGAGCCCGCCCATCAAGGGGGATGTAAAGCCTCGTGTCTTGATCATCTGGCAGCCCCCGAGCTTGACACACCG
Organism: Chrysanthemum makinoi; assembly: GCA_910596185.1. Lineage (NCBI taxonomy): Eukaryota > Viridiplantae > Streptophyta > Magnoliopsida > Asterales > Asteraceae > Chrysanthemum > Chrysanthemum makinoi. Next base: position 199,994,314 of record OU343224.1, on the reverse strand, counting down.
ATCTCCAAATATGACCAGCAAGCATTTCGTACGAGCTGAAGTTAATTGTGTTGCCCCCTTCCTTGGATTTTTCTTTGAGTTGGTTGAGTTGGTCTCGTGTCCACTTGAAAATGGAGGATGTGATGGTTTGATCAAACTGGGATTTAAGCAGTGGTGATTTCATTTGTGGAACGGGTTGGAATTCGATGTGTTCAAAATCTTGGTGCGGTGGCTCTCGAGCACTGAGCAGGGTCCGGTCTATGACTGGTGGGAGAGTAATATCAAGGCCACGAGCCATTTCGGACCATGAGTTAATGAAATGTTGTGCTGATAAACCATCTGCAAGACGATGGTGCATCGCAATTCCTAGTGAAACTCCTCCGCATTTGAAAAAGGTTACCTGCAAAGCAAAATTATTAGATACTATAGTGCTTCCATTTATGTACAATTATATTTTAGAAATAGCCAAAATTATTAAAATGTAAAATTTTGTTAAGAATAAAACATGTTAAGCATAGTTGTCAGGATCCCGATCTTGATTTTAGGATTTTACGATTTTACGATACTTCAAAGCAAAAACGATCCGGATCCTACATAAGATCTTTGCAAGCTTAAGATATTAGAGGATCCCGATCTTGACCATACGATCTTAAGATCTAATCCGATCCGATCTTACTTTTCTCGGATTACAAACTAAAAAACTACAAATTTATGAGTAGTTTTTTTGTAGAATTCAAACAATAACATGTTAATCTTTTAAACATTTCATAATCATAATTTAAGACAATATTACGAAATAGTCATAGTATTTTGTGTTTATAATGTATAATAATTTGTAGATTCATATGATATTACTAAAACTATTAAGAAATAACATTAGAGTATGATCTTAAGATCCTTCTGATTTTACGATCACGATCTTGCAAAAACAAAAACGATCCTAGGTAGGATCCCGATCTTAAAAACCTGATGTTAAGATATATAGGTAAAAATTTGAACCACACTCACGATCACTACAAAGTGACACAGAAAAAAGTGTCATAATAGTCAAAAACATATCGCCAAAGTATTAGATATGATTATAAAAGTTAAAAAAAGATGTCACTAGATTTTTGGGTGTTTTTACAACACTTAAAAAGTGTATGGTAAAAGTTTAATTATAATGACATAAAAGGATAATATTTTTGCTTTTTATGAAACATTTTTTTTACGAAAAGTATAATTGAATATCAAAATTTCGACGTTTTGGCCATATTTTTTAGAAATTGTCTCTTAAAAGTTAGATTTAATGACATTTTCAGGTATCATTAAAAGGGCAGTCACTAAAATTATTTTTTTTTAATGAATACTTTAGAGTGTTTTATCCAAAATCCAAGAAGCAATGTTTTGAAACCCGGGTTTGTGATCGACCCGGCCAAGACACCGGGTCACCGGTCAACCGTTCAACTGCCGGGTCAACCGGTTAGACCCGTTTTATGCATATGTCCAAACATCCATTTCTAATTGTCCAAACATAATGTCCAAACATTAGTTTTGCAGTTAAAAAAAAGCAAAGAACCATTTTTCATGCTCTAAACAACAAATCAAAGGTGGACAATGATATAAACCTGCATAATTTTCTAAACAACCATAAATGCTACGGGATTACATGTTTCATACTTCAAAAGGCATAAATCCTACAAGATTACAAGTTTCATACTTCTAAAGACATGCATCCTACGAGATTTACAAGTTTATTTTTTGAGGTTTTGTATTTAAAAAAAAAAAAAAAATTGATAAAAACCAAACCCGGGTTGACCCGGGTCACTTAAAACCCGCCGGGTCTAAACGGTTGACCCGTTTTTTAAAACCCGGTTTTGACCGTTTTTGTCCGAACCGTCCAACCGTTAACCCGCCGGTCGACCCGGTTTCAAAACATTGCCAAGAAGTATATCGTATAGTACGTGACAAATAGAAAAAGTTTCACATAAGTCAAAAGGCACTAGTTAAAATCGATGGACTGGTCACTATCTTATAAAAAATGGTTACTGTGTTTCACCAACACACAAAAGAGTCACTAAAAAGAAGTGATATTTAAATTAGGTGACAAAGCTTCAGTGACATAAGCTGTCACAAAAGAGTCACTAAAAAGTGTTTAGATTTTTCATTCTTGTGCTGTATACGAAGTCTTTTTTTTTTCATAAAAAAGACCACACTGGTAGAGATGTATATATAGTGACACAAAAGAAATGTTAGAATGTATGTTCTATTGACTTTTATGACACAGTTTTATCACAAAAAGAATCACTAACAAAAAGCTTAGTTAGTTGATAAATAGCACTAGTAGTACTAACACCAATTAGTTTATTGATATATTAAAATGATAGTACAACCCAAATTGGTGAAATAGCCGAATTTCATTACCTGCACAAGCAGTAGAGGATATGATTCAATTCCTAATGAATAATCAACCGTTGGAATAAGTTCAAGAAACTCCATTCTCGGTGCAAAATCACCAAAATCGTCGATCACACCGTCGGATTCAGCTTCCACAAACAACACACCTTGTCCTTGAAAATCGATCTCAATCCGACCATTCTTGTCTTCCTTTAGTCGCCCTGCCACTGGATAAAATGCAACCAACACTTTTCCCAGAGCATCCTTTATAACTTTGGTATCAAAGAAGTTAGTGGCAGCCCCGTTGGACCGGTACAAATACACGGTTTGTGTGTGGTAATCGGAAACAAACACGTCAAGGTTAGAGTTCCACACCTTTATCTTTGGTGTCTCCTCCGCTGGCCTCACCATCATCGATTCTCTTACCACGATCTTCATAATTAAAGCGTGCACCAACTGCAAAATAGAATGATACACAATTATGTAATAACAATTAGATTTAAAAAAAGGTGGTAATCAACCAAGATTTATAGCTTAATTACCTGTGGAAATGAGTTGGAGAACAAAAGGTTTGTGATAGATGATATGACACTGAGAATGATGCGATGGTGTTTATATAGTCACTATATCATTTATTTTTTGCTCTAGTTCTAATCTTTTGCGTTTCTTTTGTTTTTTTTAATCTAGCAGAAAATGCTCGAGTGTTATGGGATCATGTAACTACCAAATTGTGGCGGCTTTTGTAGTGGATTTCTGGTTGTACTAGTTGTAGTTATATATAAAATTTTCTTTTAAGAAATAATCATTTGATTTGCTATAAAATAATAAAAATTTACCCCGTAATAACACGCAGCATTATGGAGAGGAGAATACAAAGAATACATAAATAGACGTTGATTTACACGCATAATACACGAGTATGTAGGGGTGAGCTCGGTTTAGAACCGGAACTGAGAGAAGGATGAATTGAAATTGGGCATAATATTGTTGGTCCCTACGTATGAATGAGTCGATATGAAATACGCAAACAATAACAATAGGATCTTTGAATAACTAAATCGTCTCATTTTGTAACATTACAGATATGTACATATTTATACTAAACAAATGTAACTGTTTCTAACTGTTTTGGCAGTTAAATAACTGCTTCCATAACTACCTATCATAACTGCTATGTAACCGCTTTTCGGTTATAAAACTAACTCTAACTGCCATTCGGTTGTAATGTTTCTTTTGAGCAAGTTTGGTCCTTCGAGGTTGAAGCAATGGCGAGATTAGTGTCTTCAATCTCCTCCTTAATCTTGATCGTTGCTTCGTCCTAAGTCTTGAACTCCGAGCATTTGTCGCATAGTCACGAACTTGAGTCTTGGTAAAGCTTTCGTTAAGATGTCTGCTCTTTGTAGTTCTCCACTTACGTGTTCCACTTTGATATGACCATTCTCTACGCATTCACGAATGAAATGATAGCGAATGTCTATGTGCTTGCTCCTTCCATGAAAAACTGGGTTCTTTACGAGCTGTATAGCTGATATATTGTCAACTTTAAGCGTTATCTTCTTTTCTTCTAATCCAGTTAATTCACCGAGTAATCGTTTTAGCCATAAGGCTTGACATGTTGCTGCTGTAGCTGCCATGAATTCTGATTCACATGATGAGAGTGCTACTGTTGGTTGCTTCTGAGTACACCAAGTAATGGGTGACTCTCCAAAGTAAAATACTACTCCAGTAGTTCCTTTTCCTTGATCTGTATTTATTCCATAACTACTGTCGCTGTATCCTGTAATCTTGTAGCCTCCTTCTTTCTTGTATATTATTCCATGGTCTTTCGTTCCTTTGATGTATCGGATTACTTGTTTCACTGCCTTCAGGTGATGATCCTTCGGGTCTTGCATAAATCTGCTGAGTAGTCCGACTGAGTAACTAAGATCTGGTCTTGTATGTAGTAAGTATCTGAGACTTCCAATTAGGCTTCGGTAATAAGTTGCGTCAACTGGTTCTCCATCTTCCGCCTTGACCAACTTAGTGTCGGGTTCCATTGGTGTCTTCGTATCATTACTATCCGTCATGCTTGTCTCTTTTAAGATCTTGTTAATGTATCTTGTTTGCTTGATCGTAATTTCTCCTCCTGTCTGTGTAACTTCTATCCCAAGGTAATATGCTAGCAAACCTAAGTCGCTCATTTCGAATTTGTCTTCCATCTGGGATTTGAACAAGTCTACTTCCTTTTTTGGAGTGCCCGTGATTATTAAATCATCTACATATATTCCAACGATAATTGTAGAAGTCTTGCTTCTCTTTGTGTAGATTGCTTGTTCGAGATTACATTTCTTAAAGTCTAGGGACTTCAATGTCTGGTCAAGCTTCACGTTCCAAGCTCTAGGTGCTTGTCTTAAGCCATACAAAGCTTTAGTTAGCTTGTAGACTTTTCCAAGGTTTCCTTGTTGTATGAAACCTTCAGGTTGTGTAACATAGACTTCTTCCTTCAATTCTCCATGTAAAAATGCTGATTTTACATCTAAGTGGTGTACTTGCCATCCATGATATGCTGCTAGTGCTAATATCAATCGAACTGTCTCTATCCTAGCAACTGGCGCAAACACTTCATCGAAGTCTATTCCTTGTTCTTGTACATAACCTTTTGCTACTAATCTTGCATTATACTTTATGATCCTTCCTTGTGCATCTCTCTTGGTTTTATAAACCCACTTAAGTCCTATTGCCTTCTGATTTTCGGGCAATGTGGTGAGGGTCCATGTGTTATTTTTGTTAATTGAATCTAATTCAATTTTCATGGCCTCAATCCACTTCTCGTCTTTTGATGCTTCCCTGTAATTACGGGGTTCTTCTTCTGTGAAAAATAAGCTTGGGGCTTCTACTTCACGTGTAGTTTGATAAATTTCCGTAATATCCTTTAAACCTTGTATAGGTCTATGATCAAATCTAGGATCTGAGCTTTCGAACGAACTTATAGTAGCTCTTTCTTCATCTTCTGAGTTAGGGTTGTAAGTGTAAGATGGTGGTGTAATTGGTGAAGGTGGATCTGGTATTGGTTCTTGTTCTTGATACGTGTTATCAGTGTTTTCTAAGTTGACTGGTGTAGGATTATCATAGTCAACTCCATCTACCATAAAGCTAGTCCAAAACGTATCGTCTGTGTCTGTATCCTCTTCATTGTTGTTCCAATCCCACGGTTTCGTTTCCATAAACTTCACATCCCTACTAACATGATTTTTCTTTCCTACTGGGTCGTAAAGCCTACATGCTTTAGATCCTTCTTCAACTCCTAAGTAAATCATTGGAATGCTTCTATCATCCAGCTTCTTCAAGTGTGGTATCGTCACCTTAGCATAAGCTGTGCATCCAAATATTCTTAGGTATTCTAGGTTTGGTTTTCTATTGTAGAGGGCTTCATATGGTGTTTTATCTACTAGGGCTTTCGTAGGTACCTGTTGAGTATGTAAATGGCGTGCTTATCGCTTCCGCCCAATAAGTTAAGGGTAACTTCATCGCTTTCATCATACTCCTAGTAGTTGATAATACTGTTCTATTTCTCCTCTCTACTACACCATTCTGCTGCGGTGAGTATGGTGCTGTCAATTGTCTTTCTATACCATTCTCCTTACAGTATTTGGTGAATTCATGTGATGTAAATTCACCTCCTCTATCCGTTCTTAGCATCTTAATTTTCGACTTCAACTTTGATTCAACCTGCTGCCTAAATTCCTTGAATGTGCTGAATGCTTGATCTTTCGAGTTTAGAAAGTAAGCCCACATGAAACGTGTGCAGTCATCTACTAATAAGAAGATGAGCTTCTTTCCAGAGTGTGTTGCTGGACTTATGGGACCACAAAGATCTCCATATATTAAGTCGAACGGGTTCTTTGATCTGAATTTAGCTTGGTTGGAAAAAGGTGTTATGGTGTGTTTTCCTAATAAACATGCATCACAGATTTGTCCTGCATGGTTTATTCTGGGTATTCCGTCTACTAGACCTTTTCTTGTTATCTTGTCTATTGCATCAAAGTTCAGGTGACCTAATCTAGCATGCCATAACCATGCTTGGTCATCTACGTTTGCTAAGAGACATATAGGTGCTACTATATGTAATCTAATACTGTAAAGTCGATTCTTAGATCGTTCTACTTTCATCAACAACTTCTTATTCTTATCATATAAAGTCAGTAAATTTCCATCCATGATGATCTTGCAACTTATTTCGTAAGTTGTCCTAAACTAAGTATGTTGCTCTTGAGGTTTGGAATGTAGTAAACATCTAAATCAATTTCACTGTAAGTCTCTACATCCTAATAATATTGAATCTCTACCCATTATCTCTACATACGATCCATCTCCAAAACGAACGCGTCCAGTGATGTTTTCGTTAATATCCTTAAAATGGCCTTTGGTGCCTGTCATATGGTTACTTGCACCACTATCTAAATACCATATGCTAGCATCTGTTGTAGCATATTTTCGGGGGTGTACTTGTTCTTCATTTAACAAGACTTCTTCAGTTTCGTGTGTAGCCATTAGTAATGATGGTTCATCGTCTTCTAAGATAAGGTTTGATTGTTCCTGAGTTGTTGGTGGACTTTTACAATTTCTCCTGAAATGTCCAGGTTTCCCGCAATTGTAACATTTCAAATTCTTTCTATCCCACTCACCTTTATTCTTATTGTGAGGTAAGTTTCCTCCATTCGAGTTATCTCTATTTCCCTTATTCTGCCAATTACCTCGTGAATTGTTTGATCTACCCCTATGTTTGGTAAATCGTTTCTTGTTTCTAGAGTGTTCGCCATGTGCGAATAGTAGGTTATCTTGGCTTTCTACTTGTCCTCCCTTTCGGAGTTTTATTCTCTCCTCGAATGCCTTAAGTTTTCCAGCAATCTCATCTAACGTAATGTCATCGAGATCACTCGTCTGTTCTATGGATGCTACTATTTGAATGAATCTATCGGGTGTGGAATCTAATAGTTTTCGAACTAAAAGTGATTCATCCAGTGGTTTTCCTAATTCTTTTGCCTTTGTGGCATAGCCATTCAGTTTGGCTGTAAATGCATCCACCGTTTCATCCTCCTTCATTTGAAGGGTCTGAAATCCAATCATCAATGATTGTAACCGTGCTTGTTGCACTTTCTCTTCTCCAACGTGTCTCTTTCTTAATGAATCCCATAATTCCTTTGCCGTATTACAGCTTGCCACTTGTAAGATCACATCTTCGGTCAATGCTTGATATAGGAAGGCAGTTGTTGCCTTATCCTTTTTAGCATCTACTTGTGTATCAGCCTTAGGTTCTATTGCTTCCCATAAACCTTGTGCTTCTAGTATCACCTTAATTTGTATAGTCCAAACTGTGTAGTTTGTGGCTTTGAGTTTTGGGCATTGATACTGTGTCATAGGGGTTACGGGTTTTGGTGCAGTGTTACTGCCACTTGCATCGTCACCAGGCATATTGATAGTTCTTATGATCTTCACTTTCTATGGGGATTCTAACTAAGTATGGTATACTTAATACTATGGGAACATAAATAGTTTTTCTGGGAATCTAATAGTACGGGATCAATATATAGTTCTCGGGATTTCCTAGTAATGTAAATAACGATCTATACTATCAAAAGTATAATAGAGAAATCCAAGTTTGAATTTTGTGACCTCTTTGTTGTGTATTAAACACAGTCGTATTCCCACTTTTGTCGGTACTTGAGTATGATACCAACTACGTTCTTTCTTTCCCCACGTTGTCTCTCTCCTTTCTTGTGTATCGATGTAATAACGATTTGCCTTCGAACTCTTGGTCTTGGCTATTTTCCGAACACAATTTCTTCCAAAATACCTTTCGGTATTTTCAACAAAACAAGTTAGTTTACTTGTTCTTTCTTCTTTACCAACAAATGGTAATGTCCTACGTTGCCTTTCGCGTTCCTCAACACTTTCTTTTCTTTTGTTCCACACCGTATATGCTTCACCCCAAAATACCTTTCGGTATTTTCCAACAATAAAACACAATTGATCAGGTTGCGTTTCTTGTTCAATATCTTGTGTTGCTAACGTCTATCTTCCAAAACAATATTTGATTGTTTCTCTTCTTAACCGGTCTAACTTTTCTTTCAAGCAACGCCTTTTTCTCTTTTCTCTTCTTGTATATGCCGTCTACTATACAAGGTATCTTCTAACGCGTCTTTCTTTTTCTTCTGGTTACGTAACTCCTTCCTTTTCTTCTTGTTGCTGCGTATTGATGCTTCACAACAAACGAAAAACGACACCACAGTGGAATGGGTGTCCTCTCCGTTTGCAATTTCGACACAAAGACAAGTTGTATACGACTTATCTTATGTCCTAGTTATCCAAGTAACAACGTTTCCTTTTTGAAAGCGTCTTCCCTTCTCCTGAAACAAAAATTCAGCAAGTACTCTTCTTTCAGAAACAACGTTTTTGTTTCTTTCTTCCTGAACCAAACGACCAGCGCTTTGATTTCTGGCTTTGGTTCTTCTTCTTCCAACGTTAAGGTTTTCCTGGTTTTGGTATGTCTCGTTAACAGATTTCTGGGTTTGATTCTGTCTCGTTAAAAACAAGGTTCTGGTATTGGATATTGCCTCGTTAAAACAAGAATCTGGTAATGAGAATGATGGTGTAACGAGATGTAGGCAGGCTCTGATACCAAATGTTGGTCCCTACGTATGAATGAGTCGATATGAAATATGCAAACAATAACAATAGGATCTTTGAATAACTAAATCGTCTCCTTCTGTTACATTACAGATATGTACATATTTATACTAAACAAATGTAACTGTTTCTAACTGTTTTGGCAGTTAAATAACTGCTTCCATAACTACCTATCATAACTGCTATGTAACCGCTTTTCGGTTATAAAACTAACTCTAACTGCCATTCGGTTGTAATGTTTCTTTTGAGCAAGTTTGGTCCTTCGAGGTTGAAGCACTACTACAAAAAAGGGCATAGAGCCCGGTTGAAAAGGTGCAAAGAGCCCGGTTTTGCCTGAGGGCACAAAAGGGGAGGGACTCTATTCGAAAACCAAATAGAGCCCGGTTTTGAAAACGGGCTCTATTACATATTATAGAGCCCGGTTTTAATGTAAGAACATGGCTCTATGTGAACAAAAATAATTAAAAAAAAAAATCCTTCCAGACATGAAATCAAATTCCTTTTGGGAAAATGAACATTGTATTGATTCAGATAAAGGAGATCGACTCATATGACAACTTACTTTCTATTGATACATCAAGATTAATCTTTTGATTGCTCTTGCAAACAACACATTTGAAAAAGCTACAAGCTAACATAATTGACTACTTGAACGAAAATGAAAGTGAAAAATACACCATTGCGTTACTGTGAAGTCTTGTTATTATGCATTGCCTTTGAGTAACCTGACTGAAAGATAAGGGGTTGATGAAATTGATGATGTCTCAAATCCGTCTTTATATAGTGAAGCACGCCAGATGAAAAAAGTAACAGGAAAAATACCACATCGACCACCTGCAGAAATGAAATCAAACTTAATTTACCTTCTGCTCTTTGAATTCCAATAGTGTATATAGTATGATCATGTTGCTCATTACAAACATTACAACGTAAGTGTATACATGACTATATAATATAACAATGATCCCGTAAGAGAACTTATAAGACCCTATAGGATACAAATCACATATGTATCTGTAAGCTTCTACAATACTATAGATCATCTAACCTTATTATGCGACTTGTAAATAAAACATATAATATAAGAGCATAACTTAAACTCCTATTAGATTGTTCAAGAACACATCAGTTACAAGATAGAAAAATTAATATCACTTCCGCTCAAGTTTATGCCTATCAGTTACAATACATCTATGGTATATGCTTGTGTGTCTGAAGATCTCTATACTTTTTAGCAAGACCATAATCTATCATGTAAACCTGTTGACATATAAAAAAATGCAGAACCATATATATAACTAAATAAGTCATTCAATTTGACAACAAGAAAGAACATACCAGAACACTGATATGCAGACATCAAAGCAAGAAATTGAATGAACATATGTTATTAGAAGAATACCCGATTTGCCTTCCGTCCTAGATCCATTAAAAAGTTGTCTGGCTATGTATCATGGTGAAGAAAACCTCTTGAATGCATATACGCAACTCTATTTATCTACAAATGAAACAATAGTACAAAGTTTTACTGTTGATATGATACATTTAATCAATGTTCTCATTACACAAAGGTGCCATACATACCAACTGATCTGCAAGTACTAAAACTGTTTTCAAAATGAATTTCAACCATTTAACTATTTAATTACCTTTATTCCAACCTTCACGCCCATAGCTCAGTACCTACATACAGTCCATACATATAGTTTATAAAACGAATCAGAGTTACCAAGATGCCAATGATGCATATAGTTTGTGCTTATAACCTTAAAAAAACCCAAGACTTTCTAAACAATTAGTGAGGTCGAGGCATATCCTGTCATTTACTATCTAATTAGTAATGGGAAGATATTTAACACGTGCGGGTCATCTATACTAAGGCAAAGAACATTCACAATTGAAAAAGCTCAATATCAGTGCAAACCACGAAAATAAGAAGTCATATTTTCTAATTACCAAACCAAAAAACTTTGAACTGCTCAAATGTTAGTGGCAATATATTCAAAGTTGAAGTTCCGCGAGAATTAGCATCCTAATGCATCAGACAATTAAATAACTTCTATATGTCTACTTGGTTAGATTTTAACTTATTTTGTCAATTCGCAAAAAAAGAAAAAAAAATGGTATTACCTTCAATCCAAGTCAGTGAGAGGTCCCAAGATGATGGATGCATACACTTCAAATATTCATAACTTTTCAAATAAAAACTTTACCCATTTTGCCGAACCGATGGAATATATATGTGAACTAGCACTTCATAGCAAACCATCCCCTCCATTTAAAGTGCACCCTTCTTCTCTTTTATGTTGCCATTCGATTCTGTAGAACACTTAATAACTCGGAGTTCTTTTTCTCCCTGTAAATTAATCATACCAAAACATTAACCAATGAAATTCAATTTATATATAAGATAAACACTACAATTATTTATTGCTTATAGCATGCCATATATTTGGTCCCTACACAGATATGCTATAGAGTATAGATAAAACAATTGATGTGACTTCAATAATCCTGCACATCTTTACGAGAAAATGAAGTGTTCACACAAGTACACACTGAATAAACATTTTATCTTTTAGCTAAAAATTGTGGCACAGTTGTTAAGAATAGTAAAGCAAAGATAATGGCATACAAAAATGGGTATCGAGGATGCAAAGAAGATAATGGCACACTAAACATTAGATTACACCATACAAAAGTACCTGATTTGCAAGGATACCTAGCAAATGTCGATTACATAAATCGGATTTAGATTAGTTGATGACAAAATGGAAAGATAATGTGAGATGAGAGGAAGAGGATGAGGATAAGGATAAGGGTGGCTTTGTGAGGTAGAAAACAAATGGAGTGGAGGTTATGGAATAATGAAAAATGTGATTTTGATTTTGGGGAAAGTTTTGAGCGGGACTAAGGGGCGGAATATAGCCCGGTTTTGTAGAAGAACACGGGGCTCAATGGTTTAGCACATAATGCCCGTTTATAAAAGGAACATTCTCTGTATTAGTAATAGAGCGGTTATTTTGGAAAAACATTGCTCTATTCTTTTCAACATAAAGCCGGTTTCTTAAAAAAAATATGCCCGTTTCATAAACATGGGTTTGAGGTTCCTTATTAAAACCGCTCTATTGGGGGCTCTATTCACAGATCTCTAGTAGTGAAGCAATGGCGAGATTAGTGTCTTCAAATATATGGAACGAATAGGGTTCTTAATTTTTGGAACGAATATGGCAATAGTTGTTCCAAGAATTGTTATTCATCAATATTGCAGAGAAATGCGTAGCTAAGTTGCCGCTAAGATCTAGTGAACATGCTAATCGGTAAGTTAACCGTAAAAATTTTCTACGGAGTATTTTTCCTTTCAGAAACTAGATTTACTAGCTGTACGTACGAGGTAGTGTTTTTAATACAGAAACTTATGGACACCTGCCTACAAAAAAAAAATTTAATATACAGTTCTAGTTCTAAAACCATATCCCTTGTTCAGCTATACCCTTTTATGCACGATATTGTTTTTTATATATTTCAAAACTTTAACTAACATTTATTTTACTCAAATATAAATACACCTTTGTGATAGGTTTATTTTCATATACTAGCTTTACAATATATATAATATATAGAAATAAATCATATAAATAGTGCTACTTGAAAATTATAATATTGTTTTATTTTCTTCTTTATGCTAACTAATGAATTCAAACAGTTAGTATACATAAATACCGTCGCAGCTGATCTTCAACACATAATACTCACAGGCAGGTAATTAAAAGCTTTGTTGATTTCTTCAGTTTTCATTTTGAATTTCAGTTTGCAATATAGATTTTCATTGTTTTACACATGCAAATTTATTAACAATAAGGGAATCGATGATGGTGAAGCCTGCCGAGGAGACTCTGAAGACAAAGCTATGGATGTCCAACCTCGACCTTATGGTCCCGAAGTATTGTCACACACAATTTGTATACTTTTACCGGTCCAACAGTGCCGTGAGCAACTTCTTTGATGCCAAAGTGATGAAGGAAGCTTTGAGTAGGGTTTTGGTTCCATTTTTCCCGATGGGAGGTCGATTAAATGAAGACCAAGATGGAAGGATTGAGATTGATTGTCACGGACAAGGCGCTTGTTGTGAAGCTGAATGATGGTGTACTTGATGATTTCGGTGATTTTGCACCAAGACTGGAATTTCTAAAACTTTTTCCAACCGGGAATACTCGCTGGGATTCAGTTCCCTCTATTGGTAGTACAGGTATGTGTATATATGAAATTCGACTTTTTGTTTACTAATAAATGGGCTAATTGCCTAATTTGGGTTATGTTAGGTAACTTACTTCAGATGTGGGGGAGTTTCGCTAGGAGTTGGGATAGACCATCATGTTGCAGACGGGTTATCTATGATGCACTTAATAAACTCATGGTCCGAAATGGCTCGTGGTCTTGACCTCACTCTCCCACCTTTCATAGATCGAACCCTCATCCGATCTCGTGACCCACCACATCCCACTTTCGAACACATTGAATTTCAACCAGTTCCATCGATGAAATCACCCCCAATCAAATCCCTATCAGATGAAATCGTCACCTCCATTTTCAAGTTGACACACGATCAACTTAATCTACTCAAAGCGAAAGCAAAGGAAGATGGAAACACTATCAAATTAAGCGCGTATGAAATGCTAGCTGGCCATATTTGGAAGTCATTGTGTAAAGTCCGTGGGCTGCAGAATGATCAGGAGACCGAGCTTTACATCCCTACCGATGGGCGTACACGCTTTCAGCCAGCTTTGCCACCTGGCTACTTTGGGAATGTTATCTTTATGACCACTCCTACGTGCTGCAGGCAAGCTTCAATTGGCCCCAACTTATACGCAGGGAAAAAAATTCATGACGCATTAGCACATAGGAAAAACGATTATTTAAGGTCAGCAATCGACTATTTGGAACTACAACCCGATCTGGATGCTATGTTTCGTGGGTTTGAGTTGAAATGTCCTAATATTATGATAAATAGCTGGACCAGGCTAGGAATACACGAGGCTGATTTTGGATGGGGTCGGCCTATATTCACGGGACCTGCTTATATCCCAGCTGATGGTCTAAGTTATGTGTTACCAAGTTCGATCAACGATGGGAGCATGTCGATTGTCATTTCACTACATGCTCAAGATATGAAGCTTTTTAGCGAATTATTGTATGATATTTGAAAGGTTTACTACATTTTATGTATGTGCTCGATCATGGCATAATAACTATAGTCTAGTGATTTAAGCCTCTCAGGATGCGTGTGTTTTTGTATCTTTTCTTTTCAAACAAAATGTTTGTGTAATAAATGATTGACCTTGAAATTAAATGAGATCTAGTCGACCCTTGATTTGGACTCTATGGCCATTGGTTTCGAAAATTCGTTTGTTACAAACAAAGCTAATTATAAAGCGTACAATTATCAATTAGATTATTTAAAATTTATCGTGTTAGATGTAATTCCAAAGTAACCCACCAACCCACTAGCCATGTCCTCTTAATCTTAATCACTAATTAAACAATTGTACGTTATCATAGATGGCAGAAATACTCGAATATGAGGGGGAAATCGGAATGAAATTAACCTTCGGTGGATGATGCTTTTTGGGTTTGGGGCTGAAACCAAGGCGTATTATTTCTACCCCAGCCCGACCCGAAATATACATAATCTATGTACGTTTAGTTATGTATATTAGTATTCGTAAAAGCTTTTATATATAATCGGTAAGGGTAGGCCGGTAATTTAAACATTCTTGTCACAAGACAATATTTAGAAGACAATGTTGAGAATTCTTGTCAACAAACGCACCAACACGCTACATAGAGTATTCACCAAGACGTGATATGGTGACTATTTTTGCAAACTTGCATCTCGAACCAACTAAGCTAAGTATATGATGATTGGTCCAAAAGTTTCAAATCTGTCTCCGCCGCGAGATTAACTTGAGTCGCAGCCATAGGTCACCTTAGCATTTGTTCCGACGCCCGAATTAATGACGAGTTCAAAGTTGAGATTATAATTAAATACATAGCTCGTATTCTTATGTTGTGTAAATAACTATTCAAGGCTCAACTTATTATAAATAGCGTGGCGTGGTTTGTGAATCGGCGCTCTATTCATGAAGTAACGCTTTATAGTCAAGATAAAAGAAGTTTAAGAACACAAAAGATAAACATTTTATATATATTTTTATATATATATCAAATATATAGTGTTTATATAACACTCTATATATACATATAGCTCTCTATATATCAAACAAGATTTTTTGCAATATAGTCCGTATATATCCGGACAATATATCAAATCAAATGAAAGTTGCTTTTTCGACAATATATCAAATGAGATATATGTTCTTCTTTATATATATATATATGGAAGAGATAACATATATCAACATTCTCTTTATATATGAGAGACGCGAGGATGTCGCTAGGGTTATGAAATATCAAGCATATATATATATAGATCTGAGGATCATTAAATGCGGTCTTGATTTTTTTCGAAATACAATCGATGCTGATGTGTAACAAAGGATGGATCTGGACCGCCACTCCTTATTCACCAGATCTGACTCCCTATTGACTTTTTGTAAAAAAGTCAAGATCTGCTTCTCCTCGCTAATTTCGGCTTTAGCAATTGAAAAAGTCCCCTTAAATATGTAAGAAAACGTTTTTGTTAATTTTTGGATAGATCCTTTTGAGCTGATAGGATCATCAAGGCATTGTATTTATCTTGATGTTCATTTTAATTTTTTCTTTTTTCGAGCAATTTTTTGTGAGTTGAAGCCATTTATTGGGTTAAAATGAGTTCTAGAAAACAGAAGCCGATATTAACGACCATGTTCTATTATGAGTCCTGATGTGACATTAACACTTTATGGCGTTTTTTACTTAATATCTATATAAGAGCCTTTTTTATTACGATATACAACACAACAAGAAATATAAAAACATAGTTACTGTGTGGGTGATCAGATTAACCGAAATTAACTTTGAGTTCTTATTGGCAATTTGTGAAAACATGAAGGAAGTAAATCGTGTTCAATGTGTCGTGGATGATCCTTATTAACTGTATCGGAGCTTTGGCTACTTGACACACAAACAGAGAAGGTGAAAGTTACTTTGATATTAGAAAAAACTAGGGTTTGGTCGCCATCACCAATATGAGCCACAGTCGCCGCTAGGGTTTCACCACCCACCATCGCGAATACTACAACCCCGCTAGCCTCAATAGTGACGACCGTCGATTCACCGAATCAAGCACCACGAGCTAAGCCCGGAGCCATTTTTGGGGAAGGAAAGACCAGCGTGGTGTTACTTTTTATAGTGCCCACAAGTTTTCTATTGACAAAAGATAAAAGCTTGATAATTACGCCATTTGATATTAACAAAGTCTCGTGTTCCTATTCATTTCTTCCGCCAATATCATTAGCAGCACGTACCTGTTTTTTAACCATGAAAATTATTTTTTCTAAAAAGATGGCTGATGATAGTGATCAAATTGACAAGTTTTTAGCGATTATGGGTTTTGGAAAATAAATTGAAGTTGTCCTTTCTTCGTAAAAAAGTTTGCATTTATAATTTTGGGCTTAACAACCAGTTTTACCGATTGAATGAAGTTGTTGGACGACAAGCTTTGGGTGTGGTTAGGCTTTTTTGCAAAAGTGTTTGTATAACATTTATGAAACAACTGATATTCAAAGCTTGTCCGTATGAGAAACCATCCCTAAACAAAGTGTTTCTTAAAATGTAACACCAAGATGAAGGAAGGTATGTTTGCTGTCACACATAAACGAGTTCAACCGATCTCCGTTTCCTCTATATATATATATATATCTTCTATATATATATATGCCCCATAGCCTGGTCAAGCATATATATATATATATATATATCCTGGTATATATACGCTTATATATATATTCGTATATATTATATATATATATATAGAAGAAGAATATATGGAGAATATATATAGTTCTAGTTCTCTGTTATAGGAAAGTAAAGTTAAAATAAAAAGACAAATATCGAAGGGTCAAGGTAGAAAGCGGGGGTACCAATAAAAAGATTATTGAATGTGGGAATCAAAGAAAAGGTCACTTTAAAAAAATTCTCCAAAACCACAAGCCCAAAAAATTTCACAATATCGGTATGTTGGTGCATAAAACTTTTGTGAAAACTTTTTTATAATTTTGATTCGTGAATCCGGATTGATAGTGCTTCTTTCCATGCCGTTTGCCCAGAATGGTCAAGAACCACAAAAAACTTGGCAAATTTTGGCCGATGATCAAGTGCTTGATAATGGGTATTGGAAATTGAAGACCTTGATGAACCATTCACATTGAAAATGTTATTTCAACTTGAGGAGGAAGTTGATTTTTTTAGTTGGATGATGAAGGGCTTAATTTTATTTGGGGTGATTAATGGAAAGTCAAAAGAAGGTGCAAAAACCAATTTTGATGCACAAAAAACAATTTAATGAAAGGCACTCTAACATGGTGTACCGGTTTTTCATGCCGTAACCACCAATCCGATCCATTTTTAGGAAAAAATATCCACTTTTACGCCGAAAAAAAGGGATTGAAATGTTGGTTCACAAATTGAAGTTTCATGACTGAAGAAATCATGAAACCGATCTTGTAGAATTTTTTGGGAATTTTCAAGAAGCGGGTTGCTTTTTAAAGACGGAAGAAAAAGCTTAAGTTAGCTTTTTATTGGATATTTGACCAACACCCGCTTTTTTTTTCTTTAATCTCTAGAGGCAAAAACTATATACCTTATATATATCAACACGCAATATATATATATCCAAAACAAATATATATATATATATATATATATGGAAATATACCTTGAAAATAAAATATATAGCGTGAAGCCGGATATATGGTGGTATATATAAGCAAGGAGTTTGTTATATGTGCCAAGCAAGTTAAAATAAAAAGACGGTCCTAGGAACCCCTCAGGAATGGTGTCCGAGGAATGAATAGAACTCAATGAAAGGGCTAGAAAAAGATGCCGGTTTACCTAAGAATTTCGGCCGATGAGTTACCACTGCCTACTTGATCAACTCTCACCATGTGCTTTGATTTTAAATTTCTAGAAGAAATGTGGTAAGGGAAAAAATTCAAAACACAAGATCTTTTGGGTATGTTACGGTTTGTTAAATGCATGGTGACAAGGAAAACTTTGTCAAAGACCAAAAGTGCACATTTTTTAATTTGGGTGAGTTTAAAATGGGTACGTTTTTTTGGGATAATGCACAAAAACAAATTTTGATGCACAACGTCAATTTTCAACTAAACTGTTTTACAAAGACGAAACAAACAAAAGTCCGAAGTTAGATCGCATGATGTTATTTGAAGGTGATGAAAGAAGAAAAAGTCAAAATCCTAATCTGGGGAGATTCAACGAGTGGGAGCCCATGAATAATTCCAGAATGATTCTCAAATGAAGAAACCAGTCCTCCAACTCAAAATCCCCGTCCACCTCTAGTTCAGCCAAGAAGATTTCCAGGATGACCACCAAAGAAAACTCAAATCCTGTCAACTACATTCTTTGACAAAAATGTGCACCCGAGTGTTACGTATTTGAAAAATTCATAATGGGAGTTAGCAATGAAAGATGAAATGAAGTCTTGAGAGAAAAACTGGCTATCTAACGAACTTCCATTAGAAGAAGAAGGCTTTTTCACAACAAAAGGGTTTTCGGGTCAAGGATGCACCATGATGGTATAAAGACACAAATCCGATCTTGTAGTAGGGTTTTCAAAGAAAGAGGGAATTTTTAGAATTTTCAGTGGTGAAGAGACTAATCCCGCTTTTTCAAGAATTGTAGCGTTGAAGGCTTGCATTAGAGCACTAGATCAAGACGACTTTTCACACGGTACTAGATAAAGACATTACATGACACGTACCCGAGGGCTTTCGGTTATTTAAGGCAAAGAAAACTTTATGTAAACTGAAGAAGAGTATATATGGTCTATATAGCTTCGCATATGGTATATATATATATATATATATATATAGGTTTGGTATATATATATATATATATATGACCATATATATATATATCAAGAATAGGGTTCTATATATATATATATACTCTATGAAGATATATGTTATATGCCGGTCGCACATGTGAATCAAAAAAAACTCGTCACGTCTAAAGAACGTTTGAAATGAAAGCGGCTTAGGATCGCAAACCAAATACCTGATGAGTATTTTTAAACAAAGATGGTTCTGACACTCATCTCCGCCACGCTAGAGAAATCGACTTTGGGAAAGGTAGAGAAATTATTTAGTAACATGCCAAGAGGTCAAGCGTCCCGCCTTTGGGAAGTTAACCTGGCGCTTTGCCAGCCATGTTCTAGACCAAACCATGATGAAGACAAGAAAGATGGCTAAGTTCCTATGCATATGGCCTAAGATAATGGTATGCACAATACCGACTAAGCTCATGCCGTGGGGGTTGTTTCTTTATGTCCAATCCGGGAGAAAAACATGTCGTGAGGGTTATGGTTGTTGATACTTAAAGTTGATACTTCAAAGATGGCATTGCATTTTAAGGGGAAAGATGTCATTCTAAGGGGTTGCAGATTGAGATCTTAGGTTGTAAAGATTCATACAAAACACCACACTGCATGGGGAGGTAATCGCAGTTGATATTTAAACTCCAGAAAAGTGTTGCCCTTTCACTTGTACCCAAGACGTAGTATAATGCTTTCACAATTGTGGTATATGGTTGAAGAACTAAGAATGGAAAAAAGTTGATTGTGCAATGTTTTGTGACTATCAAGTGCAATACACCTTGCATTGAAGAAATGTCTTCCATTCAAGCATTTAATGCACATACAAAGTATATCTTCATGAGAAAAAATTAAATGACACTTCTACGATTCTGAAGAAACAAAGGACAACAACTGATATGTTGACTAAGGTTTTACTTGTAGAAGTGAAGCTTTGCATAGCCAACCGCCTTTCGTGTTAATTAAAGAGAAGGCTGGGTAATAGGAGGAGCTAAGATATTTTTTACGTAAATACGATAACTTGAAGTACAGTGTGAAGATTGTTCCATGTCAAGTGGGAGATTATTGAGTTGACTTTTGGCTGGTCAAAAGGTTAGAAAACAGAAGCGGATTCTCAAGGACCGCTTTGTGGTTGATGGACGACCATATTTGCGTGTTTCTTGAAAAGTTATGCCTAAATATCTAAGAGATTATATTTTGTAAAGATATACAACACAACAAGAAATAAACTCCTATACCCCGTTGGGTAGGTCGATAGAGACCACCTGATAGGATCTTGATCTTGATTGTGGCATTGTCGATCCAGATGATCCTTTGTTCTTTAGATGTGTCGTGATGATCCTAACAGTTCTTATACATACTAGTTGATACCGCATCAACTTTGAGTATATCTTCAAGTTGTCTTTGCTTTTTTAAAGTTGTCTCTCACTTGAAATTTGCTGTAGTTGCTCGCTGATTTTATTATCAGTGAGTCTTCTTATACTTGGTCTATATTTAAATTTAGTTATAGACCATTGGGCGCTGAATTAGCCTAATAGTTTGACTGCGATGTAAGATTTTCCAAGTTTAGGTGGAATGAGGATGAGGTTTGCGCTTAGTTTTGTTTTGTGTTACGGCACTATATATATTTGAAGTCATATATCTTTATACTTACAGGCTATAGTATATTAAAAGGTTGATTTGAAACTATATATCATTCATCAAATATTTGTAAAAAATAATTATAAGCATATTACATAGGGCTAATAATATTTTAAAGCACTATACTTGTCAAGAATACAGCTACAGAAATAACTAAAAAAACTCTTTTCATATGTTGACATTTTGGTCTTTCTTTAAGATATGACCATATATGACATTTTACTTTAGAATTTTTTTTTGAAATACTTTTTTTCAAATTTTTCTAAAATTTTTGAATTTTTTTCTAAATACTTTTTTCAAATTTTTGTTCCAATTTTTTCCTAATTTTTCAAAACACTTTTTTTTCAATTTTTTTTTCTAAAATTTTTTTGGAATTATTTTGTGACATGTATTTTTTATTTTTATTTTTTGATTAAATAAATTATCATTATCGTTCACAAATATGTTGTTAATAGGTTATTAGCCCTATTACATAATATGGGATAATCAATGGGAAACATACAAGTAGTAGGAGTAAAGATATCGGATATAAGATTCAATATTAAAAAATTGCCATGTAGAGTCAAAATTATCAAGGATGACAAAATAAAGGTATATTCATAGATCTGGCCCTGGTTTAGTGACACTTTAAAGATATTACTGAAAGATCTTTTTTCACATGTGTTTAAAATATGCCACCAAAATTGTGGGTTTAGCAAACCCAAACACTGATTAAGACCTAAAGGAGCATAAAAAAGACAAACCAATCTTATTATCAAACATTATAAAGCCATAAGAATAAAATTAATGTTTACTTTGACCACGAAGATTTATATCCATTGAGTCGCAAAATGCGAGATGTTCCGGATTTAAAACTTGAAGGTCATATGTGTCATATAAATCAAAATCTTCATCCTCATGTAAACTAGCATTATACGAACCTACACTCGACATAAAATAAAGTTTAAAGCATCTTCAACTTCAATCACTATCCTAAAGAACTACATTCCAAACCTTAGAAAACGGATTACCTACCTTTTTCCTCATTAACCATCAGGTTTATGATCAGCCGCCCTTCAATTCCCTGCAGTTTAACATGTGTTTAGAATATGTCACCATTCTTTGTATTCTTAATAACCGAGGAAGCCCTTTCGCTTGACATTCATATCAACATGAATGGTGTGTTTCGATAACTAGTTCCATTGATATTAGGACAACGACAACCAAATAAAAGGTCGTCCATTTATATTTCAATCAAGGCTCTAGCATAACTACTTTTACCCCATGATTCCAAGCACAACTCAATAGTATACCTCCTTCTCTAGGTAATTTTTCACACGACAAATCTTAAAGAGGTAGTCTCAAGACCACTTATTAAGAATAAGAGGAGGATTAGACAATGAATAAAAACATAATTATTATTGCTTCTTCTTTATTATTTTGTTACAGAATGACAGTTTTATCCTTAACTAATTAATTATTGTTTCATTAAAATTTTGTAATATAATTTCAAGTAAGGGTAATATAATAATCTCGATCAAATTTTTCTGTATATTTTTAATAATAGGCAATTAATTTAAGGCAACTCAAAATGGAAATATGAATATTGGTTCGGAGGGAGTACCAATCATAGTCTATGTCCCAATTACCATCTAATTTTAGGTGAAGTGGATTGTAATAATGCATGGGTTCATTGCATGTTCTATTGGTGGAGTAGATGGATAATTATGGAAACTAAAGTGGGTTAGCCATGATTATGGTCTACTGAATTATAAGTGTCATTTAAAAAAAAAAAAAAAAAAAAAAACTACAATACAACACGCACCGATAAATATCCAATTTATAACTTTGATTAAGATTGAGACGTACATGGGATTAAAGGTTAATTGTTTAAAAATGCATCTAATTTGTCATTTTTTCGACTTTTGTGTAGCTTTTCTTTTGATTTTTATATAACCATAATTTTAAATTCCGTTTATTGTATTTAATGTATAATCATTTTCAGGTAATTATCCAAAGAATTAATGCTATACTTTTAAAATATCCCCTTGATACATTATTATTCTAAAAAGAAATTCATGGCAATTGTTATCGACTAATTGTTTTTCAGATGTTCAAATGTGATTGCTTGATCTTGTCAAATGGCATGAATTTGTGATTAGAAATATGAGTTAGTAAGATAACTTCAAATGCTAGCTTGTTTGTCCTTCTGTAAAAGCTCACACTGCTATTCATACTGATCAAATCGGAATTTTCCAAAGAAAACTATGGCTAAACACTGTTTATGTAGCGTTAAAGGCAGTGAAGAACTGATGGTGCAATATATT
Source organism: Chrysanthemum makinoi (assembly GCA_910596185.1). Classification (NCBI taxonomy): domain Eukaryota; kingdom Viridiplantae; phylum Streptophyta; class Magnoliopsida; order Asterales; family Asteraceae; genus Chrysanthemum; species Chrysanthemum makinoi. The sequence goes on along the minus strand of OU343224.1, from coordinate 199,971,295 downwards.
ATATTCCCTAAAAATTGCATTTGAAGCAATCATTATTAGAAGTGTTATAGAGAGAAGATAATCACAAAACCTGTAAGAGATTTGCGCACATTGCCAGCCACCAGATGTTATGTCGACGTCGGCACCTAATACTTTACAAACAGGAAGGTTACCAACTGTAGTTAGGGGCCAGGTGCGAGATAATAAAGTATATGTAATAGGCCCATTCAAGTTGCATTTGAAGCAATGATAAATTATTGAGCAAGCTAGTGCGCTTGGGCAAAAATTACTGTAATATAAATCTGTAGAAGATTTGTGCACATTCCATGTCACCACATGTTATGTTTGCACCTAACACTTTAGAAACCTTTCTGAAAGGAAGGTTACCAACTAGCTAGTTAAAGGTGTAACTTTAAACTTTTATTGCTTTCCATATTGTCCGCAGCCATAACATGAATGCTAAAAATTCTAATATATGATTCACGTACGCATGTGGTGATTCAACCGCGTCAAATTCCAATTTAAACTCAATGTTTTGATACGGTTGTTCAAACGTCTCTATGGGTACTTTGGCGATATAGGAACAAAGTTGGCTTTTAGTTGGAATCACCAAGAATCGACAACCTCTTCGACAAAATCAAAACTGTCTTTCTCTTGGATCATTCATAGGTCGTTCTAAATTGATTCAAGATCCATTTATTGATCGTATAATATCTTGATGTAAATAGCCAATGACGCTTAGCTCAGTTGGTAATAGGTGAGGCATCTTTGCATCTAACAAGAACAATGTCTAGGGTTCAATCCTTAGCATCATATAGTCACAACCGCTGAGTGAGTCATGTATGCCATACATTATGCTAAGGCAACCAATTATGAGTCGATTTAGGTTCAATTATAAACCTTTTGCACCTGACTATCTTGATGTAAATAGTGTTTCCTAGCCTCTCGTTAGTTTATTAAATTAATGTGTTGGAAAAGAAACAAGTGATATACTCGATAGAGAATGTGGAAAAGAATAAGCTTAACACCAAAGGAACACGTAGTGTTGGTTTTATGGATATAAATTAGTAGACGTGAGTTAGGATCGAACTCGAGATCACGAGATTGCACACTTTGCGTATGAGAATTAAAGTTAATAATTAAATGTAAATGTTATATTTATTTATTAATTAAACGAAATAATGTAACGGACGTTAAGTAATTAAGTGTAATAGACTAACGGTCGTTAAATGTAATTGAAAATGACTAAATATGAAATTAGAGATCGAGAAGGTTCTAGAATCCCTATGGGAGTCCTAGGCCGATCGGTTTGGGGGTTACCATAATCCAACCCATAGCCAACTTGTTCACCAAGTTATATTGGGTATAAATACAAAGCCTTGGGTCTTTGTAATTTATCTCTTGTACTCATAAGCTTAAACCTAAAATTTGTTTGTGTGTGTTTTGCTTAATTTGGTCGACCACCACCACAAGGGTGTCGACACACATCTTTTCCAAACCAAATTGTTTTGTTTAATTAAAATTAGCATTGCTTTAATTCGTTATAGTACGTGTGTATAAGAAAGTGGTACTAACACATTATTGTTAGTATTCTTAGATTGAATTACAAAATCGGTAAGGGGTAATTCACATAATCCTATAAACCCTAATCAGGGTTCATCCAATTGCTAGTTTTGTGGATTTAATTCTTGTTCGGCTAGAATCAATAAAAGTACGCATATTCTTGTTTATGTTAATTAATTATTCATTAATCTTTCATATACGCTTCCGCATGTATTCTTTAATGTTTTGTGTTTTATTATTGATTGTCATGATATATAATTCTAACAGTGACATCACGAGTCATTAGTTTTAATGAGTAATTAATTACTAAACGCATAAAAAACGAATATTATATGTTGTTTGATATGATTGTTCTTTTTTTTTTTTTTTTTTTTTTTTTTTTTACAGGGCATACCCCTAAATTTTTTTATAGTCGATTCTTTTTAAAAATTTTAGGGTTTTAATTGTTATGTTAACCTTATCGAAACCTAGAATTAATATATGTGTTACGTGATAAATTCATGAATAATATGTTATGTGACATGGAATTGTATGCGATCTTGTGACTTAATTGAATAATTGTTATGTTATATCCATGATGATACATGCATGTTTGTCATGGATAGTTGCTTGAATTATTGTTTAATTGTTAAGATATTTTATCACATGTTTGTTTTTGATAAATCTTGAATTGGGGAAGACTCCAATTATATATATTAATGAATCAATTATGTGCAATTTGGTATATTATTAATTAAGGGTTTACTTAATCGATTCATCGATGTATGTGGCTCACTTTCAATTGGGAAAGTGAAAGCCCTAATTAATATATACGTTAATTAACCTAGACATTGATTATTAATAGGTTTTATCAAATAAGTTGCGTATGACTACTTGTTTACACGTATTAATTGTTAGTTATGTGCGCATTGTTTTAGCTATTTCTTTTTTATTTGTTTACTTGTTTGTTTAATATGTGTGACAAGTTTTAAGCAAAGGGTAATTTTGAATAGAAAAATAATAATTTGATTAAACAATGGTGAAATTTGATTTGTTTTTGAAGAGTTAAGTTTTCAAAAGTTTAATTGATTGATGATTTTGGTACAAATGTTCTGAACGGCTCAACCAATTTGACGGACTGTGTGGTGGGTATAAGGAGGGGATCGCATTAAATTGTGACCCTAAAGAAGGAGGTTATTGCTTCAGCGGTGACCGAATTCTCCGCTTCCTTGCGAGTAAAATTGGAGCTACCAAGTAAGCCATAAATGTACAAAATCATCTTAAGGGCGAATTAGCTTTAATTCCATGTGTCACTCTTGTGGTAATTACCCGAAACACTAAGTCTTTAGACTTATGCAAAAGTACGGTATAATGGACGATAAGTAAAGGTAAATTCCTTGATTGGCGAAACCAGTACCTCAATCAAAACTTTGATAATTTGATATTTATGAATTGGTAATAAAAAGTTTTTTATAAAAATTTATGCTACAAGATGAATGCATGACATCTTTGTACATATTTGATTTGACCACATAAAATCAAAACTAGTACCCTTTATAAATTAAGTTTGTGCCATCTAGTTAAAGGAACACTTGAAGTTGCAATTTACGTCATGTCAGAACTTGGCAAGATTGTGATGGAAAGGTAAATCTTTATGTAAGTCAGACCTTACATGAACATAGTTGCAGTTCTTTAAGTTAGACACTTAAATTGAGTAGGAAGTGAGACCTGGACTCAAGGCATAATATGGGATAAAACATGTTTATATTTGCAATAGCAATGGAAAATATAAATCCCATAATGATCTAGGAATTGGAAATTGTTTGCCAATTATTGTTCGACAGATTACCTTATTATATGCTTTCGTTACTAGCAGATCAACTAATGTAATGAACCTATGATAATTTGGATCCTAGTTTTTCGAGAAAATTATATGGTTATATGTTTATATTACCTTGGGTATATTTTATTTTCTTGAAAAGTGTATTATCGAAAATACTAATACTTGAACTTTTTTCTGTAGAAATGGCTCAAAACAACGATAACACTAACACTGCACTAAGTTCTGTGTTCAAAAGATTTTTTGATCGAGAAAAGTTGATTGGCTCTAGGAATTTCAATAATTGGCACCGCTCTTTGAGAATTGTCTGTAGAGTTGCTGATCGGTTGGATTATCTATACACGCTTTGCCCTGTTGAACCAGCACCTGCCGCACCTGAAGCGGAAAAGGCTGCTTGGAAAATTGAGTATAAGGGTCATAACGATGTGGCTTGCCTAATGTTGGGAACGATGGAACCTGCTCTCCAAAAGCCGTTCTAAAACTACTTCCCATACAATATGCTCAATGCACTTCGAACTATGTTTGAGAAACCTGCGGCTGTAGAAATTTATGATTTGATCGATGCATTACACAACTGCAAGCAGGGAGAGGGTAAACCCGTAAGTGCTCATGTATTGGAGATGAAAGGATACATGGACCAATTACTAGCACTTGGCAAAGTTTATGAAAATGACATTGCTGTGAACTTGATCAACATATCCCTTAACAAGGATTTCAATGGTTTTGTTCGGAACTTCAATATGCACTGCGTGGGGAAGTCAGCGACTGACCTACACACATTGCTAATTGATTATGAAAAAGGGTTACCTCAGAAGGCTCTTACTCCCCAGGTACTTACTATTCAGGGTGGAAGGATAAATAAGCCAAAACCGCAGCGTGCGAACAACAAGAAGGGAAAGGGCAAAGGGAAAGTTGATAAGGGTAAACATGTTATGGCCTATCAACCAGAACCCAAGAAGTACCCTACTCCTAGGAAGGAAAATCCTAAAAAGGATCAAGCATGCCACCACTGCAAGGTCGTTGGGCATTGGAAGAGAAACTGTGCTCTCTATCTTGATGAATTGCGGGCAAATAAGATGAAGTATGCTGGGTCCTCGGGCGCCGGTCCTTCAGGTAACTTATTTGTAATTGAATTATTTACTCTAAATCATAAAAATTCGTGGGTATATGATACTGGATGTGTTATTCACATTTGTAATATACTGCAGGGGTTTAGAGTGGAGAGGAAGCTAGCCTATGGGGAGCAATATCTGCACGTGGGCAATGGGGCACATGCAGCTGTTGAAGCCATAGGAGTGTTTAGTTTAGTATTGCCTTCGGGCTTAGTACTGTTATTGAACAATTGTCATTACGCACTTTCTATAATTAGAGGTGTTGTTTCCTTTTCAGTAGTGTTGGATGATGGTTTTACTCATACTATTTCACGTAATGGAATTTCTGTTTCTTTAAATGGTGTATTTTATTTTAATGCGATTACTGTGAATGGTGTGATTGAAATTGATGTGATTGTAAATGAATCTAACAAATATAATAATTCGATGTTTAGCATCAATAAGAAAATGAAGTTGGACTTGAATTCTTCTTATCTTTGGCATTGTAGACTTGCTCATATAGGCAAGGCTCGCATGCAAAAGCTACAACACGAAGGGCTTTTGAAAAATATCAATGATGAATCATTTGATAAATGTGAGTCATGCATATTTGGGAAGATGACGAAAAAACCTTTTCATAGCAATATGGAGAGGGCGTCTGATCTACTTGGTCTTATTCATACTGATGTGTGTGGACCACTTAGACATGTGTCAAAGAGAGGTGCTAGCTACTTCTTAACCTTTACTGATGATTTCAGCCGTTATGGCTATGTTTATTAACTTAAGCATAAACATGAGGTGTTTGAAACATTTAAGGTTTTCAAAGCAGAAGTATAGCTGCAATTGGGAAAGAAGATTAAAGCTCTTCGATCCGATAGAGGAGGAGAGTATCTAAGCCAAGAATTTAAAGATTACTTAGCTGAGAATGGAATTGTCCAGAATCTCACTTCTCCATATACTACACAACAAAACGGTGTATCTGAGAGAAGAAATCGTACATTGTTGGACATGATACGATCTATGTTTAATCTTACTACTCTACCTTTATCCTTTTGGGATTATGCTCTAGAATCAGCTGTTCGCATTCTGAATATGGTTCCCACAAAGAAGGTTGATAAGACACCATATGAAATATGGCATGGTAAAGCTCCTAACCTGTCTTATTTAAAGGTCTGGGGTTGCGAGGCGTATGTTAGATGTGACTCAGCAGATAAACTCCAACAAAGATCTGTAAAGTGTATCTTCGTAGGATACCCTAAGGAAACTATGGATTACTACTTTTACTATCCAACTGAAAATAAAGTAATTGTTGCTAGGTATGTAGGTTTTCTTGAAAATGATCTTGTATCTCAAGAATTCAGTGGGAGAGTTTATGATCTGGAAGATGATCATGAAGATGCATTACCTTCTGAAAACACTAACATACTTCCAAAGAGAACCGATAGTCTGGGTCCTCCACCAGAAGTTGAAGTGATTCCCGTTCGTAGATCTGTAAGGTCTACGCGTGCACCTGAACGTCTATGTCTTAACGTAGAGGTTGAGGAAACTACGTTAGGAGATCTTGGAGAGCCTACTAGTTATAAAGCTGCCATGGCAAGTCCTGAAAAGGAAAAATGGCAAGCTGCAATGAATGGGGAAATGCAATCCATGAGAGATAATGAAGTCTGGGAAGAGGTCGACTTACCTCCAAACGCCAAGGTGGTTGGAAGTAAGTGGCTCTATAAAATTAAGACTGACATGGATGGTAATATACACATCTATAAAGCTCGTCTAGTTGCGCAAGGTTTTACTCAAACTTATGGCATAGATTACGAGGAGACCTTTTCTCCTGTAGTTGACATTAGAGCTATTAGAATTCTCATAGCTTTAGCAGCGTACTATGACTATGAGATATGGCAGATGGATGTCAAAACCGCCTTCTTGAATGGTCGCTTAGATGAAGACATCTATATGAAGCAACCTGAGGGATTCGTGAATCCACAATTTCCAAACCGTGTATGCAAACTTCAAAGGTCCATTTATGGATTGAAGCAAGCATCGAGGCAATGGAATAAGAGATTTGATGAAGAAATAAAAAAGTATGGATTTATTCAAAATCTTGATGAGCCATGTGTGTATCACAAAGTTAGTGGGAGTGATGTAATTTTCCTTATCTTTTATGTCGACGACATATTAAATATGGGAAAAGACATTCCAAGTTTGCAAAATGTTAAGGCATATCTTGGAAAATGTTTTTCCATGAAGGATTTAGGAGAAGCTGCATACATTCTGGGAATTAAGATCTACCGAGATAGGTCAAAACGGTTAATTGGTTTAAGTCAAAATGCTTACATTGATAAAATATTGAAGAGATTCAATATGCAAAATTCCAAGAAAGGATATTTGCCGATGGAAGTAAAGCATGGCTTATGTAGCGATATGTGTGCTTCAACACCTGCTGAAGTGGCACACGTGCAGAAAGTTTCTTATACTTCGGCAGTAGGATC
>OU343224.1:199942147-199964257 GCA_910596185.1 Chrysanthemum makinoi | reverse complement strand
TATTATGTATGCTGTGAGATGCACAAGGCCAGATGTGGCGTTCGCTCAAAACATGACCAGTCGATATCAACAGAATCCGGGTGAACTTCACTGGACTGCTGTTAAACATATTCTAAAGTATCTTAGGAATACGAAAGATATGTTTTTAAGTGTATGGTGGAAATCGCACACATAGCTTGGTATTACAGTTACTGTGATGCGTCCCTGACAGTGTGATAAAGATGATACGAAGTCTCAGATGGGTTATGTCTTTGTCATCAATGGAGGAGCAGTTGACTGGAAGAGCAAGAAGCATAGTACGATTGCGATGTTCATGCAGAAGCCGAATACATAGCTGCTTCGGAAGATGCAATGGAGGTCGCTTTTGGATTAGGAAATTCATTTCAAGGCATGGTGTTATGCCTTTAATTGAATCGCCTATTGATATGTATTGTGACAATTCTGCTGCAATCATATTTGCCAATGAACCTGGAGTCATGAAGGGCACCGGACATTTTCTACAGAAGTATCACTATGTTCGGGAACAAGTCCGTGAATGTGAAATAAATTTATTGAAAGTTCACACAGATGACAACTGAGCTGATCCATTCACTAAGGCTTTGGCTAGAGAAAAGCTTGTTGGATTTGCCAATGGAATTGGACTTCGTTTAGCTAATAGTTTCATGCACAACTGTGATTAGTATTCGGATAAAGGATATTGTAAAACATTTATTATTTTGATGAAATAAAGTTTGGATTATGTTTATTTTCATTTATAATATTGTTGTCCTATATTTGCATGTTTAATCCATGAGTAACTAGGTTATTCTAAATTGTCCATTGTCGATTAATGATATGGGAGTATCATTAAATTAAGACAAATCTGAGAGATGTGGTAGAATATACTTGAAAGTATATTGATGAGAATGCATACAAATTTCAGATGATATTCAATGAATTGAATATAGGACTTATCCCAACTACATAATTTACTTTGTGGATATTGTTATAAGTAAATTGTGAATAGTTATCCTCAGACTTGAGCTACCGATAGTGTCATGAATGTAATGCATTTCTATGGAGCACTTACTTAACGCTATATGTAATGGTAGTCATAAGGGTTGTTTCGAGAACTGTTACAAAGTTTGTGGGTTAGTCTCGTAGTCAAGATAGAATTTGTTCCTTCAAATTTATTTGAGTTTAATCTATCGCTGGCCCCTCGTAGGGTTGACAAGATGTTTGTGGCTGCTTCACCCAAAATCTCCCTGAATATGTTCAAAGATTTGGTAATCTTGGTCGGTCACTTAAAAACGAAACACAATAGTTGAATAAAGAATGACTTAATTCCATATCTTTATTTAATGTGGTATTAGAACAAAAGGATAATAATAATGGGAAATCATTAAAAGGTTTTCCAGGAGCCTTACTCGAGTTGTACTTGAGGCATGAAGTGTTGCTAGACGCTAACCGATGTGATCACTCTATTAAGATATATATCCAAGTGGGATATATTTGTTGGTTTTATGGATATAAATTAGTAGTCGTGAGTTAGGATCGAACTCGAGACCACGGGATTGTACACTTATGTATGAGAATAAAAAAATAAAGTTAATAATAAATTAAATGTTATATTTATTTATTAATTAAACGAAATAATGTAACGGACGTTAAGTAATTAAGTGTAATGGACTAACGATCGTTAAATGTAATTGGAAAGGATTAAATCTTAAATTAGAGATCGAGAAGGTTCTGGAATCCCTATGGGAGTCCTAGGCCGATCGGTTTGGGGTTTCCATAACCCAACCCATAGCCAACTTGTTCACCAAGTTATATTGGGTATAAATACAAAACCTTGGGTGTTTGTAATTTATCTCTTGTACTCATAAGCTTAAACCTAAAATTTGTTTGTGTGTGTTTTGCTTAATTCGGTCGACCACCACCACAAGGGTGTCGACACACGTCTTTTCCAAACCAAATTGTTTTGTTTAATTAAAACTAGCATTACTTTAATTTGTTAGAATACGCGTGTGTACAAGAAAGTGGTACTAACACATTATTGTATTTTAGTATTCTTAGCTGAATTACAAAATCGGTAAGGGTAATTCACATAATCATATAGGGTTAATAACCTTTTAAAGCACTATATTTGTCAAAATGGCAGCTAGGTAGGGAACAAAAAAAAATAACTACTTTTAGACATTAATGTTGACATTTTTGTCTTTCTTTAAGTATTATGACCATATTATAACCATTTTACCCTTTCTGAATTTTTTTTCGAAATTTTTTTCCAAAATATTGTTTTTTGATTTTTTTTCGAAATTTTTGTTCCAAATTTTTTTTTTCTGATTTTTTTTTCGAAATTCTTTTTTTTTTGAAATTTTTTTCTGAAATAATTTTTTTTGTGACATGCGATTTTTTATTTTTATTAGATTAAAAAAATATTCTAATTTTTTTTTTCGAATTTCTTTTTTTTTTGAAATATTTTTCGGATGGTAAAATGGTCATAATACTTAAAGGAAGACAAAAATATTAACTTTAATGTCTAAAAGAGTTATTTTTTTAGTTCGATACGCAGAACTGTTATTCTTGACAACTATAGTGCTTTAATAGGTTATTAGCCCTCCTATAAACCCTAATTTGGGTTCATCCAATTGCTAGTTTTGTGGATTTGATTCTTGTTCGGCTAGAATCAATAAAGGTACGCATATTTTGTTTATGTTAATTAATTATTCATTAATCTTTCCTATACTCTTCCGTATGTATTCTTTGATGTTTTGTGTTTTGTTATTGATTGTCATGATATATAAATATACTAGGCGAGTACTCGCGCCTAGCGGCAGCTGTTTATAGCGTCAGATAATTAATGATTTGTGATATTGTGGTGAGTGTTTTGTGTAGCGTTTAAAATAGAACGTGAACCGATGAAAATGCAATTGCAAACGGTTGTACTATACGATAATTAAAGTCTAGACAAAATTCTTAACATCTATCAAACAACATATAAAATCATTTAATGAAAATGAAAGTAAACATTACATCAGTTATGGGATAAAAACTAACAACACACGTTACTTGTCGCGTAAAAACTAACAAGGATTGGATTAATTGTGACCAAAATTAGCGTGAATATGATTAGCTCAAAATAAAATAAAAATTGGCTAATTTTGGCTATTTTGTAAAAGATTTGGGCACATTTAGCCCTATCTTTTTTTTGAAATGAGCGTATTTAGCCTATTGAAAAGTTAAATGTGCAATAACGGTCAAATATTTTCTCATAATTGTAAAACATTATAATCTTTTTTGAAGAAAAACTTATAGATAATATATTTATATAGCGACAGATCGTTTTGTGTTAAAAAAAAGTTTATGGGTTCTAAACGAAAAATAATAAAAGTTTGAAGATTTGGGGATTAAACATAATGTCTTGAAACCCGGTTCGCCCGGTGGTTCAACCGTTGAACCGTTCCCGTCGAAAAACGGGTCGATTTAAACCGAGTCAATATGCCAGGTTGGGTCAAAACGGGTCAAATTAAACAGGGTCAACCCACGGGTTTGAAGCATCTGGGTCAACCCGGTTTTCGATATGTGTTAATAGTTTCAAATTTTTACTTTTTACTTTTGGTTTTTCCTTTATATATAATATAGCAGGGTACCGCGGCGTTCGGCGGTGAGTACCCTGTGACGATTAACCGGAGAAATATATCTCGATGAGACCTGATTCACCAGTTTGTATCGGTTTTAACGGGTCCTCTCTAGTTCGTTTCCGGATGGTTGTTATTGGTTAGCCGAACCGATGGCGATACCGGTTTCAGGTTGAACCCGTTGGTCCGGTCCGATTTTTAAAACTATATGTACCATCAACTTGTTAGCTTGTATGAAACTTTGTGTGTTTTATTAATTTGTATAATGTGTATAATAACATGTACTTTTCATTTTAGGGTGTTTTAAAAATAACATTAATTAGTGTGTTTAATTATTTTATATTTAGAATTATGTTGTAGCTTCTTTAAATTATACATTGTGAAAATTTTATTGTACTTTTTAATAAGGGGTGTTTTAATTGGTTGTTTTTAATTTGGTAGATATGCTTTTAATTGGTTGTACAATGTGAATAAATTATTGTACTTTTAAGTAATGGGGTGTTTTAATAAGAGTATTAATTACACAAATATATTTCTCTCATTTGACCATTAAACTTTTTCACTTTTCCACTTTTCCACTTTGACTGTTTTTCCATTTTATGTAGTATAGATAATGTGGTTCGGCCAACCATAGTGATTGACCTACATCCAAGGGCAACAACACGATTTCTTCTAATTATAGGTTTGTAATTATAGGCACTTTCTGTTAAAAAAAAAATTATAGGCACTTGATATTAGGTAAAAACTGACTATTGGAACATTTTATTTTCAGCTGCTTACCCTTCAAGTTGCAATCATTTTATTTTTATAAAGATTCTCATCCTTATTGGCAAGGTGCGCCAATCTGTCACTGAGCTCGCTGAGAATATCTCTTTGGACGCCTCCACAATATATCAGTTAGATGTTTATTTTCATTGAAGCAATTTGACACTCAATTACAACTTATTAGAATCATCACTTGATATTAACACGCATAATCAATTACATGGCCTAAACTAAGAATTATAGAAAGAAAAAGAAAAAAAATCAGACTTCATCCATACTTTTTTCTTTTGATGTACAAAAGTGCTACTTGCTCAAACAGATAATGCGATATAAGCCCTACATTGTGTAATGATGAAATTGCATAAATCATATTACATTCATGTAATACTGTTAAGTAAGTTACAAAATTATGCTAAATCTGATATATGGGCATACTAAATAAGATTAAGTTAGATTTCCTTGAAATTGATTCATCAGAAATCAAATCGTAAAATGTTTTTGAGCTTGGATGCTATTTCTGTAAATCTGTTCATGTCAAGATGGAGTTTCAATTTTTGTTTCTCAAAGAAGTTGTAATGTTCTAACTAAATGTTAATGTCAAATTGAGTTTAAGTGTTTGTTTCAGTACGTGTTTGTTCATGTCAAGATGACAAGATGGAGTTTCGTAATGTAGGCATCATTTCCCCACTAAAGAATAAGAGTAAGGTATATGTTCATTTGAAAGACAAAGAATTGTGATTAGGAACCGTGAAAGATGGAAATTTAGAGTTATTTTATAAAAAATACAAAATAAAGGACAATGATAATAAAAAAATATGAACAACATATGATCATAAACAATATAAAATGTGCAAATTTGAAGGAATTATGATGATAAATTTGTACTTGACATCGTTTCACTTGCAAATTTGAATTCCATTGATCATACACTGCAAGAAAACTGTCGCTAGTAACACATGAAAAATGTCACTATTATTTTGTAAAGTCTCATGAGCTCAAACATGTGTCACTAATGTCAGACAAAGTGACAGATAATCCACATGTCTTACCTACACAAAAATTAGTGACACAAAAAGGTGTAACTATATGTTGTAAAAGGACACAGTCACTACAAGAAAAAGTGCCTTTAGTGACCAATTATTTTGTGACCACTCATGCTTTGGTCTCTATTATCATAGTTTAGTCACCAATATAATTGTCGTCACTGCATTTTCGTCATTGCCACATAATTAGTGACCGTTACAAAATGTGGTCACTAAGTTGTCACAATGACAAGTATTAGTGACGACAAATAATGGTCACATAGTCCCTAAAACCATAAATCTAACACTTTTCAATGAAATAATAAGTTACCAAAAGTGGTAGTCACTGTCGAAAAATGTATTTTAAGTTTAAAGACAAAAAGCAGTGGTCACTGGGTTTCTAAATTAGAGACCAAGGTTGGTGGTCACTAATTTATAAAATATTGAGACGAGAATCAGTGGTCACATAAACCCTAACCCCTAAACTAAAACCCTAACCCCCAAACTTTAACCCTAACCCCGAAATTTTAAAGACCAAATATTAGTGGTCAATAGGTTTTCTAATTAGAGACCAAGGTTGGTGGTCACTGATTTATAAAATATTGAGACGAAAAAAAGTGGTCACATAAACCCTAACTCCTAAACTTTAAGCCTAACCCCTAAATTTTAAAGACCAAATATTAGTGGTCACTAGGTTTTCAAATTAGAGACCAAGGTTGGTGGTCACTGATTTATAAAATATCGAGACGAAAAATAGCGGTCTCATAAACCCTAACCCCTAAATTAAAGACCAAATATTGTGGTCACTAGATTTTGAAATTAGATACCAAAGTTTGTGGTTACTGATTTATAAAATATTGAGACGATAATCAGTGGTCACATAAACCCTAACCCCTAAACTAAAACCCTAACCCCCAAACTTTAACCCTAACTCCGAAATTTTAAAGACCAAATATTAGTGGTCACTAGGTTTTCTAATTAGAGACCAAGATTGGTGGTCACTGATTTATAAAGCATTGAGACGAAAAACAGTGGTCATTAAATTATGAATTTTACAAGTTAGTAAAATCGAGATTTTTTTAAATATCCGCAAGGTGAATAATTAAAATAAATGCATCAGTATTATATACCAAAATATGTATCTTTTCCAATATGAAATATTACGAAAATCTCAAATCAAAAAAATTACATTTTAACTTGTTCAATTTAAAAGCCAACTAAAAAAAAGATAATGCATCAATATTATATACTAAAGTTATATATCTTTTCCAATATGATAGAAATACACTGACAATTTAAAACATACTGATTATTCGTAAGATTTGTTATATTATATACTTTTTTCTTTTATCTAAATAACTCGGATAAAACTAAATTTACACTTAAATAAGTTAATGAGTAAAAATATTTACTTAAATAAAAAGACGCTGCCATCTTCTCTCACTTAAATAAAAAAAAGCATCAAACAAACAAGCGTTTCTCACCACGGCCTCCGTCGCTCACCACCACGCCCGCCATCTCTCACCACCACGCCCGCCGTCGCGCCACCGCTATCCGATTTGAGGTATTTATCGATCTATTTTGTAGTAACTGATTCTGTTATTATCATTATGATTAATTATATGTATATACATTTTATTAGGTTAACTTGATCAGGTTTAATTACTTACATTATGTTAATTATATGTGTTTATTAATTGTTATGTTGTATAATTGTGATTCTGTTAATTATATTTTCGACGTAATTTGAGCGCCATTAGGTTATATGAATCTGTCTTATTTAGCTGTCAAATTCAAGTTCATATTATTTAGGATTTTAGTAATTTTTTGTTTGTGCTGAATAACTGTTCGACGAAATGCCTGACTTAGTTGTGTGTGGTTTTCGCTAAAAATGTTGTGGATTGGATGTGTCGATTAAGTGTTTGACGAAATGCATGACATTTGATGAATGTTGAGTGACTCGCAAAAGAACAAATGAGTTATTTACTTATATGAGCTTTACATATTTCTTAACTGATACAGTTGCCTAACTGCCTAACTGCCTATAATCGTCTTCTAAAACTTACACTGTAGCTGGTTATTAGTTTGTTACACGTGGCACGAGTTCAACACAAAACAATGTATGTGACCTATCTTATCGACACATATGTTCCAGTAGAAGAAGATGAATAAACATAAGCGTTTATAAGCTCCTACAACTATGAGAACTTACTTATGAAGTAATTAGTTACTGAAATCAAATACACGAAAGCCAGTAGTTGTATACTGCTGCCTCCCTCAGCCACCCGGCAGAAATGCCCTGCTCCATACAACATGCCTTTTTTAAGTAGTTTAAACATGCCGTTTTTAGGGCCCTGCAATATCATTGGCTATTTTTATGTATCCGCTTGTTATATAATAAGCAAGGTGCATTATTTGATTGGATATTGGCAGATTACACATCTTTTAAACCTACAAGTTATTGATTATCACAGTCCATATCAGATCAACGAGTTATTGATTATCATCTTGATAGAATTCCATTAAACCAGTAACCTTACACCTTGTGTGAAGCTTTATTGGCATCACCAATCATATCAAGCCACTAAATTTACTGGTAAGATCTAAGAGCATATACTTAATTTAAGGGATGCTCACATATATTACATCTGATCTTGTTGAAATGTACTAATACGTATGTGAATAACTTTAATGCTTGCAGGTTAATCCACAAACTCATCAACTCAAACTTTGTGATTTCGGAAGTGCCAGGATGCTGGTAAGTTTACAAAACTTTAGGGATTCTGATTGCATCTTTCATGATCCAATGTACCGAGATTTTATCATTTAACTGGTCAAATAATAGTCCACTCGCAAACTTAGAGCTGAACCATTATCAAGCTCCTGAATTGATATTTGGGGCAACTGAATACACCAATGCAAGTGACATGTGGTCTGCAGGCTCTGTGTTGGCCGAGCTACTTCTTGGACAGGTGGGTACCTAATTCGATGGTTGGTTATTCGTTATTCAAATAATTTTGATGGCCTATTTCCATTTAACCTTTTCCATGTAATGTTAAACCAGTAGATTTTTACTTTTTCTAATCCATTTGAGTGATCTATTATATGCAGCCTCTTTTCCCTCGTGAAAGTGGTGTAGATCAACTGGTAGAGATAATCAAGGTACACAAATTTTAGACTCTTTTATCTGTCCTCGTGAAAGGGTTGAGAGATGGTTCATGATCTTTTTAGATTGGTAGCTTCTTTATGTTTTACGATGTATTAGTATAAGACGTCTGATAGAGTGGAGTAGTAAGCTATCTAGCTATTGTTATATTTGATTGATTGCCTACTCTTTCATTTATCTGATTTATTGTTGTACATAATTTCTTAGAAACATAATACAACATAAACATTTAAATGTCACAAATTGTAGGTAGAAGTTTTTGTTATCTACATGATTAGATACGCGTATATGTAATCACTGTCAAAGAGGGATTTTTTAAATTAAAGCCAACCTTCGAATAATGACCCATTTGGGTCGCATATGGTATATGTGGAAACGACAAAGAATTTTATAAGATATAAGGATGACACTTTCACAATGAAACATACATATATGTAGCCTCTATCACCCATGATCGAAACATATATTTTCTTACAAGAAACGGACGTTGTCAAAGATATTCAGGTTCAGTCACTGTGAAAACTGATTGGGAGAGATATCCCTACTACCTCCAACTGTTTGATGAAATCAGAATCAGAGAGGAATTTCAGTTGCGAACTCTAGGAACTAAATGAGAGGGTGATGCGAGGTATGTGATGAGTGTGTAAAAACTCAAACATAAACATTTTTGGTCAAGTCTGCAAAACATCAAACAAAAATCTAAAAAACCGAAATGCATCAAAATATTGAAAATATCTCAAAATTGTGTTTTATATGTTTCAGATGCAAAATTATTGAAAACAAATGAAAAACGAACAAAGTTTGCATAATTGGCAGTTTCAGTCCCCCAACTTTCAAAAATGACAAAACAAGTCCCCGGGAATTTCAAAAAAAAATGGAAAATATTATTTATGGCCCTTGGTTAATAAAGTTTGTCATTTATGGCCCTTATAATAATTTTTGGAAAATTACAGCTTTGGTCCCTGGAGTTTCAAATTTTACACGTTTGGCCCTTGAAATTTCATTTGGCTTCATAACTAATCCTAAGTCCCATTTATCTACAAACCCAATCTACCCAAACCAGTAAACCCTTTTACAAGCCAACCCGACCCTTTTTTTTCTTCATCCCCTTTTCCCTCCAACTCCCAACCCTCCCCTTTCTCTCCAACCCAGGAACCAGCACCACCTCTTTACCCAGCAATCCCACCATCCCAAAACACTCAACCCAACCTCACCTCTTTACCAAGTTTATCCCACTCACTCTCCCCAGGTCACTCTCAATTTTGGAAGCTGCAAAAGAAGCATCACATGATACCCATTGCCACTGTGGCAATCCAATGGTACAAAACCCAACAGATGGCTCTGATTCATTCTCAATGGTACCTAACAAATCAATGGAGCAGATTGCTTGAAGGAAGCACAAAAGTGTGCTTTGGTTGTTTTGTCTCACAAAACTAACACATCAGGAAAGAAGCCAAGAGGGAGGAAGACCCTTTTAGTTGTAGTATAAAAAGAATCATGTATGCCATTGATAAAACTTGTCTAGAATTTTTGGAGTTCTAGTCCCATCTTTACTTTCTTGTAATTTAAATTAAGTGTACTTTTAATTTCAGTAAATGCAATTTAAATTCTGTTTTTAATTCCAGTCATTCAAAGTTTATGCAGTCTTGATTTTCTCATGTTCTTAAATTCTGTCATTTGTGCTTTAAAAGTGTTTGATTAGTTGTCTAAACTCATTTTATATTTCTGTTAATAGTGCAAAAATCAAGTTTTAAGTCTCAAAACAAAAATTTCTCTTGAAAACAGTAACAGTTTTGCCCCTAAAGGGCTGTTTGGATTTGCCTTATTCTTGGGTCAAAAGCCATATTCTGACCCATTTTGGTTCTGAAATCAGTGGTGAAGTCTTTTGCAAGTCATTTGGTGAAAGTGTAAGTTATAAATTCAGATCTCAAAAAGACTTTATGGTTTTCTCTTTCTGTTTATCTGTCATTCTACACTCCCCACTGTCCATCTTTTGGCTTAACTTTAGGATTGTTTAGAGTTAGACTTAAGATTAGATTTGGTTTATACTTGTAGTTAGTAGCAATAGGTCAATATTTGTTAGCTTATTTTTAACTTTTGGGCTTATTTGGTTACATATTTATGCCATTGAAGTCAAGCCCTTTCATGTTTCTTTTCTGTCCCCTGCACACAGCAGACCTCTATTCAGCCAATTAAAAGCCTTCAAAACAGTTGCAAGTTAGATTTTTAGGGAGCCCACAGTGCCTACTTTATCTGGTTTTGCTTTTTGGAAGACTAGGAGTTGACTTTAGTGCTTATAAATAAGCTCAAAAGCACCACTCTGGGCCTGTTTGGGACTGCAACAGCAGACCCCCAACAGCAGCTGTTCCCGCTTTCTTTTTTTTTAGTGCTTATTTAGGTCTCAATTTGGCATATTCAGATCCCTTAGTTTCCATTTAGTGGCATTAGCTTAGGTGTAGTTCCTTTAGCTAAGTTAATGCTTATTAGGACTTTTAGATAGCTTATTTCCCATTTCTATTAGTTTAGGATTTCACTTAGTTTAAATTTATTGCCCACTGCTTTTCCCTATATGTTGAGTTGCGTTTCAGCGTATTTAAGTTTAGTTGTATGCAAGTTAGCTTATTTATGTTTGATGGGTGGTTATTCAATTGATTACCCAGCTTAATTTGTGCTTATCATTGCTTATAGGGGTGTTTGGATTGGGTTATGTGACTGCATCAGTTACCCTTTTCTTTCATTGCTTATTAGCTTTTTCATTCTTGTTTCATGCTTCTTTCAACTCCCTTTTATACCTTAGGTAGGTAGCTTATTAGTTTGGTTTTCTTTCAAGCTTTTTGTAGCCGTTAAATCCTTAGGTAGCCACTGTCACAAACCAGCTCTTAGCATATTTTTTCTGTTTGTGTTTCCTACAGCTGATTAGCAGCTTATTTCGCAGTGATGTAACTTTAGTTTTTGTAAAAACTGTTATTTGGTTCCTTTGTTCGAGTTGCAAAGCTGAAAAATCAAAAAAATAAATAAGTGTGACAAAAGGCAGGAGGTGGGATTCGAACCCAGTACCTCCCTGCCACACGACCACAACACCACAACCAAATACCAACTGCCCTAGGGACTTTTGCATGTTTCATATTGCATAATTTTGTCTTTAAGGTGCTTTTCAGTTTTAGTTTTACAGTAATAAGTTAGTAGCTTATTTCCCTTTTCAGCTTTATTTCATTAAGCAAGTAGAGTGTACTTTTTTAAAATTTTTCTTACATTCTAGTGTAGTGTTTGTAGTATTTTCTCAGAAATTTTTTAGAATTTTCTAAATATATTTAGTATTTTTAATTAATTAATTAGTTTAAAATAGTTTTTAATTCATAGAAAATAAAATAAAAGTAGAAAAATTCGGGGCTTTTTCCTAAAATTATTTTTGGTCATTTAGAATGTAGGAAAATTTGTTTTGCACTCGTAAGACTTAAATTGCATATCGCTTTTACTTTCAAGGCTGTGGTGCTCCAATAAGGTTTTTTCGCTTTTTGCATTTTAGTATACACCCTAGGTTGTAGTATAGCATCGTTTATTGTTTCTTAGGCTTAGTAGTAGTATAATTAGTGTTTATTTAGTTTTACGTGTTTTATTTTCATTCCCGTTTTTTTTTTAATTTGTAGATTAGCGTAATCCAAAATCCAAAATTTGTTTAACCAATTCAAGTCCTATTCATGAAACTCAACGACACCGTCAATTTCACACCTCGTTGGGACACGACCCGGGGAAATCACTTTCCCGGTATCACTTTTATCACATTCGTGAGATTTGGCACATTAACCTTTTTCCTAAAATTTTGATTTGTCGAATTTCACGTTTACTTTGATATTTTGATATTTGTGTTATATACCTTTCACAACGAATCAAATTTTGGCGCCGCTGCCGGGGAGGTGTGTTGCGACAATATCGTGAAGTTTTTTTGCGATTAGTGACTTGAAGAACCTTCCTCGTGAAGTTATTGTTTTTTGAAAAATACAAAAAACCCAAAAATATTTTCCTTTTCAAAAATTTATTTTCTCTTTTTTGTTTTTTTTATCAAAACCCCAAAAATATTCTTCTCATTCCTCTTATTCGTTGATTCTATTTCCCTTACCCTCTTTCATCGTTTGATTCTATTCTTCGTATCCTCTCGACCATTTGATTCTATCTCTTTAACCCTCTACATGTTTAATTCTCATGGCGACGATCGATTATCGTCGTTGTTTTCATTGCAAAGGACGTATGGAAGAGGATCAAGTTTATTGTCTCAATCATGAATGTGTATGTAAGCGATGTGGTAGGGCTGGTGCAAGCAAATATTGCTATTGGTGCGAATTATCCGATAAAAACTCTCTCGATGATTCTCCAAGTTTTTTCGACCACCCACCACAACCCGATATTTGTTCTATTGTTTCGAGCCCAAACCGCCGAGATTGATCAAAATCTTTTGCAATTTACGGATTAAGGTTAAGAGAAAGAGAGCAAGAACGGAGACCAAAAGCGGAAGTGGTGGAAATTGCTAGCTCTGAGAGCACACCACTTGTCCCACCTCCGGAATCTTCAAACCTTTTTGGGACGGACAATCATGAACATGCTTCAAAATTGCTTAAATGAACTTCGTCAAATATCAACTTCAGGAAATACCGTTTTACCTACCGTTTGTGATGTTGTTAGTTGAGTCCTACCCCGCGATTCCTACTCCATTCCGAGATACTTCATTCGATCAAGAGTATTGCTACGGTTGGGAGACATGTTACCGAAAGGTTTCCGTTGTACAAATGTATGTGGGCGAGGGTGTGGAACCTATCTCATTGATGGATGTTGTGCGATTTGGCGCCGAGAATTCATTCACTTATGATTCTAACCCGAACTCTTTCAATTATCCTCAAAACAATTTCAACTACCCTCCAAAAAATTCATTCGAGCCACAACCGTACTATCAAGATTTCAATAATTCATCATTTCAAAGTTTCTCTCCCCAATACCCTCATTGTGCTAAGTGTGGGGGTCCTCATGATGATTATCAATGTCAATCATAGAATCAAAACTATGGGCCGACCCTTGGTTATACACTCCTTGTTTTGACAATTTCCAACCCCCACAACTTCCGTCATTGATCCATTTCTCATATGATTCTTGAGGAACTTTCTGAGGAACAAGCAGCTGCGCACCAAGATTTCTGGCCGATGAGCGAGCAGCTCAAAAGCTTCTCCTATTGAACGAAGCTGCTCAACAGCGTCTCCTATTTAACGAAGCTTGCCGTTTCGATGATGAGGATGAGGAAGATTGGGAGATGACAAAGGACAAGGTGCATATTTCAAGCCTTCTGCACAAAGTACCGCATCATGTCCCTCTCTCCGCCCTCATATTGCCTATCCACCATAGAACCTTCGGATAACCTTTTAATGGGGGACGAGCATCTTAGCACTATTCTGGAAACGGAACCGTCTTGTGTTGAGAACCTTGTCCCAAGAGGAAAGGGAAAGGAGGGTGAGGGAAAACAACCCCAAGTGAATCCGAGTTATTTCTGTGTTATGTGTGATGAGCCTCTTGATGATGATTCTTCTCCCACCGGCAAAGAAGTGTTCTGTGAGGTGATTTCGCGGTCTGAAAACTATTATACATTGCTTTTGATGATTCTTCCTCTTTATCATGTGGAGACATCGAGTATTTGGAGAAATTCCTTCTGAGCTCGTCACTTAGAGGAAGTGAGAGATGTTGATTCCGATGATCTTGATATGGACACTGATTTTGAAACGGACGATGAAGATATTCTTGTTGTGTCCGAGAAACCTTTTGCTACGACATTCACTAATCCTCTGTTTGACTTTGATTCTGAATTCACTCTAGTTTCAGATAATCCCATCTTTGACATTCAGAATGAGGATAGTGACTTGTACCTCGTTTCATCTCCTTCTTTACCCAAAGAAAAGAATAGTGGCAATCCCACTTTGACGTTAGACCTTCTCGAGGAGTTCGCTGATGAACTCGCTCTCGTTGATCATTCTCCATCGGGAGATGATGATGTGCACTTCGACTTTGAAGCCGACCTCACTGAATTGGAAAATCTTCTTTACAATTGGTCTTCTAATAATTCGTCGAGTGACACTCTTATAGAAGAGGTCGACTTTCTTTCTCCGGATGACTCGATACCTTCGGGTTTTCAGAGTGACGATTATGGCTTAGGTCCATCATCCACTCGTCCGCCTGCTAAACCGCCAGATGATGGAACCTCTTCTAAGCCTGATACGGATGTTTTCATTGCTTCAGTGGTGGATAAGATTTCTGAACATTCCGTCAATGTTCCTCAATCTAATCTTTTACCCACCCATTTCACCCGTTGTCAACTCATTGTCACTTTGCCTTCTCCTCCCATTTCTTCTCCATGTCTTAACTCCTACGGGAGTGAAGATACCATCTTTGATCCCGGCATTTCTCATTCTTTTGAGCCGGTTTTATCTCATCGGAGTGGAACTTTCATCACATTCAATTTTTATCCAAACTATTTGAATGAAAGTCCGATGGCGATTTTCTATTGCACTTGCTCCCCCATGGACCAATGAATTCGGGGTCGAGTCAAGCTAGCGACTCGGTTAACAAAAACAGTAGCACTCTATATGGGTTTTCACCCGTATTTCTGACTTCTTTCTACTTTCTACCACCCTAGTGTGGGGGAGTTGCCCCCCGCTGTTGTATATAAAGTTAAAAAAAAAAAAAAAAATTCAAAATAATGGCCGTAGTATTTCCCTTTTACGTTCTATGTTTCGCATAAACCGCGGTACTTTGAATATTGAGGGCAATATTCATTTCTAGTGTGGGGGGAAATTCTCACGAATTTTATCATATGTATTACCACCCTATTCCCCATTTTGGCCAAATTTTTTGGAGTAAGTGTTTTGCACTTACTCACTACGGCTATCAATCGCCATGTCTAATAAACAAAAGGATTGGCTAATCCAGGAGCAAACGGCTCTTGGTATAGATATCTCAAATCCGTTGACGGCTTGCAATTTGCCCAAAATTGTATGGTGTTCAACTCACCATATCTTTAATTAGTGAAGAGTTGGCTAGCCCGCAAGTTTATGGCTTGTGGTAAAGGCAGTTGGAAAAACCATAATTGGTAATCGACTCACCAAAGATATTTTATCTAAGAGTTGGCTAGTCCAGAAGCAAACGGCTTCTGGTAAAGACAAATCAAACCGTTGGAAGCTGGTGGTTTGCTCAAAATCATATGGTTATCGTGTACCATAGTTCTTACTTGAATCGAAACATTTGGCTACTCCGAAGTAATGGCTTTTGTAAAGAGATTCAAATCCATTATGATTTCTCAAAAGATTGCTAGGGACTAGCAATGGTTTAGTGTGGGGGATTGATGAGTGTGTAAAAACTCATCATTTTTGGTCAAGTCTGAACTGCAAAACATCTAAAAACACACCGAAATGCATCAAAATACTGAAAATATCTCAAAATTGTGTTTTATATGTTTTAGATGCAAAATTATTGAAAACAAATGAAAAACGAACAAAGTTTGCATAATTGGCGTTTCATCCCAACAACTTTCAAAAATGACAAAACTAGTCCCCGGGAATTAAAAAAAAAAAATGGAAAATATTATTTATGGCCCTTGGTTAATAAAGTTTGTCATTTATGGCCCTTATAATAATTTTTGGAAAATTACAGCTTTGGTCCCTGGAGTTTCAAATTTTACACGTTTGGCCCTTGAAATTTCATTTGGCTTCATAACTAATCCTAAGTCCCATTTATCTACAAACCCAATCCACCCAAACCAGTAAACCCTTTTACAAGCCAACCCGACCCTTTTTTCTTCATCCCCTTTTCCCTCCAAATCCCAACCCTCCCTTTCTCTCCAACCCAGGAACCACCACCTCAAGCAATCCCACCATCCCAAAACACTCAACCCAACCTCACCTCTTTACCCAGTTTATCCCACTCACCCTCCCCAGGTCACTCTCAATTTTGGAAGCTACAAAAGAAGCATCACATGATACCCATTGCCACTGTGGCAATCCAATGGTACAAAACCCAACAGATGGCTCTGATTCATTCTCAATGGTACCTAACAAATCAATGGAGCAGATTGCTTGAAGGAAGCACAAAAGTGTGCTTTGGTTGTTTTGTCTCACAAAACTAACACATCAGGAAAGAAGCCAAGAGGGAGGAAGACCCTTTTAGTTGTAGTATAAAAAGAATCATGTATGCCATTGATAAAACTTGTCTAGAATTTTTGGAGTTCTAGTCCCATCTTTACTTTCTTGTAATTTAAATTAAGTGTACTTTTAATTTCAGTAAATGCAATTTAAATTCTGTTT
The DNA here is from genome assembly GCA_910596185.1 of Chrysanthemum makinoi. NCBI lineage: Eukaryota > Viridiplantae > Streptophyta > Magnoliopsida > Asterales > Asteraceae > Chrysanthemum > Chrysanthemum makinoi. The sequence continues at coordinate 199,947,351 of OU343224.1, read as the reverse complement.
TTAATTCCAGTCATTCAAAGTTTATGCAGTCTTGATTTTCTCATGTTCTTAAATTCTGTCATTTGTGCTTTAAAAGTGTTTGATTAGTTGTCTAAACTCATTTTATATTTCTGTTAATAGTGCAAAAATCAAGTTTTAAGTCTCAAAACAAAAATTCTCTTGAAACAAGAATGCTTTGCCCCTAAAGGTCGTTTGGATTTGCCTTATTCTTGGGTCAAAAGCCATATTCTGACCGATTTTGGTTCTGAAATCAGTGGTGAAGTCTTTTGCAAGTCATTTGGTGAAAGTGTAAGTTATAAATTCAGATCTCAAAAAGACTTTATGGTTTTCTTTTCGTTATCTCGTCATTCTACACTCCCACTGTCCATCTTTTGGCTTAACTTTAGGATTGTTTAGAGTTAGACTTAAGATTAGATTTGGTTTATACTTGTAGTTAGTAGCAATAGGTCAATATTTGTTAGCTTATTTTTAACTTTTGGGCTTATTTGGTTACATATTTATGCCATTGAAGTCAAGCCCTTTCATGTTTCTTTTTCTCGTCCCCTGCACACAGCAGACTCTATTCACCAATTAAAAGCCTTCAAAACAGTTGCAAGTTAGATTTTTAGGGAGCCCACAGTGCCTACTTTATCTGGTTTTGCTTTTTGGAAGACTAGGAGTTGACTTTAGTGCTTATAAATAAGCTCAAAAGCACCACTCTGGGCCTGTTTGGGACTAAACAACAGGACCCCAACAAAGCAAATGTTCCCGCTTTTTGTGCTTATTTAGGTCTCAATTTGGCATATTCAGATCCCTTAGTTTCCATTTAGTGGCATTAGCTTAGGTGTAGTTCCTTTAGCTAAGTTAATGCTTATTAGGACTTTTAGATAGCTTATTTCCCATTTCCATTAGTTTAGGATTTCACTTAGTTTAAATTTATTGCCCATGCTTTTCCTCTATATGTTGAGTTTGCTTCGTTATTTAAGTTTAGTTGTATGCAAGTTAGCTTATTTATGTTTGATGGGTGGTTATTCAATTGATTACCCAGCTTAATTTGTGCTTATCATTGCTTATAGGGGTGTTTGGATTGGGTTATGTGACTGCATCAGTTACCCTTTTCTTTCATTGCTTATTAGCTTTTTCATTCTTGTTTCAAGCTTCTTTCAACTCCCTTTTATACCTTAGGTAGGTAGCTTATTAGTTTGGTTTTCTTTCAAGCTTTTTGTAGCCGTTAAATCCTTAGGTAGCCACTGTCACAAACCAGCTCTTAGCATATTTTTTCTGTTTGTGTTTCCTACAAATGATTAGCAGCTTATTTCGCAGTGATGTAACTTTAGTTTTGTAAAACTGTTATTTGGTTCCTTTGTTCGAGTTGCAAAGCTGAAAAATCAAAAAAATAAATAAGTGTGACAAAAGGCAGGAGGTGGGATTCGAACCCAGTACCTCCCTGCCACACGACCACAACACCACAACCAAATACCAACTGCCCTAGGGACTTTTGCATGTTTCATATTGCATAATTTTGTCTTTAAGGTGCTTTTCAGTTTTAAGAGTAGCGCTTATTTCCCTTTTTCACAGCTTATTTCATTAAGCAGTAGTGTACTTTTTTATTTTTCTTACATTCAGTAGTGTTTGTAGTATTTTCTGTAAAATTTTTAGAATTTTCTAAAAATATTTAGTATTTTTAATTAATTAATTAGTTTAAAATAGTTTTTAATTCGTAGAAAATAAAATAAAAGTAGAAAAAATTCCCGGCTTTTTCCTAAAATTATTTTTGGTCATTTAGAATGTAGGAAAATTTGTTTTGCACTCGTAAGACTTAAATTGCATATTTTTACTTTCGGGGCTTGGTGCGTTCCCGGTTTTTCGCGTTTTTGCATTTTAGCACCCTAGGTTGTAGTATAGCATCGTTTATTGTTTCTTAGGCTTAGTAGTAGTATAATTAGTGTTTATTTAGTTTTACGTGTTTTATTTTCATTCCCGTTTTTTTTTTTAATTTGTAGATTAGCGTAATCCAAGATCCAAAATTTGTTTAACCAATTCAAGTCCTATTCACGAAACTCAACGACACCGTCAATTTCACACCTCGTTGGGACACGACCCGGGGAAATCACTTTCCCGGTATCACTTTTATCACATTCGTGAGATTTGGCACATTAACCTTTTTCCTAAAATGTTGATTTGTCGAATTTCACGTTTACTTTGATATTTTGATATTTGTGTTATATACCTTTCACAACGAATCAATATGCTTATCAACATTTTGGACAAACACTTGTTTAAAGTTATCAGTGACTTATATATTAAATACTTATAAGCTTTATCCATATCATTAAAAACTGAAAACCCATTATACGTAGTTTCAACAAGCCTAGCTTTGTTCTTGGATTTGTTTATCAAGTTGTTACAATGTAATTTGCTAAACATCTCTTGCTATCTACTGCTGTTTTCTTGAAAGTTCGGAATATGCATATGCCTATAGCATGATTAGTGGGGACAATTTCATCCAATTACAGAATTACTATGTGTTATGTCTAACTAGTGAAATGAGGAGTCGTCCAGTATGTCATATTTAATGCATACAACTTCCCTAATTTGCTTTATGCAAAAATATAAATTATAATTGTAAATATTATGTAATCATATTCAACACATTAGTTATTGGAATAACGATGATCCTATTATCAGAGCGGCGGAGAATGAAAAGCAGTAAACCTTTAGATGGTTTGTATATCCATTAGAATGGTGCCTGTTACCCAGTTTTATATCTGCATTCAGTAGCCTAGTCTGAAAGAAGTAAGCTGTTACATGTCGCCCCCATAGCCCCATTAATGTTTTGGTCAATCTATGATTTGTGAACTTTTGTGTGTTAATTTTTATTGTTTTTTGTAAAGTTAACATAGGAGCTATCATTCCTCTTAAAGAGACTAGTTCTCACAAATATTGAATTTAAAATGGTCGAAAACCAGCAGTGACTGAACCTGAATATGTTTTTAAATTTGAAAAGGATGACATTCATTTGTACTGAGATTTTATCGTTTAACTGTAGGTACCTGGGGAACCAAACTATCATAAATTTGTTCGAGATATTACAGAGCTCCTGAGTTGATCTTTGGGGCAACTGAATACACCAATGACCAATGCAAGTGACATGTGGTCTGCAGGCTGTGTGTTGGCCGAGGTACTTCTTGGACAGGTGGGTACCTAATTTGATGGTTGGTTATTCGTTATTCAGATAATTTTGATGGCCCATTTCCATTTAACCTTTTCCATGTAATGTTAAACCAGTAGATTTTTACTTTTTCTAATCCATTTGAGTGATCTATTATATGCAACCTCTTTTCCCTCGTGAAAGTGGTGTAGATCAACTGGTAGAGATAATCAATGTACACAAATTTTAGACTATTTTATCCGTCCTCAGTCCTCACATAACAAGTAATTCTGAATAATGTCATATTAATACTAATCTTTATCAGCATTAGGGAATGCAATGCCTAGTAGTTAGTACTGGTGTTTCTACGTGTAAACTCTTTTGAAGATCAGGATATTTACTTTTTCTACGGGTACAATAGTTGTGATGGTCCAAAATTGGTTCAAGTCAAGCAGGTAATTTTCTGTGCAAACCAAAACAGTTAGGGGCAGTTTGGACCAACTGCTAACACTTTTAGATGACTTTTGGCCCATATCATATTTTAGCTACTTATATTTGACCAGTTATTAAACCTATCCCACCCGATCTGACCCGTGTTCATATAAATGAGTTGAGCTTGCTGCTTCAACTTAGTATTGATAAATTGGTGACATGTGTGCTCTAAACGGTACTTATTATCTGCTGCGAGTTACCATTTCTCATATTACCTGAACATGTTCTTTGCATGTAGGCAGGAATTAGAGCATCCATTGATTTTTATTCACGACAATAAAATTTGATACATGAACTCTCTTGTCAAAATCTTGGAACTCGTTGTACAGGTAACCGAGATAGACACCTTATACCACTATTTACTTGATTAACATCACGGTTATCATTTTTATTATTGTGACAGAAACGTAGACCTTTGCTAATTGTGGCGGAAGATTTGGAAAGTGAGCGGTTGGCAATGTTGATCATTAACAAGTGTCAAGCAGGACTTAAGGTGAGCATCTGAACTTGCTAGGCCAGCCACTTGTTGATGGCTAATGTTGGGCCAAAATGGTATTGTTAGTTAATTAAAGTTGCTATGAATTAGACCATTTCAAAAAGTATGTTGCTCTCTTATGTAATTTCCCCTAGTTTAAGGCCATATTATTACTAATCGCAACTATAGGTGGAAAATGGGCGAGTGACGCAGGTCTAGTAATGGGTCATAATGGGTTTGGGTCAACTTAATTTCCTTTATGCGTAGAAACTCGTTAGGGTGGGATAAGTTTTAACACCTTTTTTCAAATCTTTTTACATTTATTTGCCTGTTGTAAACCTAAAATTAGTTTTTAGCCACCATCAATGATTATAATGGAAAGACAATTATAGTTGCTAGGTGTAAGTCGCAAATGGATGAGTCTGATGGGTTGTGAAACGGGTCAAAACGGGTTGAATTGGCGTGCTAAAACTTTGCTGTCATTTTTAATCTCACAACTGATAAATATACCAACACTAATTACATAATTCTTCATTTATTTGTAAAACAACAAACTTTTAGAGGTTGTAAATATGTCTGTTATCGGTAGCAAATGGGTTGGTTGGATGGTAAAGAGTTGGAATAAAGTTGGTCAATTTATATAAATGGGTTTAGCTTTTGGTCTTTTTGTCTGTTGATCAAGTGCTGCCAATATGTTGCATCTTTTTATTTTTGCTGACAAATGTTGTTATTATATGCGCGTCTCATAGCTTCCATCAAAACGTAAAGAAAAAGTGGTTTCTGTTAACCTTATCCCGTCCCATATTGGCCAATACTTAAAATAAATGACATGTTTCAGTCATCATCCTTTAATGACCCATTACCCAACCCGTGTGACCTGACATCTTTCCACCAACACAACGTCCCCCAACTGCTACTAAAAAGTAAGTACTCGTTAGGTCGTATAAGCTAATTTACACAAATTTCCTTTTACTTATTGTGTTCTTAGTTGGCAAGTATTTGGGTAGGTGGGTCAGTCAATAATTTGGGAAGAGGGAATGAAAACCCTTAAGATGGAGACAAGTTCTTTAGGATCTAAGATTGGTAATGATAAGGATTTGCAGGTAT